>NW_024121233.1:12857377-13274956 GCF_016745375.1 Pimephales promelas
AAGCCAGATGCAAGAACAAATAGATGGAGATAGAATGGAGCAGATAAAATAGATGGAGCATGCAGGAATGGCTCTCTGAAACCACATTCAGAGGCGTCCAGGGTTTTCCCTTTGGCTATTTCAACCATTCTGTTTGATAGGCTCACTGAGTGTCTTATTGAACTGGCCTGGCAGCCTAAACATGTTTTAGCCTGTTTCTTAGAAACCCTCAAAGGCTGCAATAATTAGATGCAGGTTACCCTTGGGATATTGCCAAATATAATGGAAATAATGTAATTAGACCTTTAAAGCAACTTGGCAGAGTGTTAGGACTTTATAATGTAAAATATTTAGCAGGATGTCTTCCACAAGTGTCTAAAAACAAGGGCATTCACACTCCAGGCCAGGAATGAAGCTCTTTTAGAATTTGTGACCCATAATTATTTATGGCGACTGATATTGCCGTGCCTCATAAAGGCTTTAGAAGAATTTTTTTTTATTGAGATGACTCTGTATGTGTGTGTTTACCTTCCCAGACTGGTGGATGACCGTTGTGTTGTGGAGCCAGCTACTGGAGATCTAGACAACCCTCCCAAAAAATTCAGAGGTATTTTATCATTTTTTTAAAATAATCTTTCACACAGCTTAATGTACCTCTAGAATAATGATTGCATAGCTCTTTGTAAGTCTTGATTCTGATTGGTCAGTTGCACGCACAGCCTTTGATTGATAGCTAGAAGTTTGAGGGGAAAAAAGAGTAAGACATAGTACATTAAATATGCTAGTTAACTTGTATCTATAAAAACTTAGATTGCAGATTAATAATAACAATGTTAGGAATATTTGAATATTATTGCAGTGTTTATCTCTTTGCTAGGCCATTTGTGTTGTGCGTGTAATGAGTTGACTATTTTTCAACTCGAATCAATATTTCATGTTTTATTTTGATACAATTTATAATGTACTTATATTATTATATAGTTTATTACAATTTTGAATTAGCTTTTTATATTTTAAGTTAAGTTAATTTTTTTGTAATTTTATGTTCTATTTCTATAGAACATATAATAATAATTTTTATTATTTATTTATTGTATAATTTTATTGTTCTATTTGTAATTTATTTGTATTTTAGGTTGAATACTTCTTGTACTTCAATTATATTTATTAATTTCAATTAGCTGCTAAAGAAACATTTTAGTCATTGTAGTTTATGAACATTGCAGTCAGTCATTTTGTGAACCTCTTTGGTGTGATACAAGTTGTTTAGCAAGCTGCTATTTATACTGTATGTTGTACTATCTGGGTCAGTGAGGCAGATAGATAATCTCTAACCATAACCTCTAACCATTGTTGATCTGATCTACAGGTGATTCAGAAGTTTAGTTGAGATCAAAAATGAATGAATACAAAATAATTTTTTCTCTGTTTCCTGTGTTTCTGTTTCAAGTGAAATTTCTTATTTCCTATAAAGTGTTTTTTGCAGATTAAATCACATTCTTCCCAAAACAGCCACACATAAGAAATTAATTGGCTAATACAAATGTTATTTAATTGTTCTTTTTTTATCTAGATTGCCTCTTTAAGGTTTATCCCATGAACCGATATTCTGCCCAGAAACAGTTCTGGAAGGCTAAACAGGCAAAGCATGAGAAGGATAAGATTGGAGATATGGTGCTTCTTCAGAAATTGCAAGTAAGTGACAAACAACTCTAATGTATGTAGATCATGGAGCAGATCCTGCCTTTGGTTTTTAATTACAGCTGTAAGCAAAGACTCTTGTGTATTCAGTAGGTTTACTGCCTTGGACGCATTACATATTTTGACTTTTTGCAGTTCCTTGTTATTCATTTTTTTATTGGTTATGCTTGTATCATAGCATGCAGCTAATTTGGAACAAAAACAGAATGAGGCTGAGAACAAGAAGGTTCACGGGGACGTGGTAAAATATGGCAGCGTCATTCAGGTAGGAACTCACATTTGATAAAAATGTATACCTGTTAATTATCAGTCAGTGTGTTTGTAAAAGTGTGAAAGTATGTTTTTCTCCATACATGGATACATTTCTTCAGGACATCATTACCCCATTTAATTATTATGGCAAAACTTTCAAAACCAGGAGTTAAGCTCTATCAAACAGCAGTCTGGTCCAGATTGTCAGACCTAAGCTTAAAAGCATTTAATCCCTTTTATAGAATGTCAGAATTGTGCAATTATGTGCCATAAACCTTGTTTCTAGAAACAAAAGATTACAAGTTATCCTAGTTACCCAAAGTAATCATGCATTTCATTCAAGATTCAAAGCGCCTCACCAACTATGGACTCTAAAAAGAGTTATGCAACTTTGTAACTTAAAACCCCCCAAAGGTTCAAGTCCACATGCTTTTGTGATATGATGCATTTTACAGTGGAAATAACAAGTACAGCTGGATTTAAATGAATGTATTGGGAATTGACTGGATCTTGAAAAGTGGTGGTCTGGAAAATAATGTGTCAGTGTATTTTTCTGGACATAGTACTGTATGTATACAAGAGGAGCTGGGTTGGTAACGTCAGCCGAAAAGGAAAGTCGTTTTGATAAAGAATTTGTTTCTTCGGAATAACATGCATCAATGAATTTTGCACAGTATGTGTATTAAAGGTCACTTTCGCTTCTATGTTGACTTTTAAAGGCAAAAGTAGAACTAACATGGCGAGTTTGTTAATGGAGTCACAACTATACCCGCACATCTTTATCTGAGTCAGAAAAGGCAAAAAGAAATGTGTTTCCTCCTTGTTAGTGACGTCAGTTACAGATAATGTGCCTACAGTTCTGCCGCACTATAGGAAACAGGCCCTTTTCCTGATACTATAGGGTATCCTAAAATAAAAAAGAGCTTCCCATGCCCTGTGATTCCTGTGGCTTACAGCTTTTGCTCAGAAATCCAGCCATTTTGAATTCTTGCACCTGGGAACTATACATGTCGACATTGTACAACTATACATTGTTGACTTTTGTCGATTAAAAGTTTGCTAAGAAGGATTTTCTTCTTTTAAGCAACAAGGCGGCCAAGATTACCCTTAGCTGACTGGGAGTGGCCTTGAATGGGAACATAGCCAGTGTATTATGGGTATTGAAGTTTACTACCCATTTTACTACTTATTTGGCAAAAGAGAAGACATCAGCCCCTTTTCTCGGTTTTATATATTTAGGTAGCACAAATTAAATTTTTTTTTTCTGGTTTTTACCACATAGGCAGCCAAGTTTTATTCAAAACTCATTTTGCCAATGGTGAATTACTCTTTTAAGAATGAAATACCTCTGCAGTCATCAGAAATTGTTGAAAAGCTTTTTTTTTTACTGCCATCCAGCAGGCCCACAGTAGTAGAAGAGGTGGTACCATACTGCAGCCTCAGCGTACACATTCAAGATATTTGCAAAGATCTATTTTAACAAAAAGGAAATACTTTCTTATTAATAAACTTTCTTACCGGTATAAATATACTTATAGCCATAAGAGGCTTGTTGTTGGCACAATGGTCTTGAGTGACATGCGTTTATAAAATGTTGGCAACAATATGATTTAAGATACAAATGTTCTGTTCATTATTCAGTTTATTAATTATAATAACATTTTTTCCAAGTAATATATTGTATTAGTGACAACTTGTGTGGCTCTCGAAAATCCTGAACTGTCCATTTTGTATTTAATAAAAAGAGTATACACAATAGAAATGTTTATTCTAATAAATGTCTTTGTGGTTTCAGCTCCTACACATGAAGAGTAACAAGTATTTGACAGTGAATAAGCGTCTCCCAGCGTTGCTGGAGAAGAACGCTATGCGCGTCACTCTTGATGGGACTGGGAATGAGGGCTCCTGGCTTTTTATTCAGCCTTTCTGGAAACTCCGAGCTAATGGAGACAATGTAATTAACACACACAAATATATAATCTACTCAACAGTCACACAATATTAACAAGCTATACGGGTGAATCTCATGAAACTTGTCAAGAACATGTCTGGGTCATATTTTACCCCAAAATCTCATTAAAAAACCAAGACATTTGCATAAAGTTTAAGACTTTTTAGATCCATTAAGATTTTTACATTATGACATTATCCCCATTACTTTTAAGCCCTACCCACCACCACTATTCTTGACTGTAATGCAAAACATGATGCACATTCAATTATATACCACTATAAAAATATATAAATTATTTAATTAAGCATTTACAGTGGTTGGATAATGAAACTGAAACACTGGCCAATATAGTGTTGGTGGTTTCACGCCTATATATTGGCCTGGTGAGAAATCTTCACTGATTTTACCTTCCATCATTAAGAGTGGAGTGTGAAGGTGGAATTAGCAGAACAATAGCACAGCTGTACATACAATATTGCAATCCACTCAACATAAAGACAGACAAATCAGAGTTCAAAAAAAGACAAATAGTTGGTGCCCGTCTAGCGTCAGAAAACGTTGTCTTCCATCAGCATCACATAGAGACCCGGCCACTCGGAAAAGGAATGGCTCAAAATCCTTCTGGCCACAATGATGGACTTGTATCTGTCATTCCCAAGACCAATTTAAGCTGTATTGGCAGCAAAAGGAGCTACAGTACACCATACTAATACTGACTATCAAATGAAAGTCTTAGAGAATAATGAGACTCAAAATAAATAAGCTGGATTCCTTTTAATCCGAATTTGAAGGGAATATTTACCCAATTGTCATGAAAATATCACAAATTCAATGCAAAAAAAATCTCAATGATCTTTTCAAATAAGCTCCACTTTCTTTATGCAAAATATATATATTTTGCTGTTTGGGTGCAATATAACAATGACAAGCTTTTATAAGATTCACCTTTATACCCAAAACACCTATGTTCTTTAAAGGCATTTACCTCCACACCCAATTACTTATCATAGTCTATACAAATATTGACACACACACTCCATGCACATAGCCCACATACAAACGCACAAAGTTAGGTAAATGCATGCAAATGATCCTCTCGCAGGTTTACTGGGCTAATCCGTGTTTAAATGTTTGTAGATTGCTTCTCCCTTGTGTAATCTGATAGAGATGTACATATTTGCTTTTCAGATATCTGTGGCCATGACAGTCATATTAAGCCCCTCACTGAATCGTTTGTACTCCATTTCAGGTGGTAGTTGGAGATAAGGTGATCATGAATCCTGTAAACGCTGGACAGCCTCTCCATGCCAGTAGTTATGAGCTTCCTGATCACCCAGGGTGCAAAGAGGTGGGCTTGTTCAAGAAAACGTGATCAGTTTGCTTTTCTTTGTCATGGGATTGTGGGTGATTGTAAGCAGTCCAGATGATGATTAGAAACATTTACTTACGGTTTAACTTGAGATATGCTGTTGCAGCCATCTCCAACATCAATACATGTTGTCTGAGATTAGTAATGGCTCTGTAAAGAAAATTGATAAGCCGAAATGAGTGCTGTGTGCCATTGTCTTTTTCTAATGTAAGACTGCCACCTGCAGATCAACTCGGTGAACAGCAACACCAGCTGGAAGATCAATCTGTTTATGATGTTCAGTGACCACAAAGATGAAGTCCTTAAGGGAGTAAGTGCAACGGACACGTACAAACCTGTGCTGTGTTTAATACTAACAAATCCATGCTGTTATTTTGCTGCTTTTGAAATAAATGCTATTGCATGTTCACAGATGTGGGACCTTATGTTTCCACATCTTTATCCAGTTTTATGCTATATATCCAAAGCCAAGCCAGTTATGTTGACATTTCATCATAAAAGTCACGGATGACTGTTCTGTTCATGCAAAGGGAGATGTGGTGAGACTCTTCCATGCAGAACAGGAGAAGTTTCTGACCTGTGATGAGTACAAGGCAAAGCTCCATGTGTTCTTGCGCACAACTCTGCGTCAGTCTGCTACTTCAGCCACCAGCTCCAATGCATTATGGGAGGTGGAGGTAGGAGTAACCTCATTCATTAATTTAGTAGATTTTCTGCATTTATTGGTGGGATTTGGATTTGGAAGTGTGTAGGGGTGGATTACTCAAAAGAGCCTATACATATACATACAAATGTATTTGTGTTATATTTAATTATTCATTAAAAATAGATTCAAGTTAACCCTCAAACCGTATTCACTTTATAGCCCTTAATCCTGTAATTGTGGACAAATGTGGGCACAGAGGACTCGGGTGTGATCCTAATTTTTATTTATTATAAATGTTATATCACTGTCTTCGATAAAGTTTTGTCTACCCATTTATGGTGTTTTTTTTTAATTTTGCGGGTATTTTTGAATTTATTTTCTCCAAAAAGTACTATAATTTCTATGTAAATTAATTATTATGTAGTTTTATTTTTTAAACTTAATTAAAATATCATTCCAATAAGTTCTTAGAGCTAAAACCTAAAGATGAAGTGAATTTGCTGTCACCTGGGGCCTCATGTACAAAGACTTGCGTTGAATTCATACTAAAACATAGCGTACGATCAAAGCTGTAAATGTGCGTACGCACAAAAAAAAACCAGATGTATGAATGTCTGCGTACGAAAGATCCCACGCATATTCTTTTTGTACATCCCAATTAACGTAAAATTGAGCGCACATGCACGAGCACAACGCCCCACCCAGTCTCCTCCCTCAATTAAATTAATTATAATATGGTAATAGTCCAATTTGGCAAAAGAAACCTGCAAGGAAATGGCTAAAGAAACCTGCAAGAAATGAAATTCCACTGAAAATGTTTTCTATGTGAATATATGTGAAAGTGTAATTTATTCCTGTGATCAAAGCTGAATTTTCAGCATCATTACTCGTCTTAGTGTCACGTGATCCTTCGGAAATCACTCTAATATGATGATTTGATGATCAAAAAACATTTATGATTATTATTCAGTGTTGAAAACAGCTGTGCTTCTGCTTCATATTTTCATGGAAACCGTGATATAGTATTTTCAGGATTCTTTAATGAATAAACTAAAATCAAACACATATAGAAATCTTATAATCTTTTGTAACATTATAAATGCATGTACGGGCACTTTTAAACAAATTCAATATGTCCTGGCTGAATAAAATATAACTTTTCTTTTTTTTTACCTTTACTGACCGAAATAATGAAGTTTATTTTTTATTTCCTAGTAAAGCCAACGCTGCCATTGCTAGACGGGTTTGCACATGCTTTATGTTCTTACTTAATTGCATAGAATATTTTAATATAAGACTCGTTGACATAATTTGTAATTGATACATTATTTGACGTATCATTAAGCAATATCTGACAGCTGGTGGTGCGATAATTCGTAGTGTAATGTTTGCCACTTCACTTTATTGCCCCTAGGAGTCGCCAACAGACAAATCAAGGCAAATGTACGTACGCCAGACATGAAGTCTACTTGGAGGAACGCACATTCTTCCGTTAATTTCACTGTTAGTACATCTGGCCGTGAACGTGAAAGCTGGCGTACGCCGTGTTTTTGTACGTACGCAGTGTTGATACATGAGGCCCCAGGTGTCTTATTTTGGCTTATTTTAGAATGCTCTAGTCTAAATTACAGTTTTTTCCATTCATTTCTATGGGTGTCCATTTTTGACCCAAATACAAGATTAAGGAGTTTTTTTCTACCCACTTAACATTGTAGAATTGAGTCAAAAAAAGCTCAGATCAAGGGAAGTATTTTTTTAAAATAAATCACAACTATTTTGCCCACATTTGACCAGAATACGGTTTTAGGGTTAATATAATAACGGTTTATTATTTTCATACACTTTTGTGTTACGTGTAGACGTTGCTACATGTTATGTATTAGGTTGCAATATGTTATGTTTAGAAGTCTGTTGTCTCAATCTTTTATGTAAAATAAAGGATTAATTATTTTTAAACAGATAATTTTTCTATTTTTCATTATTAAGGTGCTTTCAAAATGACATGTTGATGGTTGTTTGCTTGTTTGTTGTAGGTGGTTCATCATGATCCATGTCGTGGAGGAGCAGGACACTGGAACAGCCTCTACCGATTCAAACACTTGGCCACAGGAAATTATCTTGCCGCTGAGGTAAAACCTGTCACATTTATAGAAATCTTATATATGGTTTAAAAATATTAAAATGATTTATGTATTTTATTCATTTGTGTTGCAGGAGAACCCAGGCTACAAAGAAAACATCAATGATATAGAGGTTGGTGTATGGCATGATGATACTGATTGAAAAAGCTTTCTGGTAAAACTTTAATCAGGAGTTCAGCACAAAATATATGTGTCACTGGTACTTTGTCCATAGGTGGACAGTAGCCGTATCAAGAGAAGCCTTGGAGAAAGGATAAAATACAAGCTCGTAGCAGTGCCTCATGGGAATGACATTGCCTCACTGTTTGAGCTGGACCCCACCACACTGCAGAAGACTGATTCATTTGTGCCAAGGTATTTAATTATATGCTTTACTTTCTCTCTCTATTTTTCCTGTTGCATTCTGTGGGTAGAAGGACATCTCTTGATTTACCTGCTAAATATTCATCTTCTCGACTGCCAACAGAAATTCTTATGTTCGATTCCGTCATCTGTGCACAAACACTTGGATCCAAAGCACCAACATTCCCATTGATATCGATGAGGAGAGGCCCATTCGATTAATGGTGAAAAACTATCTCAGTACCTACAGTACAATCTGTTCGACCATAACTACTTAATTAACTTACAGCTTTCGTTTTATTATTTTATTAATTTTATGACACTACAATTTTTTTATTAATATATTTTAAAATGTAATTTATACATTTGTGACTTTTTGTGTCATTACTCCAGTCTTCAGTGTCACACAATCCTTCAGAAATCATTCTAAAATGCTGATTTGGTGCTCAAGTAATTTTTTTTAAATTATTTTTATTGTTGAAAACATCTGTGCTGCTTAATATTGTTTTGAAAACAGTGTTATATTTTTCACAGGATTCTTAAATGAATTAACATTTCAAAAGAACAGCACTTATTTGCAAGAGAAAACTTGTAGCATTATAAATTTCGTGACTGTCTGAATGCAAGGATGCATAATATATATATACTGTATGTCCTCTCCTCCTACTAGCTGGGCACCTGCCCCACTAAAGAGGACAAAGAAGCCTTTGCCATCGTCTCTGTGCCAGTCATGGAGATTAGAGATCTAGACTTTGCGAATGATGCCAGCCTCATGTTGAGCACCGTAGTTGACAAGTTCAACTCTGGTTTTCCCAGTCCTAATGACAGAAGGTAGAGTTGACATGACACATACTGTTCAGTTTCAGCCTGAGATTTTATACTTTATTCTCGATCCTTAATGCCTGTGGATTTACTTTTTTTAAACGCTTGGAAAGCAAACCTGTTGTCAGAGATGTGTGTGTCCTCATCTGTGCACAGGTATGCCATTAAACTGCTAGAGGATGTGGTCTTCTTTGTCGTCGATCAGTCTAATAATGGCCAGCCTGCCCTGGAAGTGACGATGAACAAGGCCAACCGAGAGAGACAGAAACTTATGAGAGAGCAGAACATTCTTAAACAGGTCTGCATTTCAACAATTTGACATATATGCCGTGTCAACAGTTGAAACGTCTTGTTTAGTAATTGATCTAATGTTCATACCCATCAAACCAATTTTGTGGTCTATTTTTCTGCTTAGATATTTGGGATCATTAAAGCACCATTCAAACCGAGGGGCACCGAGCCTCCTCTGCTGACATTAGAGGAGTTGTCTGACCAGAAATACGCCCCCTATCAGTACATGCTCAGACTTTGCTACAGGGTGCTGCGTCACTCACAGGAAGACTATCGTAAGAATCAGGTACTCCATTTTATATATTATATATTATATAAAGCAGTGATGTTGTATGTTTATATGGTTAAACGCCATTCAGACTGTCTGTCACACTAGAGTAAGCCACTAGACAGCATTTAAAGATGGGGATTTGATCTGCCAATGTCTTTTTCTCATTTTATGAGCCATTTTTCTCTATTGAATTATAGGAGCACATAGCCAAGCAGTTTGGAATGATGCAGTCACAGATTGGCTATGATATTTTGGCTGAGGACACCATCACAGCCCTGCTACACAACAACCGCAAACTTCTGGAAAAACACATCACTAAAACTGAGGTGGAGACCTTTGTCAGTCTGGTCCGTAAAAACAGGGAGCCCAGGTTAGTGTTTCCATCAGATGAACCTACTTTGTAAGCAATTGATTGACACTGATTAAACACAGGTTGTCACAAAATTCTCCTTCTTTGAAACCCCCATTCAGGCACAATGAGGTATTAGGGCAAGGATTGAAGAGAGAGCATTAAATGTCTATGAGAAATTAAATTATGATTCTTTCTATAATGTATTTAGACATGGATTAAATGTATATACAAACAATACAACAGCAAAAAGACACTGAAAGAAGCTGGTTCGGCCAGTGGTTAGGTTTCATTTGTGGGGGGAAGTTTCATAGAAAGTGTGTATATGTGTGTGTGGATGGGTGTAAACATTTGCTTGAAGGTGTCGATGAACGCTATTATACGCGATATATACGTTCTGGCGGTCGCTGGTGAATTACTAGACGTGAGACAAATGTTTAAGCTTTTCTACATGGAGATTTGATTGAGTCCCAACTGACACAGTCCAGATACCCTACAAAACAAACAAATAAACACATACAATCCGCCTCCCCAAATATGTGTCTTTCCTCTTCCCATTAGGTCATTTTTTGTTTTTAAATGAACAATGAATGATATTTCACTTTAAAAGTGCCCCTATTATGCTTTTTTTATTGGTTTTCTCATATATAACAAAATATATACATAAATAAATGCAACAATCAAAATAATAACAATGAATGAAGGAAAAAATAAATAAATAAATAAAAAGGTTATTTTTTATGCACAACAGAATGGGCAAGTTACAACTCAAGCCTGTAGTCATCCTTCAAAGTAACCAACTGAATAAAATTCTCCCACATGTTAACATCTCGATGCTTTCCGTTCACTTTAGCTAACATTCTTTCATATGATACATTCTCCACCATAGACTCAATCCACATTTTAAATGAAGGACATTGAATATCTTTTCAAAATCGGAGTATCAATCGTACTGCCGTGATTACAACAAGGGAAAACTCAATATATTTAACCTGGGGAATCTCAGATTTATCGCCTAAAAGGCAAATCCTTGATGAGAATGGAAGGTTAAATCCCAAACATTCTCCAAGATATTTTAACACAATTTTCCAAAAGGGTTGAATCTTTGAACAATGCCAAATAACATGCATATATGTACCAATTTCTTGTTTACATTTCCAGCATCTATTATCACTTAAACAGCCCATTCTAAAAAGTCGCACTGGCGTATAATAATACCGATGTAACACCTTATACTGGATAAATTTACCTCTTGCTTCCCTTATGTACCTTCCACTATTAGACAAAATTCTGTTCCAAGTATCCTTATCTATGTCACTATTAATGTCTCTTTGCCAAATCAATCTCAAGTTTTCACAGTTCTTATTACCTATCCTTAAACTTAGATGATAAAATTTAGATGATTTTTGAAGGGGTCTTGGTAGTTCACAAAATTTTTCTAAAACATTTTTGTCCTGTCCAGTGGAAACCTTTGCTACCAGACAATTTCTAATCTGCAAATATTTCCAGAAATGATCCCGGCCTTCTAGGTTAAAATTCTCTTTTAAACTATTGTAAGATAAAAATGTATCATTACTAAATAAATCCTTTAAGGTGCGTATTCCACTTCTAAACCATTGTCCCCAAAAACAAGGGCTTTTTCCCTACCTTAACATAAGGATTATTCCATATATATAGCTGTTTTTGAATGTAAAAGATCAAAGTCAAATAATGTAATTGTCTCCTAAAAGAAAAATGTATTCTAAACTGCCATGAGTCATCAGTAATACCAGTTTTACTTTGTGTTACATGCCTACGTACCAATGTAACAGATTTCCCAGGCTATGGCCTTCATTGACTGCCTGCGAACAATGTCTAGTTTGACCCACCCTCAAACACTTTAGTTGTAGCTGAGGCCTAGACGAGTTTGGTTTGTGTTGTCGTCGACATATCGAGAAGACACTGTGCTGCAAATCCACTTACAGAAAAAAACGACGGTATCATTACTGTTTGTACTTTGTACATAAGCGCTGAGGAAGCCTCTGGAGCTGAAATTCAGATTTGGTAATAGGCGGGTTTTTTCCCAACATGCACTGTAAGCAGTAGACCAATCACAGACTGGGCTGTCTGACCAATCAAAGCAGAGTAGACTGGCGGAAACCGTTAATGCTTTTAATGCTTCTATTGTCGGAGACCTCCAAAACAAAAATAGGAACCTTTAACCCTTTATGCTAAGGCATTTTGAGTGACATACACAAAGACTCATAACTCCAAATCTTTTGCAAGGAGAGTGAAAAGGTAGGTATGGTTTGATAGAAAACATTTTAGGAAATTTGGAGGGGGGAAATAATTCATTACATTTGGACATTCTCATGATGAGAAACTGCTGAACGGACAAAACAAAATTATTTATTATAATTTTACGTATCTTTCTTATTTGACATGCAATAACTCAGGAATGAAATAAGGTAGGAGGACAATTCTTTTTTTGGTATAGTTCCTCTACATGTGAACTGCATCTGGATTAAATTTTGTGGTGATCGCATGAATGTAATCAAAATGAATTGTGTTGATTTTAAGATAAGAGCATGTTTCATAAAGTTACGAGCAAAAATGTGACATAAAAACTGCATCTGGATGTTATTTAGATATGTTACAAGTACCAATTTTATATAAAAACTCGCTCAAGTTTAGTTATGCAATTATGCTTGTTTTATTCTACTCCGTGAGACCTTTCATATGACACATGACTATCTGAGCTCTATGATGTTTTTGACATATTACAGTACATAGTACAAAAAAAATTATTATTATTTTTTACTTTTTATCAGCAAATAACACTATTTAGGAGTTCATCAAATTGGCTGCAACTGTTTTTTTTTTTTTGTAGCTAGATGCCATTTTAGAGGGACTACTCAACACTCGTTAAAGAGTTGATCAAAATGCTAGATGCATCCTTAGTAATCACTTTGGGTTTAAGGGGTTAAAATGGCATAATTGTGGGCACATGGATGACAATATCTGATTGCCTGTAAATGCCTGTTACATGTTGTTTGTTTGCGTTTCCAGGTTTCTGGACTATCTGTCAGACTTGTGTGTATCCAATAATGTAGCGATCCCAGTTACTCAAGAGCTGATCTGTAAATGCGTGCTGGATGCCAAGAACCAGGATATTCTCATGAAAACCGAGTAAGTCTACAAAAAACCACGACGTGTGTCTGTCTTGGGTTATGTGCTTGTGTGAGTACTTTTTGTATGTGTTTGTGAAGGCGTCGAGCCGCTAAGGACACTCAGCATACCTCTGAGTACATGGAAGAATTTGGAGAGGAGGATGAAGTTTGGCTGATCTGGTCTGAGAAGGAAAGTGAGACCCATGAGAAGAGCATACGACAGCTTGCCCAAGAGGCCCGCCAAGGGAATGTGCATGACGAAAATGTGCTGACATATTACAGGTACTTGAGAAGGGAAATAACTACTTCTGTCATATGTTCGGTCATAATAATGACTTCTGTCACAATAAACATATTAAAACTTTTTTAACTGGTTGTACTATATTGAAATTGACAGCCGTGGAAATAAAATATAAAAAAATATATATTGTTAATTATAACAGCGCTGGACAATTATTGTAAAAAAAATGTATCTTCTGCTTACATCCATACAAATTGTTTTAATGTTTGTTTTTCCCAGGTATCAGCTGAAACTATTTGCACGAATGTGTTTCGATCGTCAGTATTTGGCCATAGATGAGATCTCAAAGCAGCTGGATGTGGAGCTGATTTCCCTCTGTATGATGGATGAGGCTCTTCCCTTTGACCTACGGGCGTCTTTCTGTAGACTCATGCTACATGCACACGTCGACCGTGACCCTCAGGAGCTTGTGACACCCATCAAGTTTGCTCGCTTGTGGGCCGAGATCCCCACCTCTATCAGCATCAAAGAGTGTGTTCACATACCCACTCTATCACATTATATATGACTTGTTATTTTAAAGCATACTTTTAGTCTTTAATGCTTACCGATATTGCATTTATTTGATCAAAATGACAGTAAAAATAGTAATATTGTGAAATATTATTACATTTTAAAATAACTGTTTTGTATTTTAATGTTTTAAAATGTAATTTATTCCTGTGATGGTGATTTTTCAGCATATTTACTCCAATCTTAAGTGTCACATGATCCTTCAGAAATCATTCTAATAGGCTGATTTAGTGCTCAAAAAACATTTCTCATTATTTTCTTATTATTCTTATTACTACTAAAAACAGTTGTCCTGCTTAATATTTGTGTGGAAACTGTGATACATTTTTTCAGGATTGAATTGGAAGTTCAAAAGAACAGCATTGATTTGAAATGGAAATCTTATGTAAAAATGTTAGTCTTTGTCACTTTTGATCAATTTAATGCATCCTTGCGGAATAAAAGTATCACTTTTCTTTTAAACTTTTGAATGGTAGGGTATGCAAAGACATTTTTTGTATTGCATTATTCATTATTTAAACAATGAAAGGCGTAATCATGGTGTTTGCTGTTTTAGTTATGACTCTCACCTGGACTACTCACGAGACAATAAAAAGAACAAGTTTGCCAATACAATGGCTTTTATGGAAGAGTACCTCAACAACGTTCTCATTGATGACCTGCCTTTTGCCAATGAGGAGAAAAACAAGCTAACATATGAGGTACAGTTGCATATTCTTATTAAAATGAATTGTCAGGATTACTCATGTGGTGCTCACCTCACTGCACAGCAAAATGACATCCAGCTCCACCTCTCTGGTTGTAATGGGTGGAGCTGGACCTAAGACAATGTTTAGGGATTGGATTATGGGTAGGGTTATGGTGTGGCTGGACCTTCAAGCTTCACCCATTACGTCCATAGAGGGGAAGCTGGATATCAAGCGATGATAAACTGTCTGTGAAACATGTATATGTTACATATTTGACACTAATATTTCCAAATCACATTCACATATTTGCTTTATTTACATTGTTTGTAGGTGGTGAGCTTGGCAAGGCATCTCATCTACTTTGGGTTCTACAGTTTTTTTGAGCTCCTGAGGTTAACTCGTACTCTTCTGGGAATCATAGACTGCACTCCAAGTAATGCTACGATCAACCCACTGTTTAGTGATGATGCCAGTGGTTAGTATTCAAGAACAAGAAAACAATTCAATATCTTGTGTGGACTCCAGATGATGACTAAAATGGTCACTTTTTTAAATGTGTAAAATAAAAGAATATGTTTAGTTATTTTACACAAAAAATACTAAAATAATGATTATTAGCTAAAGTGCATTGTTATTGAAGTTTTATATAATTAGTCTCTTTAAGTTTAATTTTAAGCTCCATATTCTTTTTTTTTTCTTTTTCGAGTAAAAAGTGATCATTTGTGTTGTACTCACAATGAATGAATGAATGAAACTAGAATTCTTGTGTCAACTCTTGAATCATTCTTCCTAGGTAAGAACGTCAGGCGCTCTATTCATGGCATGGGTCAGATGATGTCCACCATGGTGCTAAACAGGAAGCCGTCCCTTTTCTCCGCCCCTGGTCGCCCTGGTGCTCTAGACAGCCAGGCTGGCAGTAAAGATAGCATTGACACACAGGACATAACTGTCATGGACACCAAACTGAAGATCTTGGAGATATTACAGGTAGATGTTGTCGAACAGCTTTGTGCTGTCAGTGCTGGCAAGATCTAAAAACGTCTGGTTTTGTGCAGTTCATCCTCAGCGTGCGCCTGGACTATCGGCTTTCCTTTCTACTCTCTGTCTTCAAGAAGGAGTTTGTGGATGTCTATCCAATGGGTGATGCGGATGCAACACATCATACTGAGCATGAGGGTAACTGATGTTTAGACAAAATATACCAAATGAAACTGTTGGATGAATGTCAGAACCTACCTGCTACCTACCTGCTGATAACATATAAATATAATCAATTAACAATCTATGAAATAACATCATAATCAAATAACAACAATTCTTCCATTTCTTCTGTGAACTAATCTCTCTATTCTATTTGTCGTTGTTGTGTTTGTCTCAGAGCTTCGTTCTGGTGAGAGTGGCAATGTTTCATAATTTCTTGATTCTTAAAATGAATTCCTTAAAGATGAAGTGTGGAATAATTTTTTTGATGTTAAAATACTTTCTCCTGTCACTTAATATGCTAGACATCTATTAGTTTGTATTTTGGAAAAATTTCCAAAGTTCCATTTGTTAGTGCTAATGGCGCAGAAATAACACACTTCACCTTTAATGGAAGACCATTTTAAATCATATTAATTTAGATAGTAGTAGTAGTAGTAGTAGTAGTCATACTAAAATTTGCTTTCTTATTGTGCTTTCTAATTATTATTATTATTATTTTTTAAATACTTAAACAGCTACCATCAACCTCCAGCACATTGGAGAGCAGGCAGAGGCCATGTTTGGAATTGGGTGTGTTAATGAATTAATTAATTAATTAGAGTTCCATATTACAGTTCATCATAGTTAATACAGTGCTTGTGACCTATGACCTCTCATTGACCTCTGACCATACAGTAAAGGAAACAGCATTCTTGAAGTGGACGATGAAGGGGGGCGAATGTTTCTGCGTGTTCTGATCCACCTCATTATGCACGACTACCCTCCATTGGTTTCTGGGGCCTTGCAGTTGCTCTTCAAGCATTTCAGTCAAAGACAAGAAGTCCTCCACACCTTTAAACAGGTAGAGTGTACAGCCCACTCAAACATATACAAACAACTTGCTTTTATTGGTAAAAAGATGTGCCCAGAACACCCTCAGGTCAAACATTTTATGTGCCAAATGCAATTCCAGTGCCACAAAAGTTAAAACAACTTTTTAAAGTGGTTGAAACACACACAGTCTGTTTTTAAGATCAAAATTGCTGATGTTAGTCTATTGATTTATTGATAATGTCAGATTATCCTGTGTTATGTTTGTTCTCTTCAGGTCCAGCTCCTCATTTCAACTCAGGATGTTGACAACTACAAACACATAAAACGAGATCTGGATCTTCTGCGCACCATGGTGGAGAAGTCGGAGCTTTGGGTCATTAAAAAAAGTAGTTCTGGGGGAGATGGGAAGAAAGACAAGAAAGACAAAAAAGACAAAAAAGAGGCTGCACCGGTGAGTCATGCACTGGGGGTATGTGGGATTGTGTATAATCGAATAATTAGGTGAAAGAGGCTCATTTTTCTTTTTTTTTCTTCATGCAGGTGTCTCCAGACGAGGAGACGGATACTAAGAAACAGAAGGTCGAAAAGAGCAATGAAAGCTACCAGAATGTCAAAGAGGTAATGTTGTCGGTTTATTTCTCTGTCGGTCAATTATAAATTATATTAATTACAGTGGGAACCAACAGTCTGAAACGTTATATTATACCACCATTCAAAAGTGTGGGGTCAGTAAAAAAAAAAAATAGTTTGGAAAGAAATTAATAGTTTTATTCAGCAAGGATGCATTAAATTTATCAAAAGTAACAGTACAGCCATTTATAATGTTACAAAGGATTTCTATCTCAAATAAATGCTTGTTCTTGTTAACTTCCTATTCATAATAGAAATCTTAAAAAACGAATCATGATTTCCACAAAAATATTAAGCAGCACAATAACTTTATTTTTTACTGATCAAATAAATTCAGCCTTTGTGAGGATAAGAAACTTTCATAAACATTGGAATAATTTACTTACCCCAAACTTTATTATATAATATAATATTATATTATATTACATTATATTATTAAAGACTTTTGTATACACAATTACAAATGTTTTATATATATTTTGTATTTAATATACTGTGTATACAAATGTGTATGCAAAATAATGGCATAGATGGATGGAAACTTGTTAAATGAACAAATCAATATTTAAATCTTCTATCTGATCTCCAGATTCTAGAACGTTTGAATAAAATGTGCAGTTCAGGAGTGTTTAAGAAGCAACAAAGGCTGTTGAAGAACATGGGCGCTCACAAAGTTATGCTGGACTTGTTGCAGATCTCCTACGATCGGGTTTGTGTTCTTTTTAAAGCATATAAAAGCTATTGTAGATCTTAAGCAAGGTCCTGATCTTGTCCCTAAACACCTGATTTTCTTCCTGTTAACAGAATGACACCAAAATGCAGGAGATCATCAAGTACACGCATCTTTTCCTGCAGAAGTTCTGCACAGGGAATCTGGAGAATCAGACTCTCCTCCATAAACATCTCAACCTCTTTCTTACTCCTGGGGTGAGTGAAAAGCATGGAGGATAAAAAAACAACTCATTGTGAAATAGCCAAAGATGTTTATCACGTTTATTCATTGCGTTCTTATCTCAGGTTTTTGTTTTTTCTCTATCAGCTCCTAGAGGCAGAAACAATGCAGCACATTTTCAGTAATAATTTCCAGCTCTGTTCTGAGATCAGTGAGTCTGTGCTGCATCATTTTATCCACTGCCTCGCAACACATGGCCGGCACATTCAGTACCTCAACTTTCTGCACACCATCATTAAGGCCGAGGGAAAATATGTGAAGAAATGTCAAGACATGATCATGACTGAGGTTTGTGATTGTGACTAAAATAAAGCAACCTTGAATTATTGAACCATATGTATTCATTTTAAAAAATAAATCTTTAATTAAAAAACTCCAGTGCTGAATTAAAATGGATTTTAATAGGTTGGTATGTTATATATCATGGTGCTTACTGTTTTATTTTATTTTTTATTATGATTCGCTGTGTATTTTGTTAGATTTATCATTTATATAATGATTTTAAGGAAAGTACAGTCAGATGACATCTCTTTTCACCATTAGCTTACAAGTGCTGGCGATGATGTGGTCGTCTTCTACAACGATGACTCATCATTTGACACCATGGTGGATCTGATGACACAGTCACGGGAAGGGGTGAAGGATGACAGCCCTCTGCGGTACCATATTTCTTTGGTTGAGCTGCTGGCTGCATGCGCGGAGGGCAAAAACGTCTATACCGAGATCAAGTGCACATCTCTGCTGCCCCTAGAGGATATGGTGAAAGTAATCACACATGACGACTGTATCACAGAGGTAATGGCACACATGAAACTTTTTAAAAAATGTCTTTTTTTTTTTTTTGTCTGGAAGGATTATGTTCAACCTCCCAGTTTTTGTTTGCTGTATTGAGTCAATTAATTGATTACAGTAGAATTTATAGCATGAATATTTTTGCAAAAAAAAAGCCAAAGCCTGTTGCATGTTATGAATACGAAAAATCGTGAATCTCCTTTGTGCTGTGCAGGTAAAAATAGCCTATGTAAACTTTGTGAACCACTGCTATGTAGACACAGAAGTGGAGATGAAGGAGATCTACACTAGCAACCACATCTGGAAGCTGTTTGACAGTTTCACTGTAGATATGGCCAGGGTGAGTCCATTGTACCACTGATGCTGGATAAGATGTGCTTTACTGAGTGGCATTCATATAACTTGGTTTAATTTGAACTCCAGGTGTGCTCCAACCGCGAGAAACGCATGTCAGACCCCGTGCTGGAGAAGTACGTGATTCAGGTGGTTTTAGACACTGTAACTGCCTTCTTCAGCTCTCCCTTCTCAGAGAACAGCACCAGCACAGAGGTGAGGCACAATCTGTCTTTCATAGTCTTATTTCTGTTCTCTGACACGTCTGCTTTTATCCATTGTGAGTACTACAGATTATTAGGGCCCAAACACATAAATGTATTCATGGTCACTTTTGATCATTTTAATGCTTGCTGAATAAAAGTATTCATTTGAAAAAAGAAAAAATCTTACTAACCCTAAACTTTCTAACAATAGTGTAAGTTTGACTGTAGCAGAGTCATTTTTGTCTTATATTTTATGACGTCATTATTTATTTATTTATTTATTTAACAGTGAAAATGCACAATATATGTACTATACCAGATTTAGCTAAAAGCTAATTGCTATCTGCAGTCCCTGGGGAAGTGCCAACAGCGATTTAAATTTAATTAAATTAAAAAAATAAACCAAATATACCAAACCTCCCCCAGTCAATAATAAACACAACATCAATAATCCAAATACAAAAATAAACAAACTGTTATTACAAGAATTTTACCATATACACAGTAAAAAAAATATACATTACTGACCACATTCAGTGTCTCTTAGCTCAATTAGACTACAAACCTGATTGTCCTTCAAACATATTTTCACACTACCTTTTAAATGTACTGCATTCTCTGACACTCAGTGGTAAATAATTTCACATGCCTGTTGTCTTTTACTGAAAAGCAGTTTTGTCCAAATGTCGACCGAAACTTAACACAACAGTCCGCTCTAGAGGAAGCTCTTGTTAACCTTGAGCCTGGTCTGCTTGTTGCTACTACATACAGTACTGTTTGAGAGATTGTGGTGCTAAGCCATGAATGATCTTATATACTAACCCAACATTAGACATAAACAAAGTTTTCAAAAGTCACTTTTTGTCTATATTACAGTAATGATGAGAATTAGGTTTTTTATCCATGACTTTTAATGCTTGTTTATACACGCTCTTAAATTATTATATTATTATATTGTTGTCTCTTGGTTTTTGCATTCAAAAACATCAAATAGGATATTCTTATTATATGATGACCTCTTAGATGTCAAAAGCTCATGGAAAATTTGATTTCTCAGTTCATCACCCCTTTGTGGTTGCATTATTGTACCACTTGTTTGAGACCAGGTTGTACTACAATATGAAAAATGTGACAATACCATTGCATCCATGTTTAGTTTAGCTGCATCTGTACTCAATTGATTTCTTACACAGTAAATCTGAAATGAGCAATAGTATACTGTACTGTTTTTGAAATTTTTGTAATATGTTTTTTGAAGGTGAAACCCCTATCAATAATCACACACACATATTTATCCTGCTGAACATTCTGTAGCTTTTGTCCTTTAATACTAATCTAGACTAATTACTTCCTCTAATGGAGAAATACATACTAACTGTCTTGGATAAATTTAGTAATATGACATCCAATCTGCAATTTTCTCCATAGCTCCTGGATTAAGGTGTCATTTGAGTGTTTGGAAAGCCGCCTCTAAATACAATGCATGATTATTAGTAGATAACTTTGCAGAAGGACTAATTAGATAAATATGACGAGATATATTGTGTCTATTGATATATCATGGTGTCGCATACAAAAATACTTTTCCGGCATTTCATCAGGTCACATTTAATTATCATACTTTCTTTCTCTTTCTCATTTTCTCTTTCTTTTGTCTCTTTCAGGCTCATCACACCACTGTAAAACAGCTGCTTCAGTCTGCAATGCGTCTGTTAGATTGTCCCTGGCTGCAGCCACAACAAAAAGTCCAAGTAGAGTCATGCATCCGAACTTTGGCAGTGACGAGTAGGTCAACCTGATTTATAAGACAATAGTTCAAGTCTAAGGGATAAAAAAACAAAGAAAATAATTTTAAATAGGGTTTTACTGTAAAGGTTTTTAAAGTATGATGAGACGATTTATTTGTTTACCTGACTGTCCATACAGCAAAGAGTCGCTCCATCCCTCTGCCAGTGGAGTTGGATGCTCATGTCAACATAATGTTGAGTCACAGTAACGCCCTCACACTGTCCCGCTCCAGCCAAAACAGCAAAAACCTGTCACGCCTCACACGGGCTGCTGTACCCACCAACCCCTGGGACTACAAAAACATCATTGAGAAACTACAGGTGTGTTGTGCCTGAAAAAGAAGCATCATGCCCATTCAAAGTACTTCAGATTTTGGAGATATGTGACTTCCAAAATAAATAATTTGTATCTTTCACAAATTAAGTTGCTAGGTAGGTGTTTATTTAAAAAAAAAAACAAAACCCTGTGGCCATCTTTCACTACACTTGCCAAGAGCACCTTTAAAAAAGGTGCTTAACACCCCTGCACTGTAAAGCATTCAACACAATTCACACTTTTGTATAGTTTGTTTGGATCTTCTTTCTATCAATAATAGTGTACATGTATTAATGTTTTTGTAACACTGCTGTCAGGATATCATTAACACACTGGAGGAGCGTGTGATGCCGCTGGTTAATGCAGAGCTGTCAGTGCTGGTGGATGTTCTGCACCAGCCTGAGCTGTTGTTCCTGGAAGGCACAGATGCTCGAGCTCGCTGTGAATCAGGAGGCTTCATATCTAAGTGGGTCTAAACTGTTTGGGATCAGTCAGTGCATCATGCAGTATTACTGTTTATGAGTGTGTGTGTGCCTTCATCATCTCACTTCTTGTACTCCTTGCAGATTGATCCAACACACAAAGGCCCTCATGAATTCAGATGAGAAGCTCTGTATCAAAGTCCTCAGAACTCTACAGGAAATGCTCATTCGTGATCTGAACTTTGACGAGAAGGTGAGACTAGATAATAAGGTTGCACTTAACAATAAGGTTTCATTTGTTAACATGAACAATACTTTTACACTAAACTTTTATTAACTACCTTATGTTGTAAGAATATATTGCTTATTGCTAGATTGTTTACTGCATTAACTAATGTTAAGAAATGAGACCTTATTGTAAAATGTTACAGAAAATAATACTAATTATATCACAATGTAATCTCATAATTTCTCATTCAAGATAAATGATCAATTGAAGTAATATTAAAAAAAAGAATTTATAAATTCTAAATATTTATTTGTCTATTTAAATTTTAAAAAATACAACGAAACATATTTCTTAATTTTACTTAAAGCTCCAGTCCGTAACTTTTTTGGATCAAAAATTTTAAATGTTGTCATGCAATGGCGACGTTGTTAACAATTTGAGAACAAAGTATAATTTGCATGGTTTGACGTGATATGATATTCGATCGTTAGATTTAACCAGCACGCTTTTCTGCAATTCTTTTTTTCAGTTAGTTGGTCAGGAGAACAAAAGTGGATGTTAATTGTTCAGATGACATTTTAGGGTGAAAATTCAAATGCAAAAGCCTCTAAATGCCATTTGAAATTTTCTTCTAAAATGACCATTTTTATCAAGCTTGTATATTTACGTTCAGTAATTTCACTTAAATGGCAATTAAGAGGTAATCTTCATTGCCAATTAAGTGAAATTACTGAACTTAAATACACAAGCTTGATAAAAATGATCATTTTAGAAGAAAATTTCAAATGGCACTTAGAGGCTTTTGCATCTGAACTCTTCAAATATTAGTCATACTTCCAAAAAGTAGTCATGTGATTGTGAATGACAGTATCCTCACCGGCACGTGACTGACAGCTGCACATTCTCCTCAAAACATTTGGATTCGTCGGCGCTGTGCAGTGCCGAGGTACAACTCACGTAAAGTTGATAATTCCGCGAATGACTGCAATTGCAGATTTCGAACAGAGATGGCGACAAAGAGGAAAAACTACGGACTTCAGCTTCTAATTCTAATTCTAATGATACATTTTATATATTATTAAGTTAATATAATAAACCTTATAATGTATTTTATAATGTAAGGTACATTCTTAAATAATCAGTAACATGAAGAGACATGAACATTTTACATGGTTAAAACCTTCCCCTACAGGAATTGCACAAATTGAAGTTTGTCTTTTGATTTAGCAAATTAAGGAATGGGTGGAAATTATTTTCTGCAGATGCTGTGGACCGCTCTTAACCAAGATTGTTCATTTGTACTATCTCCAGAGGTTAGCAAAAAAAACCTAAAAAACAAAAACAAAACCTGGTTTATTTTTGGGCTAGAAGTCCCTGTTTAGATGGGTAGGGGTGTGTGTGAACATTGAGCATCTATTAAATAAATGCTGTCTTTTGCAGGGCTTTGCCTTAAGAAAGGTGTTACTCCAGAATTACCTCTACAACAACAAAAAGAACATAAAAGCAGAGCTCGTTGAACACGGAGGAGGTAATTTTTACATTTACATTTATATTGTAAATGTTAAAGCAACTAAATTAATGAAAACTTTTGACTGGTAGTGAAATTTGGATCAACACAACATTCTTGGTGGACTTTTATATGTCTTGTGTAAAATGGTGGTCTCTGTGTATGTGAAGGTGGAGAGGTAGAGCGAGACTGGCTGGCAGTCGCAGCATTACAGTGTCGTCTGGACAAAGAAGGTGGGACAAAACTTTTCACAGACCTCGTAACCAGCAGTAAGAATGAAAAGATCTTTCAGGAGAGCATTCAGCTCGCCATCTGTCTGCTAGAAGGAGGCAACACAGAGATCCAGGTAGGGATGCTGCTGTCATAAAAATATTTAGCTATAGTCATACATATTGTTCACATTATTCTATATAAATTGTGTCCTGTGCATATTTATAACAGAACTCATTCTACAAACTCATGATGGGAGACAACAAGTCAGAGAAGTTTTTTAAAGTGCTCAATGACCGCATGAAGAATGCACAATTGGACGTCAAATCCTCCATCTCTGTCAATGTGGGGGAAATGACCAATAAAGCCAAAGATGACAAAGATCAAGAGACAGGTCATTTAAAAAAATGAATTTGAATGTTACATCTGATTTATTCAATATGCATTTCTACTAAATGTGTCTACGTACATTACTGGCTCTAACATTGGGTTCTTTCAGGTGTAGTACCTTCCTTTGGCCAATCAGAGCCGCCATATCAACCTGAGCAGCAGGAAGTAGAAACAGAAATGGGCCCCTCTGTCACCATCATGAAACCCATCCTGCGCTTTCTACAGCTGCTCTGTGAGAACCATAATCAGGACCTTCAGGTCTGAACAACTGCAGATTAACAATCAATTTAGAATCCGATCCAATGATCAGGTCATCTAGGATGAATAGAGAATGATCCAAAGAGTCTTCAGTGCTTCAGTGGAATCTGAAAATCGGGAGCCAGTTGCATAAACATAGCCATTATGTTAAGACAGTGTTTTAAGAGCTTGTACTTGCCCCAGACATTTAGAGCAAAGTAGTTACCTAGAAATGGTGATTTAATTTTTAATATTTCTTAATTGTGTATTACAAGGTCCTATAACATATATTCCCAGATATGAATTAAAAAATATGTTATGTGTAGTCTCAGGCTTTTGGTCCCGACTGTACATTAATGATTAACCCCATTTTATGGAGTGTCTTTTTAGTATTACTTAGTAAATAATTTAAATAATAAATAATTTAGTATTGTTTTACTATTATTTTACATGTCATTTAATTATACTGTTTGTTCATTTAAAAATGGCCTAATTTTTGCCCTAGAATTTTCTTCGCTGTCAGAACAACAAAACAAACTATAACCTGGTGTGTGAGACACTCCAGTTCCTGGACATCATGTGTGGCAGTACAACAGGAGGGCTGGGTCTGCTGGGCCTTTACATCAATGAGAACAACGTGGAGCTGATCATACAGTCCCTGGAGACCCTCACAGAGTATTGCCAGGGACCATGCCAAGAGAACCAGGTCAATTGCTAATACTGGATTTATTTTAGTAATAAAATTGTTGGCCATATAAGCTTTTATTAATCCATGGCTGAGAAGTTGGCTAAGTACTTAAAGGATAGTTCAACCTAAAATGAAAATGAAGTCATTATTTATCCATCCTGGTGTTGTTCTAATGCCATATGCCCTTCTTTCTTTTTCGGACCACCAATGGAGAATACAAAATAAGAATTCCCCTTCTCACGCGTCCATATAATGGCAGAAAATAGTAACTAGCATCTAAAAGCAAGAGTATCAAAGAGTGATCCGATGTGATGTGTCGTATAATCCAAGTATTCTGGGGGTATACGATAGGGTTTGGTAAAAAACAAACTGAAATTTAATGTATTATTTCATGAAAATTCAGACTCAGACTTACCCAGAAAAAGCACAAAAGTTGTGAGAAATCAAGACTAAGAAAAACTTGACAAGAAATACAATCCATGTACTGTACGTACTTCTCTGCTGTGAATAAGTCCGTTGTGTTCTTCCCTGCATTATTCAATGCAGTGAAAAAAATACTCAAATACTTTTTTTTTTTTTTTTTTTTTTACGCATCATATTTCATGTCGTGTTTTATTAATCTAGATTTCTTATAACTTGTGTGCTTTTTCTGAATGCGCAGTAGAGAAGAAGACAAATGTCCACGGTCAGGATTTTGATTAAATAATACATTATATTTCGGTTTATTTTTACCAAACCATATTGTATACCCTCAGAACACTTGGAATAAACAGCACGTGTCACATGGGATCATTTTGATATTTCTGGGACTTTTTTTAATAAGCTTGATGCTGGTCATTATTCACTGACATTATATAGACGAGTGCGAGTGAGACATAAAAAACAAAACAAAACAAAAAAATCCTTTTGTGGTCCAAAAAAGAAAGAGGGATATATGGCATGAAAATGAATATTATCCCCTTAAGTACTTAATTATAAAATGAATCCTTGACAAACCGAACCCGGAGATCTAAAAGAGCTTTACTGGCCATCCATTAAATTCACACTCAAGCTGATACTTGTTAAGAAAGCAAAGCTTTTATTTAATTATTATTTTGAATTAGACAAATTATCTAGCAAAACATCGTTTTTAATTCTGTAAAAAAAAATGTGTTTGAAACCTCTTTTTGTGTCTCTAAAGACATGCATTGTCTCTCACGAGTGCAATGGCATTGACATCATCACAGCCTTGATTCTGAATGATATCAGTCCTCTCTGTCGTTACCGTATGGAGTTGGTACTCCAGCTCAAGGTGAAGATGATGCAAACTCAGTCTCTACTTTATTCATACAAATAATTTGCATAACTCTTTATAACATAATATGCGATTATTTTCAGGACAATGCCTCTAAGCTGCTGCTCGCTTTGATGGAAAGTCGTCATGACAGTGAGAATGCAGAGAGGATCCTGTTTAACCTTCGACCCAGAGAACTGGTCAGTCTGGCTATGTCATGTGTATTAAGTGTATGAAGTGTGGAAATAATATAACAGTTCTGTGTTGTATGTCTTTAGGTGGAGGTGATAAAAAAGGCTTACCAGCAAGAGATCGAATGTGAGGATGGAGAAGTGTCCCCACGGGAAGTTGGACACAACATCTACATCTTGGCACTACAGGTGGACCACTGCATCATGATGCCATACCGTTTTATTTTGAGAATTGTTTTTTAACTGAAACTGCTACTGATTATTTTTGTTTTGTCTTATTTGATGTGCAGAGCTGATTTTTAATTTTTAATTTATTTTATATATATATATATATATATATGTGTGTGTGTGATTTGTAAATATTTTTGTAAATGTATTAACATTATTTTTAATAACAATGCGTTTTTTATTATATATATTTTATTCTATAATATATATATATATGTGTGTGTGTGTGTGTGTGTGTGTGTGTATGTGATTGATTTGTAAATATGTTTGTATATGTATTAACATTGTTTTTAATAACAATCCGTTTTTTATTATATATAATTTATTCAATAGTGTATATATAAATAAAATAACATAAAACTTTAAAATCAAATCGTGAAATATAATGATTCATTTATTAATTATTTAATATTACTTAGATTTTTTTTTTTAAACATACAGTTTCAATGTTGCTTTTTTTGCAGCTTGCACGACACAACAAATCACTCCTCACACTGCTTAAACCACCAAAGAAGACAAAAGAGGAAGAAGAGGAAAGCATCTCCTCTATGGTAACTTATGGACTGTACTTTTAAGATGCAATTTTTTATATATTTTCTAGAAAATGCATTTGTCTGGAAATTTCTATTTGAGTTTTTGCTTGTTTTTATTGCAGCTCAACTTGAACAAGCAGCAGCAGGAGGAGCAACAGGATGATCCATTAGAGCACTATGACCATCAAACTGCTCAGATTGAGGTAATTCAAAAGAAATTGCATAAATGTTGTGTGTTTATATACACATGGTTTGTATCACAAATAAATAGTTTTTCAGGTCGCAGTCTAACAGTAGTTTTCAGGTACAGAAATCAAATTAAGTAATCAAATGTAAAATAACACTATATAATCTTCACTGCATAAATTAAATTAAAGCTACAAAAGTTATTCAGTCAAAAACAGACAGCGCATTGATCCCAATACTGTACTGTACAATATCAACACTGTACACATGCGTTGTCTTTCTTGACTGTTTAATGCACGTTTTTTGGAACTTTGCTCAAGCCTCTGCTTCGAGCCATTTGAAATTATAAATATGCGGATTTCCGTGTGCGCTTAAAACTAAGTGCACACAAAACTTCTCATAAAGCGCACTCGAGATCTCTTTCTCGTCTTCTTGCACTTGAATGTTTCAATTGGCAAGGTATAAATACACGCAAATGATAAACCCAGTGTCCCAAGCATATTTTAAGCTAGCCCCAGGCCATCAGGCAGTCCTTATTGACAAACTCAACTCAGTGCTTTTGTTATTGTTTTGTGTCTGTCTTAATTAATTAACTCTGAGTGCAGAAGGCAATGTGTGCTGTTTCAGTCTCACCTGCGCTCGCCCAATCAACGGTGATGCCGGCGTAAATGACTGGTCATGTTGGAGCATATGGCACTCGCACCGAACAAAGTTGTCCCTGTTTTTTGACCATCGCTGTTGTAACTAATTGGGAAGCCAGAATGTTCCCATACAGAAGTGTATATGATGCAGGTGACAACAACAGATTTACACGCTAACAGTTGATTGCCACGTGAAATGCATTTTAGATGCGTCGTCAAGTGCGTGGGAGTGTTTTCGGAACCATGGGTGGATAACAGTATGCTTCGATTATTTTACAGAGAACTGTGACACTTATTTACCTAATATATACACATTTCTCTTTGTGTGTGTGTGTGTGTTAATCATTGCTCTTATTGTAATTTGTGCTCTACTAATGTCACCAATTACCTTGGTACTGGTTAACCTTTAATGTGATCAAAATTTTGAGAAGTTGTGAAATAATTTTCATTGGTATGTCACTTGCAGATTGTGCGGGAGGACCGCAGCATGGAGCAGATAGTGTTTCCTGTTCACCCTATCTGCGAATTCCTGACGGAGGATTCAAAGTTTCGGGTGTTTACCACCACAGAGCAGGATGAGCAAGGCAGCAAGGTCACACACTTCTTCGAGCAGACCTCCTTCCTCCACAACGAGATGGAATGGCAGAAAAAACTGCGCAGTAAGTATTCGGCCTGAGGTGTGGTGTGGCTTAGTGTCTAAAGACCTGGCACCCCAAAATATGCCTTGAGCAAGGAGCTTTACACCAGGTTTAGTGAGATGTTTGTGTGTTTTTTAGGCATGCCAGTGCTGTACTGGTTCTCTAGACGAATGTCTGTCTGGGGCACCATATCATTCAATCTGGCTGTGTTCATCAATCTTATTATCGCTTTGTTCTACCCACATGACTCTGATCGGCCTGGTATGTTTATGTGTGCATTACCTGTTGGTAGCTATAGAATATTGACTGTTTTATATTAATAAATGCTCATTTTTTCATCAGTTTCAAAGCACACAACTTTTTTGTAAATTGCTTTTCTATGTAGTTTTAACAGTCTCTTGTGGCTCCAGGTAGCATAGACTCTTCGTTGCTGATTATGCTGTTCTGGGGTTTCGCTGGATTGGCTGTTTTGGGCCTGTTATCCAGGCGATATGGATTCCAGTCCCTCACCGTCGCCATCACCCTGCGTTGCATCTATCACTTCGGCATCGGTCCAACTCTCATCCTGCTGGGCTCTCTAAATGTAAGTCTTAGAAAAGCATAATACTGTATGTTTGCTTAAATCAAAGTGAATTGATTTCATTAAAAAAATGTGCCTCTTTTTCTTTTTAACCAGCTCATCAATAAGATAGTGTTTGTGGTGAGCTTTGTGGGAAACAATGGCACCTTCATCATGGGCTACAAAGCCATGGTAATGGATGTAGAATTCCTGTACCACTTGGCCTATGTGGTAACCAGCACACTGGGGCTGTGCGTCAACGAGCTCTTCTACAGCATATTGGTGGGTGTGTCAAAAGTTAATTTACCACCGTTTAAAAGTTTGGGGTCAGTAAGATATAGTATATATGAAGAGTTTAGATGCAAAAGCCTCTAAATGCCATTTGAAATTTTCTTCTAGAATGATCATTTTCATCAAGCTTGTATATTTAAGTTCAGTAATTTCACTTAAATGGCAATGATAATTACCTATTAATTGTTATTTAAGTGAAATTACTGAACTTAAATATACAAGTTTGACAAAAATCATCATTAAAGAAGAAAATTTCAAATGGCATTTAGAGGCTTTTGCATCTGAACTCTTCATATATTTTCAAAGAAATTAATTCTGATGCATGAAATTGATCAAAAGACATTTACAGTGTCAAAAATGATCCTTTCAAATAAATGTTGTTGAGGACTGAGGATTCATCAAAGAAAAGTATGGTTTCCACAAAATATTAAGCAGCACATTTGTTTTCAACTGTGATAACTGTAACAATAATACATTATTCTTGGGGACCAAATCAGTTAAGAATAAGAATCATGTAACACTGAAGACTGGATGCTGAATGGCTGCTGAAAATTAAGCTTTGCCATCAAAGGTATTAATTGGCATTTTAAAAAACAGCTATTTTTAAATGGTAGCAATATTTCACAATATTACTGTTTTTTTTGTGATCAGATAAATGCAACCTTGCTAAGCATTTCACTTGGATTACTTTCTAAAACATAAAAAAATCTTATCAACCCTAAGCTTTTGAAAGGTAGTATAAACTAGCTTTTTTATTTGTGTATATATACTAGCTTTTTTCGCTTTTTTATATTTGCATTGCTGATTGCCAAAAAAATCTGTCCAAATACAGGTCAAATTACTTTTATAAATAAAACTGAGATGATGTACTTGCCAGTAGAAACAGAATACATTTGGAACAAATTGTGAAACTGTGACTATAACATGAAGGTTTACAGCTAAAAGACATACAAATCCTCTACTTCACCTCATGTTCCTCTTTTACCTCCTTCAGTTGTTTGATCTGATCTACCGTGAGGAGACTCTCTTTAACGTCATCAAGAGTGTGACACGTAACGGCCGCTCTATTCTCCTCACTGCTGTCTTGGCCATCATCCTGGTCTATCTGTTCTCCATCGTGGGCTTTCTCTTTCTCAGGAATGACTTCATCATGGAAGTGGACAGGCTTGCCAGCCCAGATACAGGTAAATTGCATACACCTCCATCCGAATAGTTGTTGCAGAAAAGGATCAAATACAGTATTTATGATGAATTTATTAGTCATTGATGCCACTTTGACCGGCTTTCTGATGTAATTTGTCCTCTATTCAGGTAGAGATAACTCTATGAGCAGCTGCAGTGCAGACGGATTGGACTGCACAGAGGAAACTGCGATGATTGCACCATCAGACGGTGTGTAGAACATTAAAAACAAAACCATATTTAATCATGATTGAACTGGCGTCAGAACTCGGCTGTGATGATTTTTTTTATGGCTTTTCAGAAGATGAAGACAACACAGAGAGAGCATGTGACACTCTTCTCATGTGTATCGTCACGGTGCTGAATCATGGGCTGAGGAATGGGGGAGGTGTAGGAGATGTTCTGCGCAAACCCTCTAAGAATGTATGGAGACCCACAACCGTAATTAAATATGTGCACATTTGAATACAAAATCGAACCCAACTGATGCTATTGTTGTTCATCTCACAGGAGCCTTTGTTCCCTGCTCGTGTAGTCTATGACCTTCTCTTCTACTTCATTGTCATCATTATTGTTCTCAACTTGATATTTGGTGTGATTATTGACACCTTCGCTGACCTACGTAGTGAAAAACAGAAGAAAGAGGAGATACTGAAGACCACCTGTTTCATTTGTGGTAGGAAATCAATGGATAAATGCATGTTTTTGCTACAGCCTGATAATGTGAGTGCTTGTCTGAGAGAGAAAAATCAAATTTCAATTAATCCTGTGATGGCAAAGCTGAATTTAATGAACATAATTACTCCAGTCTTTAGTGTCACATGATCCTTCAGATATCAGTATAATATTCTGATTTGGTTTCTTATTGTTATCAATGTTGAAAACAATTGTTTTTAAATCTTACCGCAAACTTTTGAATAGTAGTATGGTATGTACATTTTTAATCCTATTTTTAGGACCAAAAAGATTTTTTTCTTTTTGCATTGCAACATTATTTTTAATGAAAATTAAGCACATTTATTGCACAATTACTGCAATGCAATACTGATTATGATATGGATTTGTGGGGTAAAATATGTTAAACTGTCCTGAAATGAATGTCATGATGCACTTAATACCTCAATGTTTCTTTTATAAAATATAATCCTTTTTTTTTTATATGACCCAAGTGTTACTTGACAGGCTTTATAAAAGTCACCCAAATATAAAGCAATTTATATAGAGCAGTAAAGCTCTATATTTGTATTTCAACAGGCCTTGAGAGGGACAAGTTTGACAACAAGACTGTGTCGTTCGAGGAACACATTAAATTGGAGCACAACATCTGGAACTACCTCTATTTCATTGTGCTGGTACGGGAGAAAAACAGAACCGATTACACTGGCCCGGAGAGCTACGTGGCGCATATGATAAAGGTACATTTAAAAAATGGAAAGCTCCAGCCGATTTGTATACTGCTCACACTCAATGTATTAATAGCCATTACCAGTGTCATTTTAGTATTATTTGATTACTATTATAGTATTTATTAAGACTTTTTTTTAAATATTTTTCTTGCTTCACCTTGCAATGGTTTTGATTCAGAATTGTTGTCGCCTCCCGTTAGAATAAGAACCTGGATTGGTTCCCACGCATGCAGGCCATGTCTCTAGTTGTAACGGAGGGAGATGGAGAACAGAATGAGATGAGGAACCTGCAGGATCGGCTCACCTCCACCATGAAAGTGGTCACGAACCTCACTAGCCAGTTAATGGAGTTAAAAGAACAGGTATATGTCTCATTGTGGCTTTAGTCAGCACTATATAATGAGCTGTTCATTTCTCAGATTCAGTATATGAAATAATGGTTGTGTATGGGTTGATTTAGATGACAGAGCAGAGGAAGAGAAGGCAGCGGATGGGTTTTGTGGATGTTCAGTCTGGCTCAAACCCTGGGATGCCTCTGCCTCCTAGTGCTGCTGGAGGAAATCATCAGGTCTACAAGGCCTAATTCCTCTGTCTAATCTTACAGTGACTTTATAGAGGCAATAATATAATCATGTGATGCTGGTGTACTTCTGAATGTGGAAAAGTTGCGTTCAGCTGTTGAAACGGATTGACGGATTGGATCTACACACCCACTAAAGCACTACTTGACCCAATAGTCATTCTTTGAGGGGCTGATTACCTAAAGGTCTTAGTATGCACAAATGTTATACATATTTTAAATTATATGAAGTTTTATTTTCTTTTCTTTTTTAAGAGCATTTTATTTCAAGATATTTGATTGCTTATCTTCAAAAACATTGTTGGATGTAGCATTACTGTAAGGGAGGCTGATGTGTTTTAAATCACGAATAATTGTATGTTAATATGGTCAAATGGTTCATTTTAAGATGCACTGATGAGAGTGCACATGCTGTATTTATAGGGATGAGCTTCATGCACCTGGCTTGACATGTTCTGTATATGAGATGATTTGGGTAATATTATGATCTGTCTTAACCACATTCTAAAGAATGCTAACATGTTAATCAAGATAAATCTGTGTTGTATAAATGGAATAATGTATAGAACCATGGTTACATTTTTAGCTTTTATTTTAAACAGTCACAAGTGCCTAAAAATTACTTTAAAAACGTAACTTTTGCTCAGGAAAAGGGCATTCGTATTTATCTGTTTTCCGGATATCCTAATGGTTCTAATAGATATACCGGTTATGCATATATATCTATGTATTTGTCCATTTAATCATTGTGCAACCAAGGGCTGGTTGCATAAACTGCCAAAACTAGTCATAGTTAGGCATCAATTCTTTTTCTCTAAGACTGTTTATAACATAAAAATATAGACTGGTCTAATTTGAAACCTACTTGATTATTAACATAATGTTTATATTTATGCAACTAGCCCCAGACTTATAAATCAAGTGGATTGTTATGGCCACAAAAAGAATGCTGGAACATACTTGTATGTTGGCCTTAATAACAACAGCCAGTGTGTCAATAATCAGTTGTATTATTGATTCCAAATAATTCTCAATTCATTGCTAATATTGTTTATGTTGATATGAAGAGCCTCACCAAGTTTGCACAAAATACAAAATAAAACATTCGGCCATAATTCACATCTTGTGTCTCAATATTATTAAACGCAGTAAAAGAAACAATTATTATTATTCTTAATTTTTTTCACAAAGTAAAAGTAATTTGTAGTCGATCATTAGTGCAGTTGTGTCCATTGACTTGACTTGTGTGAGATTACATCCTTCTGTCAGCACAGTTCACAGTATTAGGGTGTGAGCAGAGTGACTGACAGACTCAATTGCTGACTCAATCTCCTTTGCTGTTCGCTTGAGTGTCTGCCGTCGTTCAGAAGTTCGTCCTCAGTGCAGGTCAACAGGTAGGCTAACGCTTTCCTCAATATTAACTCACTATTTAAAATGGGAACAATATGTATCGCATAATTTAACAACAAAGGCTTTACAAGTAAAACTTCTGGAAAAGTAAACACCTTCTGGAAAATTAAAATTCTGCAAATTACATTATTTGCATTTCAAAACAGTATTTCTAAAGTTAATTGTCAAGCCTTTATAAAAATATAGAAAGTGTTTCTTTTCTAGTCTATTGATGCTCATAATTGATTTTGAATGTTACCTCAGACCACAGAAATAGTAAACAAAGAAACTACATTTTAGGTAACGTTATTTCTATAACAATGGCTACTTATAGGTAAAAGGAATTGTGTGTGTGGTTTTATAAAATTTTATTATGCTATATTATTATCATCACACAATATACAATTAAGTTGTTATTATTATTACCCTAGTATTATGCTGATTATCATTATATTAACAACAATGTCATTATTGTTATTATTATAAATAATAATGTAGCCTAATATGAGTGAAATTAGTTTGTTTACATTTTTTTTTTGTTGTTGTTGTTGTTTTGGACCATTGTTATAATAGTTCGGTTTATTTGGGTGAAACTTCTCGGTAAGTATAATCTAGCCTTTATCAATATATATGACGTCAGTTTTTAACTTTTAGAACTGCGTGTTGTGGAAATCGCGAGTCTGCGCGTTCCAGATAAGGAGCGCTATCGGCCGCGCCCAGGTGCCCGGCGCGCCCACATCCACTGCTCGTAATTTGATATAGGGTCACTTGAGGGTCTTTAATAAACCACTTAAATATTAATATTATATAGCCTAATCATTATTTTAAGCTGGCCCTCTTTCCTTTGAATATAATAGCCCTAGGCTAACAATGTTACAATGTGGAAAAGTAATTTTGAAAATAATCCTCCCACTGACCAACATCTTTTCTATTGTTTACAGCTGTTAAAATCATGTCTTCTTTTCTGCATCACTGCCCATTCCTGAAGTCCACTCCTGGCCCTTCTTTAAGAAATGTGGCAGCTTGCCTCGGCTTGGCTGACCGATGTCCGATCATTGTCCGCCAGATCTCTGTAAAAGCCACCCAATCCTCTGAGGGAAATGGTAGCTGTTGTTTTCTATATTTTCTATATTGTGTCATTGTAATGTTTACTATACCAGATACAATAATTACAACAATATTCCATATTTATAATATTCTGTAATTCAAATCTGATTTACAATGACCAAGTAGGCCTATTCTAAATCAGTATAGGCTAGTCAGTACCCCATATGTATACATTCATGTACTTGTTCAGGCCTGCTTCCTCACAAGGAGCCAAAGCGACAGCTGGCGACCACAGCGACTCAGGTGGCGATCTCCATGTCCCAAAGCTGTCCTTTCGTTTCCTCGAAGATTGGACTGGTCAAGGCAAGTCCTCAAGTACAAGAGGATGTTCAGCCTAATCTGAATCAAGACACCACATCAGGTAAAAAAATAACTCTGTGACAGAGTCATAGACTGACTGACTGATTGATGTCTTTTAGCTTATTTGCCTGCATGTCTCTTTTTGCCACCACAGTATAATGAGTCGCTGCTGAAGAGGCTCTTTTGTCTGAGTGGTATCATGCAGCTGTTGGATGCATTTTACATAATAGCATGCAGCTTGGAGAGCATTCCCCTCTCTGCAATTTGCACCATTTAACTCCAATTTGAGAGACTCCTCAGCTGTGAATAGTAAGCAGATGATGACAGACTGCTGATGTAACAAAAGCTAGTCTTCAGACAATCACATTCCAGATTAAACTTCATACAGCCGCATGTGTAATACCTACCATAATTGGGAAATTGTAGTTTTTAGTTTTTGAAGCACTGCAATTATTTCATACTGTATTGCCTGTAATTTAGATACATTGGCATGAAATACAAAACACTTAGGCCTGGTTTTACAGACTGGGTTTGATAAACCCAGGATTAGGCCTTAGTTAAATTGGGACATTTAACTAGCTTTTATAAACGTTCTTTAGAAAAAAAATCATTACAAGTGTGGATCTTGAGACAAAACAATGGCACTGATATATTTAATATTATGTCAGTGCAAGTTTTAGTCTGGGACTACATGTTAAAGTGATTTCAGTGTGAAAACCGAGCGAAGAAACTGGATTTTTGTGTTTGTTTGATGAATTTCTCACGAATTGATGCCTTGTTTTCTCCAGGTTTAATGAGCTCGATGTTCAGTGGCTTGCAAAGTCATCAGTCCACTGGTCCTACACACCTTCTTCAGGACAATTTTGGTGAGTCTGGCCGCATTTTCCTTAATGGTTTACAGTACAACGCTATACTACTAAATCTGCAGTATTATATTCAACATCAATTTTTGTTTCATAATTTGATTAGACTGCCAATACACTTTTTTGTTGTTGAATATATATGTTTTATAACTGAACTAATGGAATAATGGAATAACAATATGACATAATGTGGAATAATGGATGGTGAGTAAAAGGCAAGTTATCAAATTGATCCAAGACTGTTGTTTAATATAGTATACACTCTATACTGCAGCACGTAGTGTCTATCATTCTTGCCTTTTTTTCTCACTTATTGCTTGTCTACTCTTTAAAACATTCAGCCACAGCCAGTTTCAACTACGATGACTTCTTCACTCAGAAGATTGTGGAAAAGATGAATGACCATACCTACCGCATCTTTAAGACGGTGAACCGTTTTGCAGAGGTTTTCCCGTTTGCTGAGGACTACTCCATCCCTGGACGTTTGGGTTCCCAGGTGTCTGTATGGTGCAGTAATGATTACCTGGGCATGAGCCGACATCCCAAAGTTGTCAAGGCCATAAGGTCAGTACATAAAACAGACAATGAAACGAACGTTTGTCATCATCTGTTATTATACGTAGAGAAAGAACAAACGAAGGTGCAGCAAAGAATGCTAACGTAAACTATACATTTTCAAATATACTGTGGAATTGTAGTTTTGCTAAACGCTGCAAGTAAATTTCATAAAACTATGAAGTTTCTAATTGTTTGCTTTTTGATATTCACATAGTATAGCTGCTAAAGCTAACTGGTTAATCACAGTTTTCATTGTATCTTAGAGAGGCTTTGGAGAGGCATGGTGCTGGAGCAGGTGGAACCCGAAATATCTCTGGGACGAGTAACTATCACGTGGCCCTGGAGAGTGAGCTGGCCCGTTTACACCTGAAAGATGGAGCACTAGTCTTTTCTTCCTGCTTTGTTGCCAATGATTCCACCCTCTTTACTTTGGCTAAAATGCTCCCAGGTACCATACAAAACAGAATGAACTGCCTTAAAGGAGTACACTGTAAAAAAATTGTTGGTTTAACTTAAAGTAAGTAACCTGGTTGCCTTAAAATTAAGTTGATTGAACTGGAAAAAGTGAGTTAATACAATGAAGGAGATTAATTTAATCATCAGAAACTCAAAATAATAAGTTATCTCAACTAAATAACTTATTTAAGTTGATTTGACAAAAGAAAAAATGTTGTGATAACAAATCTTGAAAATATTTTTTTACAGTAAAAAAAAACATTTGCTGATAATTTACTCACCCCCATGTCATCCAAGATATCCATGTCATTCTTTCTTCAGTCGAAAAGAAATTAAGGTTTTTGATGAAAACATTCCAGGATTTTTCTCCATATAATGTACTTCAATGGGAACCAAATGGTTCAAGGTCCAAAAGACAGTTTCAGTGCAAACTGCAAACTGTTCAAAGGGCTTTAAACGATTTCAGACGATGAATAAGGGTCTTATCAAGCGAAACGATTGCTCATTAAAAAAAAAAAAAAAAAAAGTTTATGTTTTATAAGCTCAAATGGTCACCTGAAACTGTCTTTTGATTTAACTGATGAATTTAGGTTTTATGTTGACTATATTTCAATAATAATAAAAACTTACTGACCCCAAACTTTTAAAACGTAGTGTATCTTCTGAAATTCTTCTAAAAATATATTTTCTTTGCAAAGGCTGTGAGATTTACTCAGACATGGGCAATCACGCCTCCATGATCCAGGGCATCCGGAACAGTGGGGCTAAACGTTTCATTTTCCGACACAATGATGCCGGTCACCTGGAGGAACTACTCAGCCGCTCAGACCCACTCACACCCAAAATTGTGGCTTTTGAGACTGTGCATTCAATGGATGGTGAGTAGAAGAAATCACATAATTGATTCAAAACAGTTTGTTTCCTAGTATCAAAACAGCTCTGTTAATGTTTCTTGTCCCGTCACATTCAATTATGAATTCTACATGAATCATGAAAAATATTGGCTATAATTCCAATTCAAAATAGCAAGATCTGACCCAAAAAACAACAAGGTTCAATTCCCATGAAAAACGTGTACTGATATGTTATGCAATCTAATAATGCAGAAATGTACTGTAAAATGAAGCATCTATAATAAACTGGTGGCATACTTGTGTATCATTAATTAGTGATGCTAAAAACGTACAATAATTGAAACAAGTGCACTGCATTTTCTTTGCTTATTAAAAAAAAATTATATAGTACTTACGTACACTCACATACAATGAAGATCCCACTCATCAGTAGCCTTATATATGCCGTTTTATTTTACGTGGAGCCTTATTGGGACGGCATTTTGAAATTTTTGGCAACCACTCTTTTAACAGACACTTTGGCTCATGGAATAAATGAATCATGGCGAACTGATTTTGCCCGATGCTCCATCACACAGTCAATGACTGATTCAACTAAATACAGCTGAATGAATGACAATCTCAATTTGTTTCTCAGGTGCAATTTGCCCTCTAGAAGAACTGTGTGACGTAGCACACAAATATGGTGCTCTGACTTTTGTGGATGAAGTCCATGCTGTCGGACTGTATGGGGCTCATGGAGCAGGTGTAGGAGAGAGAGACAACATCATGCACAAGATCGATATTGTCTCTGGAACTCTAGGTAAGACACATACAGTCAATGTCAAGTGCATGATTTTATCCAGTACTACTGTAGTCACCTGTGTTCTTGCCCTAATCCTTTTCATCAAGATGGTTACATTGTTTGAAATATCTGTAGGCAAGGCATTTGGATGTGTGGGAGGGTACATAGCCAGCACTGCCGCCCTGGTGGACACTGTGCGATCATATGCCGCTGGGTTTATCTTCACTACCTCCTTGCCTCCCATGGTGCTGGCGGGGGCTCTGGAATCGGTGCGAGTGCTGAAGAGCGCTGAAGGCCAGGCCTTGCGTAGAGCCCATCAGAGAAACGTCAAACTCATGAGACAGCTGCTGCTGGACGCTGGGCTGCCTGTGGTCAACTGCCCCAGCCACATCATTCCTATACGGGTCAGTGTTTGCAATTGTAGTCTTAACAATTACTGTATACTGTATGTATAAATCACCCACCAGACTTGGTCTGCACAAGAATAAATATTTGAACTTTAAATCGTATATCTCAGGTTGGAAATGCAGAGAAGAACTCCAAGGTGTGCGACGTTCTGTTGGAGAAACACAACATCTATGTGCAGGCCATAAATTACCCGACGGTGCCTCGTGGGGAGGAGCTACTGCGGTTGGCTCCTTCCCCTTTCCACAACCCCGTTATGATGAACTACTTTGTAGGTGAGTGGTCATGCCATAGACCTTATTCAGAGCAGAGCCATCTTTGATTTTTAACGGGAATGAATACATCTCTTCAGTGGGTTAAACTGTAAATGGATGTGTTTTTGGATTGTTCTGCTGACCTTTTAAGAAATTTCAGCTGACAAAAAAAACTACAGGCACTATGATTTTTAAAAAATATTTTAGCTGTAAAATAAAGTGATACAGTACATACAGCTTTTTACACTGGGATGGCACTGTGAATATGGCAAGTCTCACTTTCATACCAGTCATGGCGCTTCTCTGAATAAGGTCTATTGGGCAAACTCTTATTAATGCTGGCACCACTATTCAGAATAGCGGTTTAGTTTTTGAACAGGTTTTCATAACACTCTGATTTTAATTTAATTTGTTACACGACATCTGCCATCGCCGTAATCATATTTTACACCAAATGATTCATATATGTATTTTTAATTGTATTCTATGTTGGACAGAGAAACTGTTGGATGTCTGGCAAGAGGTTGGACTACCACTGAATGGACCGGCTATGGCCTCATGCACCTTCTGTGATCGGCCTCTCCATTTTGACCTCATGAGCGAGTGGGAGAAGTCCTACTTTGGGAACATGGAGCCTAGGTACATCACTGTGGCTGCACAGTGAATGAGTTTCAACACACCAAGATGAAGATCTGATTAATCAGATTTGATTGAATCTCCTCCGATCTAGAATATTTTCATGGTATCTAAGCTAAAGGTAAAGAGTGCTCAAAATGTCCTAAATCATTTAAAGCAATGTTTGTGGCAAAATTAGTATTTCTGTATTGTTTGCTGTGACTGTTAATGATGCAAGAAGAATTTGTTTTCACATATACATAAAAGTGTACCACTAAAATGAGATATTAAGACTTGGCTGAATTTCCCATTAACTGTGTGTACCCTCTGTATGACGGCAAACCTGCACACGGCCACTTTTTGGTAGTTTACTATTATTAAATGTATGAATGTCAATCATGGTTTTCAATAATACCCCAATATGTGATTATATGTAGGCTAATGTTTACTAACAGCTACATTAAGACTCTGCCACATGTCCCTTTTCTTGTTTTGGACCATTTTATTCTCTTGTACTCAAATTCATGAATTTAAAAATTCAATAAATATTATCAGTTCCAATAAAATGGCTCTGATAACTACTTAAAACCACTTATACCAAAAGCAGTTGATATTTGTACAATGAATTTGATGTATTTAATTTTACAGAGAAATAGCAGAAACATTAACATTCGATGGTCTACTGTGACATATAAAATTGTCTTGGATGGGACCCTATCAAAATAAAACACCACAGTGCCTGCCCATGATTTTGACAAAAACCACTAGCAAGAACTTCCGACAAACATTACAAATTCATATGCATCATAAGTGCATTTCGTTTGTGCATTTATAATCGTATAGTGCAAATACATTTACACAACTTTCTTAAGTGTCTTTTAATATTTTTATTGTTCGAGGCATCGATGATAAAAAACCCATTTTTCTGTTTGCTCTTTAATAGGTGGCCATGTTCTGTAAGAGATTAAAAAGGGAAAAGATTTTCAATTGTATTGCAGTACCACAATGACAAACATTTGCAGGTTATTTACTGTAGCATGTTTTTAATGTAAAACACTTACCTTGCTGATCCAATCAATGTAGGCGCTCACACGAGTGAAAACGGTGGGCTTCTTGGAATAGTTGCAGCTCAGGCCTGAACCAAAGCTCACAATACCATGAACCTCCCAAGCGCCGTCGCTACCAGCACAGTTCAGGGGGCCACCAGAGTCGCCCTGTTGTGTGACGATTGTTTCCAAAATTATCCTTTAACATTTTCGTCTTTCACTTTTTATATGAAATTAAAGGCTGTAATAGACTACATGACTTTTGCTCTGGGCGAATCGACGTTAGATGTCGAAAGTCAGAGCCAATCTTCAGATTTGAGTTGGCTGTTTTAATAGAAAATTGCGTAGCGTATAACGGGCAAAGACTCTGATTAAAATTTTTTGCTTCACACTGATTCTATTCGGATAGAGGATATCAAAACATATTGGATATCTTGAGCCGATTTCAAAACACGTATTTTTTCATCTGCCATTTATCCACTAGCCAGCGTTTAAAAAAATTGCTCAGATTTCATGTAGTGTATTCCAGCTTAACGCATGTAAGTCACTAGGATCTCCTTACATTACATCCAGCAACAACACCATCTCCACCAGCGCAGACCATGTTTTGTGTGACCTGAGTGCCCCACCAGTCAGAATTTGAGCAGGTCGCATAATCCACCACAGGCAGGAGAGCCTGCTGCAGGATATCAGCAAGAGGTCCATTGGCTAGAGAAGACAAGAAAGTAAAAAATGTCCACATTCTCTGTGATCGTGTTGCTTGTCTCAGTCAGTTGAGTTCAACACACTTACTGTAGAGGCGTCCCCATCCAGTGACGTAGCAGGGAGCATTGTGGGGCAGAACATCGCCATCCGTAGGAAGACATGCAGGTGTGATAGTTTCACTAGTGGTGACAGGACTCTCCAGTTTGATCAGGGCGATGTCATTACTGCGGTCCAGAGACAACATTAAAACTAAATCTCAGTGCACAATTGTTTAAATCTGTTCTTCGTGAGGAGTCTTTTGGCCCAAGTACCGGATTGTGAAGGAATTCCAGTCCTCGTGGACAATGATCTTGCTTGGGGAAATGGCGAGAGATCCGTTGTCCTCCTCCTTCAGGTTATGTTTTCCCAGAAACACCCTGTAAGTTCTGCTACTGCTGCAAGGCCACAAGACAAAGCATTTCAGAAATGGTAAGTAATACCTTGGTACTTTTTTGATATATACCATGTAACTAAATTGTAATGTATGGTAATATTTAAATAGTACTTCTATTAACACTTTAGTTTAGGGTCCAATTCTCACTATTAAAGGGTTAGTTCACCCAAAAATGAAAATTCTGTCAGTATTTACTCACCCTCATGTTGCTCCAAACCTCTATGTGTTTATTTTTTCTGGTGTACACAAAGGAAGATATTTGGAAGAATGTTTTAATCAAACAGATCTCATTCCCCATTGACTTCCATAGTAGGAAAAAATACATACTAGTCAATGGGGATTGAGATCTGTTTGATTAAAACATTCTTCCGAATATCTTCCTTTGTGTTCAGCAGAATAAATAAAGGTTTGGAACAACATGAGGGTGAGTAAATACTGACAGAATTTTCATTTTTGGGTGAACTAACCTTTTAACTAGCTGCTTATTAGCATGGATATTATTAGGATATTGGATGATTATTAGTACTTATAAAGCACATTTAATGCCTTATTCTACATGACCATATTCTGCATCCCTTAATCCTATCCAGTACCTAAATTTAACAACTACCTTACTAATAAGCAGTAATTAGGAGTTTATTGAGTAAAAAAGTCGTAGTTAATAAAGAGAATTGGATCTCAAACTAAAGTGTGACCAACTCCTGCAGCGTTTAAGATTCCTCAGACTAACCTGATGCAGTGAGCAGCAGTCAGAACCCACTCATTGGAAATAAGGCTACCTCCACAAGTGTGATACCAGCTACCACCACTCTGGTACTGGAGGGAGACCTGGGTGAAGAACAGAACAGGGCCAGTTGACTTTCTTGTGTCCTTTTCTTTGTAAGTCGGCAAATATGAATCCTATACGTTTTTAAGGCATCTAAATGATCAACATGATCACAACTTTGCTGAAAAATCTGTTGCCTGATTGATAGTTTAAACTTTTTTTAACAAGCAAAATGCCTTTTAGTAAAATTCTAAAAACATCTCTCTTCATGTCAAGTAAATAACTTTTATATTGTTAGTAATTTGGGGTGGTGATGGCGCAGTGGATAAAACACATGCCTTTGGTGTGAGATACCCAGGTTCGAATCCACTGTGAGACGCCAAAGTGTCCCTGAGCAAGACACTTAAACCCAACTAGATCTAGAGGCGTGCAACCTCTGACATACTGTATATAGCAATTGTAAGTCGCTTTGGATAAAAAGGTCAGCTAAACGAATGAAAAATGAATACATTTTCAGGATGAATGAAAAAAAAAATATGCAATTTTTTTTTAGATCTTCTCTTTTTTTGCCTAAAGTTTCAGTAGACATTTCTATTACAAAAAGGAATTAATTATGTGCATCTACCTGCCAGGGCCAGCTGTGAGGACGGACATCCACACCCCCCACAACCCTCGTCACAATAGGAGGGAAGGTGGGCAGCCCACATCCGTAAGCTGAGGTAAAACATAACACATCATGCTTTTTTATAGCAATAAATATTATTAAGTATTTTAAAAGTAATATTATTGTTTAAAAATGTTTAAAAATTATACAAAAAATAAATTGTAAAAAAAATAAAGTTTTAATAATTTTATAAAAATTAAAATTAAGAATGTTGCTGCATGGCATTACCAGACCCTAAAAATAGTCAGTACTTACATTATAAGTTTTTAATGGATTCTTACCTCCAACAACTAGAACAGCAAAGACCAGAAACTTCATCGTGGCTGTATCTTCAACGTTTGCCCTCTCTGCTGTGGCTTATATAGCCTACTGGCCACATCACTTTCAGCGTAATGTATGACCACAGTTAAGCAATCGTTTGGAACGAATGTCCTTGAATGCTTCAGGAAAAACAATTAAAATAGCTCCACTTGGTACACTTTGACCTTGATGTTTCACAGCAAATAATCAAATCAGTGAAAGTAATATTTGATTAACACCTTGAACATTTATGTTCTCACATTTAATTTCATTTCAGAACCACCTTTTATACATTTTCCCCATTTTATTTTCACCAATTCTTTTGATGTATTCAACTGAAGACCAAATCAAAAAGATATGATATTATTTACTGTTAATTTGTTAATATAGGCCTCTATTTTTGACACAAATTCTTGTTAATAGCTAATTTCCTCTCACATGATTCAGCTTAAAAGTTCAAATGTTATGAAATGTATAGTTTGTTAGGCACGGGCTTTGTGCACAAGCTGTTATTGCTTATATCAGGATGTCATCTGTGCATTTCACAGGCCGCAAACATGCAGTACCTGCGAAGTACAACATGTGTATCTACAAAGTTAAAAGGTAATGAAAATACTGTTGCCAGAGGTGTGCACAGACCTCCACTGGGGAAGGGAAGTTGCATTTCGGGGGGCCAATGCAATACAATACTGCTAAAATGAATTGTGAATATTTTCTTGAGGTGCTAAAGGAGAAAATTAAGTAGTATGTTGTTCATGTTGTTATTTAGCATGTTTTGAAATGTATGTTACTCCTGAGTCACGTTGCTTGTTTAGGGTATAAGCAAGGGATGAAACTATAGCTTTGCTTAAAATGCACTATTTAAACTTAAATGATTCAAGACTGCTTTGGAATAAAGACAATAGACAACTTTGGTCTCGTTTTAAAGAAAACGGTCAACAAATTATTGCGAAAGTGAAAGTACTTGAAAAAATTAAAGTATGAAAAAGTTGTGGAAGTTTAAACTTACAGTAAATTTAAATTTAAGTCCAGATAAATGACATGAAATTATTTTTTGCTTAAATTTTCCACTCTTGCCTGTTTAATATACGGGCTAAAATCTCCTTTGAAAAGATTCTTCATTTTCTTGAAGACTCTAATTTGTCGTTGACCCCTAAGCAATTTGCATGATAATTTATAATTATACTACTTTCCTTGTGGTTACCATAAATAAAAACTATATTATCAGTCTTTAAAACTTCTTAGCCGAGAGCACAAACTACTCTTTTGGCATGAATAATTGCTTTAGAGAAAAACTATTCAGAAGTAGTTCTCAGGTACACCTTGAAATTAATATTTCACAAGATATAATCTAATCGGTTAAAAATAAATTTGCAGTTAATTAACATGTTGACGTTTTTATTCTTGCTTTTACTCTGACTGCAGAATAATCTTTTTATAGTTTTTTCTCTTCCTTGAATTCTTACGACTTTTTGGATCCTTTACATTTATAGTTTTTGTCACAAATGTATAGTTAAATCCCCCCTTCCCCTTAAAAAGAAAAAAAAACTTTTTTATGAAGCACAAAAAGCCACCTGGCTTTGGCAAGGGATTTCTGTTTACATCACATCTGTGCATTTCACAGGCCACATATAAATAATCTGCAAGATAACTGATATTTTGGGATGTTTATCTGCAAGGTTAAATGATGTAAATGCTATCAGTGCATTGCTGCAGCAATTGTAACTAGCCTATTCCCTGTCCAGGTTAGTTGTTGTCAGGGTTGCCAGGTCTGTGTAATATAACAAGTTTAATAGCCAATCAAAAGTAGCCCAAAACAAGCTCAACGATCATCCAAAATATTAAAACTATGCCCCTACCATTTCTAAAAGGCATACAGTCACTATATGCATTAATAATCATGAACAGTCTGTTTTTATAAAGGAGCTTCCTACCAGTGCGCTTCCACACAAAACTTATAATCTAGTTGTATCATTGTTAGAATGTAGAATGGGTAAAATATCTCAATACATTTCAGTCAAATAAGCCTTGAAACCCGCTGGGGAGAGCAAAATCAACCTGTCAGCAGATTAAAAGTAGCCCAACTCCATAAAAAAAAAACTGTGGAATTGGGCTATCTGGCAACCCTGGTTACTGTATATAAGTGATGGGTGTTTGCTTGTAGCCACTGAAATCAGGCATCATGATGTTTCTGATCTTGGCTCTGTTCATTGCTGGTGGTAAGATGATCATTTGTCTACTCTAAACTCTAAAAAAAAAAGAGTTCTGACCCAGAGAAAATCTCTTGGGTTCCTAAACTTCAGAAAAAGCAGAGATATCTTTCACAATTCACATTCACATGCATTGTAGCTAAAAAACCTGAGCACTGAGCAGATATGTAATGTATCACCGTGTGTTGTCTTGAAACAGCCTACGGATGTGGGCAGCCCACCTATACACCTCTCGCCTCGAGGGTGGTGGGTGGAACTGATGTTAAACCAAACAGCTGGCCATGGCAGGTATTGTGAATGCTACAGTTTATTAATCTAATCCTAAAATATTTAACAATCAAATGGTAATTATAAACACAGCAATGCTATTTTTTTTTTGTAATAATAGTTTTTATTACATAATTTAATATTTTTTTGCAATAATTGTTGACTGTATGACTAAATGCACTGAAAAAAAAGCTCCAGTTTCAACACTCATTACCTTCATATTTCAGGTATCTCTCCAGTACCAGAGTGGCTCCAGCTTTTATCACACCTGTGGTGGCACCCTGATCGCCAATGAGTGGGTCTTGACCGCTGCTCACTGCATTGGGTATACTGCTCCTCCTTTCACAATATGAAACATGATGCTGCACTGCTCTAGCTGGCATTTAAGGAACGCAATGAATGTTTCTTAATTTGCATTGTCTTAAACTTTTGCCAAGCAGCAGCCGAACTTACAGGGTATATCTGGGAAAGCACAACCTGGAAATCAGCAACGAGGCCGGCTCTCTCGCCATCTCTCCTGCCAAGATTATCGTGCATGAGAACTGGGACTCCTACAATATCCGGTTAGTCCTTGTCTAATTTTAATATACAGGTCAAAAGTTTTTTTTTTTTTTTTTTAATGTTTTTGAAAGAAGTCTCTTATGCTCAAAAATGCTGCTGTCAATTTATTTTATCAACAACACAGTGTAAACTTTTTATCAAATATTGTGAAATATTATTACAATTTAAAATTTCCTATTTGAATATATTTTAAAATGTAATTTATTCTTGTGATGTCAAAGCAAAAGTTTCAGCATCATTACTCCAGTCTTCAGTGTCACATGATCCTTCAGAAATACATTTTAAATTCTGATTTGCTACTCGTTTATTAATAATCATTTTTTTTAGTAGTGTAACGATACCCTCATGTCACGATTCGATACATATCACGATACTGAACTCACGATACGATATTATTGCGATACTCCAAGACATATGGTAAAAGGTTAACAAAAAATGTACTAAATTTGATATTACATTGTAGGTTTAAATGAATAGGCTTGGACTTGGTGCTTGTAACCCAAGGACAATGGAGACACCAGAATAAAAATATTTATGATTATGAAGCCGAAAAAACAGAATTATTGTAGATGAATATGCTTGAACGCTTTCACTAACTAGATATATTTAAAATAATGTCGGCCACTTTTTACTGGTAACATCAGACATTTGGCATTATCAGGACCCACATTGCATTATTATACAATATAATCAACATTATATATAGTAGTTCAATGTAGTACTGACACTAAACTTAATTTTTTTGTAATTGGAATATCCACAATACATATTGTCACTGTCCACGATACGTACTGCATTTTTGTATTGTGATATAATATAGATACACCCCTAATTCTTACTATAAATGTTGTTTTTGCTGCTAAATATATATATATTTTTGGTGGAATAAATTTTTTCATGAATACATCATGATATATATTTCTGTATTTTTAATCAAATAAATGCAGCCTTGGTGAGCATAAGAGACTTCTTTTATCAACATTAAAAAAAAAAAAAATCTTAATTATTCTCAACTTTTGACCAGGAAGATCCATCTAAGAGTGTTTTTGATGCATTTGTGTGTTTCTCAGCAATGACATTGCCCTGATCAAGCTGTCGACTCCTGTGACTTTCAACGACAAGATCTCACCTGCTTGCCTGCCAACTTCTGGCAGCATCCTGCCTCACAACTTCTCCTGTTATGTCACTGGCTGGGGACGCCTTTGGAGTATGTGCCTTTCCACTGCAATGCTATTTCTTATTTTTCAAGCCGAAACATCAAACAAACACGTTTTGCTTTCTTGTTTTTTCAGCCAATGGTCCCATTGCTGATGCAATGCAGCAGGCTATGCTCCCAGTTGTGGACTACGCTACCTGCACTAAGTCTGACTGGTGGGGCAACCTCGTGACCGACCTCATGGTGTGCGCTGGTGGAGATGGAGTTGTGTCCAGCTGCAATGTGGGTTTTATGCAAACTTTATTTATTTATTTTTAGATGTTGTCATTGTCCCTACTGACTGTTTGATATTTTATGTGAAAATGCCCTAATGATGTAAACTTTTGGTACTCACTCATGCAGGGTGATTCTGGTGGCCCTCTGAACTGCCAGAGAAGTGACGGCACCTGGGATGTTCACGGCATTGTGAGTTTCGGCTCCAGCTTGGGCTGCAACTACTACAAGAAGCCCTCCGTCTTCACCCGTGTGTCTGGCTACAGTTCCTGGATCAGTAATGTGAGTGTCTTTTTCTGAGTACACACCATCTTTTTTTTTTTAAATATCCTGTTGACATATATTTAAGACATATTAGGTATTTAAATGGCCTCTTTTTTTCAGGTGATGACCTCTAATTAAAGCGTGGAAGGTGTGGTTATTTCAAAATCATCATCATCATCATCAAGAACAACAATAAAAATTCATTCAAAACTCTTGTTTAATTGCCTTTAAAGAAGTTAAAAAATAAAATATTAAAAAGCAATATTTATTCCTCTTCTTGATGTGATTATGTTTTATTGGCCTAATAAATATGTTTCCAATTAAATATCTAATTTAGATAATTCATCGGCTAAAGTGCTGTGGGTTGAGGGTGTATTATAAAGTTAGTTACAAATGACGAGGTAAACATTGCTCTAGCACTTTGCCTGCTATACAGACTGTGCGATTTATAAGATCATACACGCATACACGCGGATAGCTCAAAATGCGTAGAGATAACACGCCACTTGACTCGAAAGTGGCGTGTATGTTTACGCAAAAGTCATGATGTCATGTTGAACATGGATGTAATAAAATTGGGTATGACATGCATGTAGACTTTACTATGATCATCAGCATGAGCTAATGTTAAACAAAATAGAGCAATTTTAATCACACTGAAAAAAACGAGGAGGAAGCGAAAGAGGAGAACATGGATATGATCATAGCTAGGGAAAAGAGGCCAACTTGGCATGTAAATTTTAGAGCTTGAAGTAGTTTTAAGTTTTAGCGGCATGTCGCGTTCATCAATAGGCCATTTCATGTTGCATTTTTAATGGCTAGTTAGTGGACGTAGGCAGGGGCATATGTAGAAGATTCGGGGCCCCCTGAAAAAATCTTGATGTGGCCTACAACCCTCCACCAATATCAAACACAATAGATGAGCATGGACGCCACATATAACAGCAGATGGTGATGTTGTTGTAAAACCTTGATTTTAAAAGTTAAATGTTTATATAAAAAATAAAACTAACAAAAAACAAGAAATTGGTAATAAAACCAATTTAAAAAAAGTAACAGCAAAATAATGTTTTTCCCCCATCAGTCTGTTATAATTCATAGATCAAAAAGTAAACATTTAGAAACTGAATGTAGGCCTACATATATATATATATATATATATATATATATATATATATATATATATATATATATATATATATATATATATATATATATATATATGATTAAAGAAAAAATATTGATAAACACGTCTTTCGAATGGAAATAAATAAAAAGCAACAGAACTTAAATTACGTCCAGTTCATCATCAACACGCCTGAGCGTGAATCCCGCGATATCCGCCGTTGATGATCTCGCAGGTGTCAGATCCAGTACGAGAAGAGAGAACTGTTACCTATCTTGCCTGCACTTTTTTCACTTCTCCCCTCACTGCAGCCGCCTGGCGCTCTCGCATAGATTTCAGGCATGGCGCATCTCAAACATCCCTGTTCATGGATTTCTGACACTGTGTCTTTAGTCGCAGGACCTCTTTGAAGCTCTCACTGTAGGCTACAACGTATTTGACTAGGAGGACCACTGTTTAGGACCGCCTGGGACCGTTGACAGGACAGGTTGCACTAGTATCACGTCATTATAGGTTTACAATTCACAAATATTCACAAATTATGTATTTTGTTTAAAACGTGTTTAGGCTACCTCGCACCGCCAAAAATACGTTGGCTTTCGCGCAACTTAGCTCGGTTACTGACGTGACGAACCTGATAGCCAATAAGTAATATTTGAATAGAACGAAATTTAGAAATAAAATAAAAAGAGCATAGTCTATATATTTTAATACAAAATTCAATTTATTTTGACAACCTACGTTCAAGAACCAGCGCGTGCTGCGCGTCTCGAAAGTTTGCAGGGTGGAACCATTGGTGGAACTGGAAGATTGACGTCTGCTCACCCAAACAGCACGGACTTCACGCTGTGTTGAAGGCGGGGCAATACTCTTTTGACGTTGCCATGACACTCGTACACAACCTATTTAGAGAAAGCAAGAAACATGCCCATGAGCAGCAGGGTCGTACACAGTTTGGACGAATGCGGATGAAAACTCGTACTGGTGAGTTGTCAAGACACAATCATTGCAATCTACAGTATAAAAAAAAATGCTGGTGCCTATATTATGTTCTCCAAGTAACGTATAGGTTTTAAAAAAGACACAGATTCATAGAAATTCAGTAAGGGTTGAATTTATAGTTTTCTCTGCACTTAAGGTTGAAATGAGGGGTTACCTCAAAACTCTAAACTGGGTATTTAAACTCCAGCCTAAAAGAACTACTATAGGAACACACAAAGACTCTGACCTCTGTCTGCAGGTACTGTTAAACTTTATTTATTTCCCAGATGTGTCCAAATGTCAATTCACAGAGTTATTGATTCAACATTTAATTATGTATCTTGGTGAGATGTTGATCTGATGACATTCTGATGATGACAGTCACTAGAATGTTTTTTTTTTTAATTGTGTCTCATCTCATCTACTCAGAATAGTGGGGTAGATGAGTGTCATGCCACTATTGACTGGTGTGAAGCGGACAGCTGCTATGTTATTCGTGACTTGAACTCTGCCCACGGGACGTACGTCAATGACTGCCGGATACACAATGCCACTGTGCGCCTCTCTCCGGGAGACCGGCTTCACTTTGGCTATGGAGGATCAACCTATGAGCTCTCCACTGACAGCGAAAAATCAGTAACATTTTTGATGTGTTTGAACAGAAAAGAGAAATGACATTGTGTTTTTTTGTTTATGTTTTTGTGTATTTTTATATCCGTTTTGTTTCAGTAGCATTTTATATTGACTTAAGTTCAAGTTCAAAGACACAGAATGTATAAAACATGTAATGTACTGATTCAAGTTTATATTAAATAATTATATAATAAATAACAATCTAAAATTTATATTTAAATACTTTTTTTTTTACCTTACTCCCTGTACAGTTTCCTCTTCTGGGTGCCCAGTCTCCCATTCCGCAGGCCTGGGTACGAGCTCGGACCCCTTCTGTTTCACCCCATCCTCCCACCAGACCTCGCCCCATGAGCGCTGGGTCTAAACGGGGTCCAAATAAACCTGATCACAAAACCCAGTCCAGCAGACCAGGTAGCAGTTAAAGTATTTTTTTCAGCACACAAGTACAAAATGAAGTGTTAGTTTATTTCAAACTGAATCCATTTTTTTTTTTTTTTTTTTTTTGCAGGAAGCTGGAGTGGTAATACAGGGAAAGTATGTTATTTAAGAAGTAAGACACAACCTCACAATTCTCAAATCATTAACTCCTTGCCAATGGAGGAGGTGAGTGTAACATCCTGTTAGTGTCTGTTTGCTCACTGGACCATCCATGCAATTGTTATGCCATCTCACAGGGCTAAAAAGCTTAATCAATACACTGATAACTGTGATCTTTCTCAGGAGGAGAGGTTGCATTGGCCCGGAGAGGGACACGTTCATGTGTCTGTATGCTTTGAGGATGATGTGATCATGGCCCTGAAGGAGGAAGTGTCAGCTCTGAAGCTCCAGCTGTCTCAGAAGAAGCAGGGTGATCCAGATGGCACACACAGACTTTGCTGCCTGGAGAGTGACATCAAAGAGAAGAAAGATCAGATACAGCAGCTAAAGGAGCAGGTGTTTGCTTTGTTACATTTCACTTTACATTATTTATTGTTTTGTGACTGTTTTATGTAATGGATGAAGCATCAGCCTCAGGAACAGGGGATTGTGACTTCAAGTCTCATCTATTTTGAAGGAGTTCAAGATTAGTACTAACTTAGATTATATCAGTCGTCTGCCAATAGCAGCTCATTCATAGTCATATACAAATACAAAGGCTACAGGTTGTAATTCACAACAACAAAAATAAGGTGCCCTTTTTCCTGCCATTTGAGTTACAACTTAATTTATATGGCAGTACAGTAAAAACTTACATTGGGTAATTATGGGATTAAGAGCCCCAATTATGTTACAGGATAAGAATGCGATCACAGAGAAAACTTCATGCGTTGCCAGATATGCTGATGTCTTATCCAGAAGGCCACTGGTCCATGAGAAAGCATCTACTCTGTAGAAAAAATACCCATTATTCACTGTAAAAAAAAAATCTTTTCATGATTAGTAATCACAACATTTTTTTCTTTTGTCAAATCAACTTAAATAATTTATTTAGTTCAGATAACATATAATTTTGAGTTTCTGATGATTAAATAATTCTCCTTCATTGTATTAACTCACTTTTTCCATTTCAATGAACTTAAAATTTTAAGGCAACCAGGTTACTTACTTTTTTAAGTTAAAGCAACAATATTTTTACAGTGTATAATGTATCAAGATTTAGTATTTATTTTTTGTTTAAACATTAAATTTAAGAGAGACACATTTATTTGATAAAGCTATTTATTCTTTCTCGAAAATCCCTTGTAAATCTTTCATATGCTATTTAATAATTAACTGCCGTGCATTTTTGAAAGCGTTATCTCTTTAATGGATATAGATGCTGGAACTTCAGGGACGTTCTGGAGAGATGCTCAGACAGGCTGTTACTGAGAGAGATCAGAAGATACGTAGTCTATCAGAACAGATGAATAAACTGAAGAATGAACATAATTCCTCTACAGGTATGATGATGATATTATAGATGATATTATATATTATGTATATTGTTTTTTTTAATGAAATATGATATATTAAAATTATAATTATATTATTAATATTAATATTTTTGTGATCTATCCATTTGTATAAATGTACAATTGTAAGTATATACAATAGTATTATTTTTATACTGCCTTTGATATACACAGACACATCTATGCTGTTCTTTTAAGGTTTCTATTCATCAAAAAATCTGAAAAGTGTATAACAGTTTAAGCAGCAGAACTGTTTTCAACATTAATAATAATAAAACAATTTGAGAAAGATCATGTGACATTGAAGACTGGCGTAATGGCTGCTGAAAATTCAGCTTTGCCATCACAGGAATAAATTCAAATTAAAAAAGCAGTTCTTTTAGATTTAAATAATTTTTGATAATACTGTAGTTTTACTGTATATTTTTAATTGAATAAATGCAGCCGTGGTGAGCTGACCCCAAACCTTTGGACATTTGTGTAATATTAAGATACACTTATATTGTTGTAGTGAAATTATCAAGAACATAATTGTTGTATATGGCGACCATCCTGTTAGATCTGAGCAGGTAGTTACTCTGTGTTTTATTTCAATTTTTGATTCAGCGTTGATTAGCAGTTTGCAGAGAGATGTGTCTGCTCGAGAGAAACAGGCTCTTAAACTAGCAGCTGAGGTGGACAAACTTAGACAAGATGTGAGACACAAAGAAGCCAAGCTCACAAGCATGATGGACAAGGTTCCTGCATCAGCACTTATGTTTTAATGATGCTGTTTTTATGTTCTATCAATAAACTTAACAGTTTCTTTTGTTTGGTCTGGTTTTAATAGTTGAAAGACTCCCAGAAGCATCAGAATGAGTTACTTTCCAGGAAGAGTGAGGCAGAATCCCTCAAAAAAGTGAGTTTTCAGTTTCACTCACATCCAGTCCTGATCTCCTGTAGTAACTTTTTCTTAGCTAGCAACAGATCTGGTTAACATGTAGTCAGTAACTATATCATAATCATTCTGTTGTCTGACAAAAAATATGGAAATGAGAACAGTTTTATTGGACATTCAGCTATATATTATATTAAAATTACAGTATGTGAGCATGGATGAGGAGAGAAAACAGATGTAAATTGCTGACAATTGGTGTATTATGTCATCTAGTGATATTTAACTATTTTGAGCAGACATTAGCTACTTTCCTTTGAAATTATTAGGCAACACTGCTCCAGAGACTGATGTCTTATCCATTAAGCCACTGGGCCAGGTAATGGCAGCTTATGTCTGATGTCCTGTATGTTCATGTTTGATGTGTGCTGTAGGAACAGGCTTCTCTGCTGACAGAGATAGACAGACTGAAGCAGTTTCATGAGCAGACGCAGCAAAGAGAACAGAGATTTCAAGCTGAGCTCAAACACACACAGTCAAGGGTAAGTGAAGTCAAGACAGGAACAGCGGTCTGTAAATTGTCTATTACTATAACTTATCTGACATTTCTTCAAAGTTTGACAGTTTTCGTAACCAGATCGTCAAGACTCTGCGTGTTTCTGACAAAGAATCAGATCAAAAGGTAAGAAAATATTTCAAGCAAATCAGAAGCCAAATTTCAGTCTCAGCTCGAAGTTCAGGTTTATTTGTTCATTAATGATGTAATCTGCAACTCGACTTTTATCACATAAATTTAGACTTAAAATCTCAAGTCGTACCCCTACTACTGTTACACTTAACGTATTCTTAAAAGTATACTTTTATTCACTATAAAGTGATTCAATTTAGTCCCAAGCAGTATTGAAACAGTACACTTACTACTACTAGTAGTAATACTACTAGTACATTTGATATTATTATATGAAGAGTTCAGATGCAAAAGCCTCTAAATGCCATTTGAAATTTTCTTCTAAAATGATCATTTTTATCAAGCTTGTTTATTTAAGTTCAGTAATTTCATTTAAAGGACAATGAAGATTACCTATGAATTGCCATTTAAGTGAAATTACTGAACTTAAATATACAAGCTTGATAAAAATCTTCATTCTAGAAGAAAATTTCAAATGGCACTTAGATGCTTTTGCATCTGAACTCTTCATATTTACTACATAAAGTATACTTAACAAAATGACCTTAAAATATACTTATTTTTTGTAAGCGTAGAAATGAAATAGAAAGAAGGATATAGCTGAGAGAAGGATATTGTTGAGAAACGGATATAGTCGAGTAGACCAAACTCTCTGCCATTATGTTGAAAAGAGTAGCCTGGATTTAAAAAAAAAAAGTATTTTATGTCCGACCGAAGAAATAAAGTCATGCAGATTTGGATAGTCATGAGGGTGAGAAAACTGCCAGAATTCTTTTGTTGTTGTGAAATTATTTATTTTTATTTCCGATTTTGGAGGTGTTGGACTGTTTATCAGAGCTAATGGAACAGATGGAGATGTACAAAACCAAAGTTCAGGACTTTGAAATGAAATTCAAAGAGGAAGATCACACGCACAGTAAAATGTTGGATGAGACCCAGATATTTAGAGCCAGACTGCAAGAATGTCAGGTATTAGTAGGTGGAAACATTGATTATGCCAAGTAATGTTGTATGTTTGTGTTACAACAATACACATGATGCACAGCTATATAATATCTCTCTCTGTTTGTATACAGAGTCGAGTACAAGATGCATGCATGGCGGACACAGTGAAGATGGAAATATCTGGGCTGCAGGTCATGAATTTGAGTCCTGCGCTCAGCTGGGTTCAGGAGCATTCGCTGTTCTTACTGAACGTCCTGCTCACAGTACTGCAAAATACTGCAGAGATGTTAAATACAGCAGGGGTTGATGTCTCTTTGAAGACTGGAGGTAAGAAACAGAAAGTTTAGGAAGATTCAAGCAGGACTGTGAAAAGCTAAGTGATGTTGAAATCACTATAGTATTACAAAATATTGAATTTAATCTGAATTATTGTTATAATTTGTTTTGCCTAGGAGTATCAGGTGCCTTACATATTTTATGCCAGGACCACAATGACGTCCAATCAGAGCTCAGGAAACTAAAGGTATTGCAGCAAAGTCAGTTAAAGAATAAGGAAACAAGCAAATTCATGTTTCATAAGAAACATGACTGTCTTTATTTCCTGTACTGAAGTCAGAGATGCAAAAGCTTCAGGAGACAGAGATGCATGGCAGAGATCTTCACAGCAGGCTGGAGTTCATGCAAAAGCAGTTTGAGCTGGAGAAACTTCAGGTGTTGAAGTTCTCTCAAAACAACAAATGTAGTCTCTGAGACATAGACCTACAGTATTGAGGGACGTTCTCAATTATTTTTCAGTTATAATTAGAAGTAAAACTCATCTTAGTTCCAATGGAAATTCATATATTATTGAAAGTGTTTCAGAGAATTGACTCCAAGCTAACAGACTAGATTGATTTAATGAATTAAATTTACTATCAATTTCAAGTTTCTCTTGACCTTTGAGCTTTAATGATGCAGGCAGCCGAGGGACACAGAGAGATGAAAAACACACTAATGCGACAGCTGGAAGAGGTTAAGGATGACCTTCGGTTAGTGAGACAAAATGAGGTGAGTTAAAATTAACAATTGAATTCATTCCCTGAAATGAAATAAAACTGACCTCAACTTTCAACATGTGCTGCATCGCCATATTCTGGTTTCTGAGAGTCTAGTTTCCCAAGTTTTTATCCACATGTCTTAGTTCCCCGCATATAGCCACATTGGTTATTTGCTTCTCCCTTTGACACATATTGAAGCCAATTGCCACCACATAAAAAAAAATATCATAATTATATAAATATTGCTGCATCATAATAACATAACAACAAATAACATATTTTATTTACTTTTTTAATTCATAATGATGTTTTTTATTCATAATTTTGACTTTTTATTGTCATAATTCATAATTAGGATTTACCAAAGCGTACGTTTTCTTGTGTGATTGAAATGGGCTTTTATATGACACAGAACCACAGTGACAAAAAATAAAAACTCCATGACAATAACTTTATTGTCTTCCAAGAGTGCCTTGCAGAGGGAGATAGAGACACGCAAGACTGAGTGGCAAACCAAATTTGAAGAAGCCAAGATACGAGAAGCAGAGTTGAAAGAAACACTGCGTGAATTCCATCTCAAAGAGGAGAGGAACGAGAAGATGAAGCAGTGTGAGGAAAGAGAGGCGAAGGCCCTGCAGAGAGAAGCTGAAGAGGAGAGAGAGAAACACAGGGTCGAAGTAGAGGAGTACAGGGAGCAGGTGCGACAGCACGCATACACCATTGTTGCTATGGAAACACGAATAAACAAGGCTCAGCAGATTGAGGAAAGATGGAGAGGGATTGATGAGGAGAGGGACTCACTGAAGGACCAACTCAAAGGTTGGCACAGCCTCTTATTCATAAACACGACCAGCAATATTCAGAATTTCATTGAAACTTATTTTAAATAACTTAGCTCACAGAAACATGTTTGTTTTACATTGTTTTGAAATGCTGCAGTTTTTTGTATTACACATAGAGGGCAGCTTCTCAAAAGTATTAGCTAATTAAAACTAATTTGTGTAACAGATTTTGTGTGTCCTACATATGTGTTCATTATCATGTTTACCCTTGTTGTACTTGTCTCACAGAGGCGCTCGATAGACTGGAGGGCTTTGAAAGCAACAGCACGTCTTGCACATCAGAAAAACAGGAAAACTCGGAACTGGATCAAACCATAAAATCCCTCCGGTATCACTGCAATACCCATCATCCAAAAACTATGTTTTATATTATTATTCTAAGTATTTATCCATTAGGACTTCCCCAAAACCAGATGCAACAGCTCTGCACGATTTATATATTGCAAGTTACTTTGTAAACAGATTTCCTTTCTCTGTCATCACATTCACCGTGAGCAGAATAATATACATAGTGTGCTCTTGTTAATGCATAATGCATGCCTTATTCATGCATTATTTATGAAACTCTTGCTCAATAACTAATTACACAGTCCATGTTTCACTCTTTAAATCATTTCATAGATCAGGCTCTGTTAAATTGGAGCTGCAAATATGTCTCTTTTTTTTGTCTCAGTCAATATCTTAAAATCTTCTAGTTTATTTAAAATTATAATGATAACCAAATACCATCTATACATCATTTATTGCTATGTATTTATAAAAGACCACAAGTGTTTATTCTGTTAATGGAATTCTTATTTTTTGTGGAATATTGCAAAAGTTATTATGAATGATTTATCCGTGCAAATCAGTATTATTATTTTTTAAATTCATGTGCCCCTGTAGTTTTTAATCAAAATAACTTCCCCTCCCTCCTGCAACAACATCTCTTCTCTTCTCTGATGATGAGTTTACCAGCGTGAAGACAAGACAATCTGTCACTCTCATGATATCTCAGCAATATAGCAAACCACAACGATCTAATCAAATCCCAATGGACAAAATCCTACATTTTTTCTTGTTTGAGAGGCCATTTCACTCGGACATGCCGAACTCAACTTTCTAATCTATACTGTATGCTATACTGATCATCATACTCAATCTACTGTTTGCAGAATATGTTCTTGAATTATTAATGCAGTATCTAATTTGTCCTGCAGGGCATCTCTGGTCTCATCCCAACAGGAAGTGGTCAGTCAGAGTGAGATCATCAATGCCTTAAGTTGTGACCTGGCCCAGGCTCATGCTCGGCTCTCTGACATGACAGGTCAGACACAAAGCAACACAATCGAATACATCTGCATTCTGTGTTTGTCTTTGTTTCTTACCAAGTGTCTGTCTGTGCAGGACAACTAAGTGAAGAGCAGAAGTTGGAGTTGGAGAGTCATAAAGCTTTAGTTGTAGACCAGAAGATTCAACTGAGCATGCTCACACAGAAGCTTACCATGATGTCACAACTAGTGGAACAGAAAGATGAAGTAACAAAGAATCTGGCAGAAAAACTGAGGTACGACCAAAAAGAAAAATACACATACTATGGCCTCAAACTCATCTTTGCATTATAAAACAATTTATCAAACAAAGTAGTGTTTTTTTTTTTTTTTTGAAGATTGTCTGCTAAATTAATCCTCAACATGTGAATGTGTTTCTGAGTAGATATTGTTCCATTTTTGTTAGACAAACTGAGGAGGACCTGAAAATTAAAGCAGCAGCATACAGAGAGATGGAGAACACAAGCCTTGTTCCACTTCAGACCTTAAGAAACACTAAAGTGAGATCGGCAACAAACTGGACAAACATTAACAAAACTGAAATTACCTATATTTAGACATATTTTATGAAAAATCGAGACAACTTAAGAAAAAGATGTTCTGTGTTACATGCTTAAAGATGTTTAAGTGGGATGATAACGCAACATTGATGTGAGAAACGTGAGAACGCACAAGAGACATTTAAAAAACATTTAAAAATCTTACCGACCCCAAAATTATTAATGGTAGGGTACATTCGCCAAAAAAAAAAAAGGAGAATAAGGGGTCACAAACATACGGACTCGCATAGATCACACATGAACACTGCTAACTGTTATATGGATGTTGTTTTCTCAGGATGTGGCACTCATGACAGCTCCTAATGATGTCATTAATCAGGGGTCAAAACACAAAGGTCATCGCGGTGAGGAAGCGATACTTCAACAGCAGGAAGGTTTGCGTGACATGAGGGAGCGAATCAGAGCTCTAGAACAGAAGTGGCCTAGCAGTGAGTCTTGCAATCCCTTTTAACTAATGATCAAACTTTTGGATTTGGTGATCCTGATCTGATCTAATTTCCTAACATGATCAATTTTCTTCTGTGCGGTTTACAGAGCGCCTGAACCAGCAGGGGGAGCCAGAGAAGCAGAGTCGGATGAAGAGATCTGCATCGCAGAGGGGATCCATAAGTTCTGTGGTAGTAGCTTCACTTATTCTATATATTACAGTACTGAAATACATATGATAGTATATTCACAAAATATTTAAGGTTTTGCACCATTTCTAGGTCACTAATCAGAGATGCAAATTTGTGACACAAACTGTGAATCATATTGAACGGAACGTTTGATGTTCTTGATTCCATTGAAGCGCAAGTCGCTCTTTGGATCATTCTCAAATCATGCTGGAGAACGTGATCATCAGGTTTTAAACAAGCTTGTGGAGTTCAAGTAGTTCAAGTGCTGCTGTTAATAAAGCAGAAGAGGGACACTTTCTGACATCCGTGTTCATTTTTCTGTGTTTTAAGTGTGCTTATTTTACACATACAGAGTGCTTTTGGGTTCCCTGAAGCTTTGACCGAGGCAGCACGAGAGCGCACAGCCAGACTGGACATGTCTGATGCTCTGGAGCTCAGTGAGAGAACAGTGAGTGACATATGGCACGGAAACTCAAACTAAATTGTGTGAAAAGGGCATCTGTGGGCCTGAGATTGTGCTCTCTTTGCGTCTTTCGTTTAGTACCTAGAGCTAGTGCAAGTGCTGCGTGAGGCTCTGGAGCTAAGTGATGGTGAGATGTCAGGTTGTGCTAGTTTAAAGCACATACCTCCTAATCAGAGACAGCACATAGTCTCTATGAGACAAACAGACCTGGAGATTGTGAGAACCTGCTTAGAAAAACAGAACTCCCAGAGCCAACAGCAACAACTACTGCTGCAGGAGAACCAGAGAGAAATACACACACTCAGGTGCAAACAATAGGAAAAACACACTCACCAAAAATAATTATCTCGCTCTCTTTCTCAATGAATTTTTATAAGTCTAATTTCAAAATAAAGTTAAATAATAAATGTGTAATAAATGCAATGTACATGCACTAATGTTCAAAATTTTGGGGTCATATTTCTTTCTTCAAATAAATGACATTTTACGTTTACTTTTATGCAATTGGGACTTTTATTCAGCGAGGATGCATTACATTGATCAAAAGCTTTCTATTCCAAATATATGTTGTTCTTTTGAGCTTTCTATTCTTTAAAAAAATGGAAACGTATTATGGTTTCCACAAAATTATTAAGCAGCTTATTAAAACTATTAGTAATATTTATTATTATTATTATTATTATTTATTAGTAGTATTCTTTTGATAATAGTGAATGTCTTTTTGAATGTCAAATTAGCATACTAGAATACATACAAGAGTAATTACATTTGAAAATATATTAAAATAGATATTATATTATATTACTGTAAATTAAAGTTGTTGTTTTTTTTTTGTCAATCTATGTTGTGTCTTTCTCTCAGAGAGAGTCAGGTGCTGGGATACGAGACACAGGGCGAGCTTGAGAGTGTGAAGGCAGAACTGGAGGCTCAGAGACAAGAAACAGACCAGCTTCGCCAGGCTCTACAGGAAAGCATCAACCAGCTGCAGAGAAAACAGCAGGATCGCAGTGCAACCAACAGAAATAATAGGGTATCATAGTGAGAAAGTCTGACTGATACTAACTCTGTGACAGAGAGAAAAAAATAAAAAGTCAAAAAGGTGCTCTACACCAAACTTACATGTAGCTTGCTGTTGATTACCTCAGAAAACAGTTCTGATTCTTAACTAAGTTTGTAAAAACACAATCCAACTATTGCATTGCCGGTTAGAAAGTCTATGGTACCATGATACTTTTACTTACAAGTTAATTGATTTATTTACTCACTCACTGGTGCTTATTTTAATGCATGCTGGATAAGTCATACTTATCCAATAGACATTTTAAACATCTCAGATACACCATCTCTCTCTCTATAGAGATCCACCTTTAAGTGGCTTCATAGCTCAAACAAGTGCCGTCTATAATAAATGCTTTCTCTACAGGGCTTTAGTGCAGAGAGAACTGGCAGAAGCAGTAGAAGAGTGGGCCATCACAACTGTATACCAAATGAAAGCTATGAAAAGGTACACTCAATGGCAACAGTGGGTTAGAATCAGTGACTTAAGTAGTGTGTGTGTGTGTGTGTGTTTGATCTTCAGGACATATGTACGGTCTAAATCTATGCTGTTTGCCACAGGCTACCTTGGGTTTTATAAAGAAACTCCACACTGCAATTAATAGATTTTTAGCAGCACCAACAAATTTGATCTTTCCTGAGCTCATAATCTCAGCGCTATAAATGGTGCTTGAATCTGTTCCTGTTTGTTTGATGTTAGACCTATTAAAAAAATGCAGACAAATACTTTCGACTCCCACAATAATGTAATGCCTTTCATCTGGGGGTGTTTCTTAGCAAATATTTGCATACTATATACTATATAGGGGCCTGTGTAAGTCTCCCCTGTCCCCTGATATATATTGTGGCATATTGTGTAATTATTTTATTCAAATGTAATCATTATATGTCAGACCTAGATTTTACTGTTTGTGTTCACAGGCCCCTGCAGTGAAGAAACGGATTTCACAGATGAAGCCGAAAGAGAGAGAGAGTGAGGTGAATAATCTGAATAAAGAAATGGGGCAGAAACAGCAGATCTGTTCAGTGGTGTCTGATTTGGTCAGCCCTCTGCGAGCCCCAGAGAGCCCCCAAATCCCCCTGCTCACTGAGGCCCACTGACATGGACACAACTTAAGACCACCTAAAATGATGTACTGTGGATTATTCACACTTGGGTACAGTGATCAACATTTTTTAATATTAAATGATGTTATAATATTTCTTAATAGTGTCATTTTATTATAGCAGTGTTGTAGTCGAGACCACCTCACTCGAGTCCGAGTTGACACCGAGACCAGAGAGAGTCGAGTCCGAGTCAAGACCGAGTCCATAGAGAGTCGAGTCCGAGTCGAGTCCGAGACCAGAGACGGTCGAGTCCGAGTCGAGACCGAGACCAGTGAGGGTTGATTACCTAATTTACTTTTATTTATTTAGAGAAATATTTTTTTTTTTTTTTTTTACTGAATTTACTTAGAGTTTAAAAAATATGATCAGTTTAGGGTAAAAAGGCCACATAGTAGGTGGTGTTAAAAGTAATTTTATTAAAATTTGTCATGCGCAGTTGCGCACTAGAAAATCACCAATCACTGGGCGTTTCAATCAATTTAAAGAAACATTTTATTAACATACATTAATAATCATAAAAATTATTTTTAATTGAACTCGAGTGGACTCTGGAGTCCTAAAAAAAAATGTTCGAGTACGAGTCAATTCCGAGTCCAAATGGACACGAGTCCATGACAAGACCAAGACCATTAAAATATGGTCTCGAGACCGAGTCCGAGACGAGTCCGAGTCTCGAGTACTACAACACTGTATTATAGTATGTGTGCTTCATTCAGAAAACAGGTTTTTTTGGAAGGCTGCACCCTCAATTTGACTGAAAATGCAGTGGAATAACCAATATTGTGTTTTACTAATATAAAGAAATGATCCTAGATAATAGGCTTTTCTCGGGTGTATCTTTTTAAGCAGGGTTCTTTATTGCTGTTGCATTGTCTGCTTCGTCCAAAAATCTTTGCCAAGTTTGTCTAAGGCAGTATACAAAGTAGTTGATATACCTTTCAAGGGGGAGGGGTTACATAGAGGTGGAGACACTCTGAAACAAAGTTTTAGAACCTGCTCAGCATGGGACACAAGAACTGGACGGGGCTGGACAAATGGTCTCAGTAATGAGGTATACAGGTTTTCAACCCTGCTCAGCAGGGCTTTCCACACTGAGACAGGATCCCCAAGACAAATAGTCTCAATTTAACTTGCAATAGAAAGATCAGGACAGACAGGAACAGGCAGGTTTGTGACATTTACTGTAGTTAACAAAATTCACACTAATAAACTTCTATATACTATAGTATTGGAAATCTAAATTAAACATTTAAATAATTTTTTTAAATCCTACAAAACCATACAAGTTACGTTTTAAATGTATTGTTGCACAATGTTTATTACAAGCCCACTGGGGCTTTAACATTGTTGAGGGCAAAATGCCACAGGTAATTAGATCTGTGATTTTACACAGATATGAGACATGAAAACACAGTAACTCGTTTAGTGGGGCATAGCCCGTGAATGCCCTTGCTAATGTGGATTTCTGTCTATGTAATAAACATTTTGCAAAAGAAAACCTCAGGATGTTTATTATAAATAAAGTAAGACAGAAACTTTTTCCTTAGCTGTAGGCAAAGGCAAGCGTATTTCAAATCAGTGCTTCTCCAGGGAGACTAGTGCTAAATTAACCCACTATTTTAGCGCCGTCTGCTGTTTTAGAAGAGGAAGTTGTATTTGCGAGAAAATCTGCCTGGACATAGGCTATTAGTGAGAAAACCAAGCCGAGAGATCTCACAATCGTAACAGACAGATTTGCATTTGTTTGCACTAGATTTGGTATTTGTTGCATGCAATTTTGTAGGATGGTTTGTATTTATTTGTGAAACATTATCTAGGCTCATTTATTTATATTTGTAAAACACAATATTGGTGACTAAACCACGTTTTCGCTCAAATTGACCTTTTTTGCAAATTGTTTTATGTTTGTTTGCGAGTCAAATTTTCCTTTGCAAAGCAAATCGAGTTTGTTTGCAAAATGCTGGGTTCGTTTGTTTAATTATGGCACATAATTTGCTCCATAAAATTGCGCTGCGTACTCGTTGCACGCTGCTTCAGTGTCAAATGTAACATCACAAGTTCCTTGGCTTTTACTAGGCTCAAACGCAGAGGAGACGGAGCCTTTTCGGTGGTGGGGCCTAGATTGTGGAACAGCTTAGCAGCACAACTTAGGCCTGGCTTCTACTTTATCAGTTTTTAAATTGCTGCTGTAAAACCCATTTGTTTTCATTAGCTCTTAAAACTTGTTAATGTCTCTCCTGTGCAAGTGTACATGTAGTTTCTTAGCTGTTTATCTTCGATCCTTAGCTTTGCGCTTGACTGCACTTTGGTCAGTCTTGTGACTGTTTTAAATGTGCTTTATAAATGTGGCATTGCCAATGAGTAAATCTCTGCATATCTAATTTTAAAGACAGCATATCTAAGGTATTAAAAGCCGTCAAATGGAAAATATCTGGTGTTTAACGACAAACATGCCTTTAGATTTAACTTTCTGTGGGATCACTTCCCAATTGTTCTCCACAGCCTCTTCTCTGAGGAAGAATTACCGTAGTACTTTTTGTTCCTTATTTACAGAGCCATCTGACAACAAGGTAGAGATTCAGAAAATATGGTGATGTATTACATTAATTAAATACACTCATTGCTGTGTAGACAGGCATCAAGGGTACGTCTCCTCTCATCGTTTTGTCTGAATTACTGTCACACAACTCGGTTTGCTTGTTGTGGATAGAGGAGAATAGAAGAACATAATGGACAGTTTTAAATAAAGGAAGGCTCCTGGAAGTGATCATTAAATTTCATTATACAAGCAGATAGGATCACATTAAAGCATCTGAAGTACCCAATTTGCATTATCTATATTTGTTGACTTTTTTTTTTTCTTTGAATGTAGAATCAGATTATTAGAAAAATACCAGTGGCCCACATAATATTTGAAATGATCCTCATCTTCCTCATTAGTGCTGATCACTATATGAAGTGGGTGGATGAATTCCAGTTAGCATCTGCTCCATTCAGACTGCTGGCTTCAATCCAGCACATTAGAGGATCAAGAGAGAAAAATCAGTTCAAATATTGAAACAGGGTCCAACCTTTTGTTCACGGTAATTCAAATAGTACAAGCTATGCTGAGCTCCCCAAACTGTCTCCTTCGATTAGAGAGCACTTCGCTGTGGCAAAATGTTGGTATTGCATTATCAGATTAGAGTCCTTACTTCAGGCTCATACTGCCAACAAAAAAAGCCCACAAATATAACTTAATCAATCAATGGCATTTTTATATTATATTCATATTTTTAAGTAATTTTCTTTTTAAAAGGAAGGCAAAAAGGTATTAGGACATATTCTGGTTGTCAAATATAGTGAGACTCAGCCAGGACATCTTGATATGAGACTTTATACATCCATAAAAATGAAGTTATCTTGAGACTGTTTAACAGTAGAAAAGGAGAATCGCCGGTGCAACACGTACATCTATTTGAGGTACATAACAGTGACTAACGTTTTGATGTAAAGTTACATCTTCATCAGAGTCCAGGAAGCACTTTTAAACCCAAACATGATGATACCCTTAACTATTACCAATTCACCTGTCATTTTGGACTGTTTCAAAATAGTTCTAATCTAATAATTTTTCACTTTTATTTGATCTCTGTCCCAACTTTTTTGGGGTGTGTTGCAGCCATCAAAATCAAAATTTGTTCATATTTACAAAATATGCTTGTCAGTGAAAACATTGGAAAACGTTTCTTTGTACTTTTGTCAGCTAATAAAAGTTTAAATAGAATGAACAAATCACAGATTCTTGATTTTATTGCATTTTACAAAACTTTTTCTGATTTGGGGTTGTAATTATATTAACACAATATAGGCTACATTACATAACTGTCAGGGTGGGTTAAGAACTGGGCCAATAATGATATTGTTCAACGCATAATCTGTTTCTGTCATTGTTTTTTGTTGTGAGCCGTGTGATTTGTGTATAAATACCGGTACATTCATGTACATACAAAAATCGAACTTCTGATCTTTTTTATCTCATAGCCTACAGACGCTGACAGCATTCTACATCACAGACAGCCTCTGCTGAGGAGACTATAAAGGCAACTGAGTGCTGATGGATCATTTCTTCAAAAGCTATTCTATCATTCACAGATATCCCGCGCTCCCCTGAGAGAGATCTAAAAGTGTAGGCCTTTTCCCATCTTCTCCCTTTATGAAAATGCTGATGATTTCATGAAGGAGAATGACAAAAGCACTCTGAGAGGGTCCATAAATAGCAGTGGGTAGTGAGGTTGATGGGCCTAGCTAGAAGTAGAGATGGATTTCTTAATGACCAAAATAAATGGCCACTCAATCCATCCACAAACACAGTTTGTCTTCACCTGAATCCCCCCTGACAACCTGTCCGCCCTAAACAAATGTTCACTTCTGATGTAGCGTGTGCCTTGCTCTAGATTTATTGTGTGGTGTGATGGGAGTCAGTCTGTCATGTCATAGACATTTCATTCCTGTAGGTGGCACCATAACACAAAGACTGACACTATAAGGAAAATGAAACGTAATCTATCCCATTTCATTTTAATTTTAATGTCTTTGCCAGGACAACCTAAATGATCTGTAACATTAACCTAGTATTAAATAACGTTATACTATTTCCTAATTATGTATGATAATAGGTATGTTCATCAGAATCCTGTAGCCTATTATTCTGCAGGTTACAGTAGGTTTGCCAGTAGGTGGCGACAAAGTTCATGAGTGAGTCATTTGAATCATTCATTCAACTGATTCATTATTCATGAACAAAGTAACTGGGGGGTGCTTCTCAATTCTTATTTATGCATCCTCATTTCCTTTCCTTGCTTCCTTTACTAGTGTATCATCTCCATTCCCTTTGAATGTGAAAAAAAAGGATGCAAGGGAAGAAAATGAGGGCGGAAGATTTTCTTATTCTTAAGGAAATCTTATTTGTATATAGGAATATTTTTGATCACTTGAGCGAGCGTCACTTCAAATCGTCATCAGCTGTGCTGTAAGGATCTGCCCTTATATTATTAGTCTTGTTATTTAAGGAATTCATGATAAATAATAATAAAAAAGATGCCCTGTGGAACTTGTGACGTGAGATATATGTGGTTTATTTAAACTGTGGTAAAACATAAATTCATAAATTAAAATTATCGTGACAGATGTGAAGGGGGAGAAGAATTTGTTTAAAGCTGCAGTCCGGCGTTTTTCCTCTTTGTAGTAAATTATAGTAAAGTTAAAGAAAATCACAATAACCGATTCTCAATTGATCCCTTAGCAGCTGTAAAGGTTGCATTACTCAGTTTTTCTGTGGAGGTGTCTTATCTGCCCATGATTTTGGGTGGTACTATTGTGGCATGGTTAAATCAGGGTGTGTATGTGTAAAATGTGTCTGAAAATGCCGGCTAAAGGACTAGCTCCTCATTGGAGATAACTTTGTTCTTGGGGCCCTTAAGGATGACATCATAATGGATGATCATACAGCAGCAGGAAGTGTTATCAGGGACAGTCACAATAACCTCAAAATGCACACACTCACACACTCTTCATCCAACTCTCTTCCAAAAGACTGCTTTTTATCTGCACAAGATAGACACACACACACACATACATACACACACACACACCCATTCACATCCTCTCACAGTCCCTGAAACCTCAGGGGGGATAAGTTGTGTTTGCAGTTATAAAAGGACTGCCTCCAATTTAGGGGTAGACAGAAGGTTGTGGATATGGTAGAAACTTTTGTTTTGGTAATCTGTGAAAAGAAGTGGAATATATTTTCAAAAAGTCACTTTGCAGTATTTGAATCTGGATCCTTTGGCTGAACCCACTGAAAGTAAGTCTGATATCATTTTATACTACATTGACATTTAAAAAGAGTCTAGTTAGACAACTTGTCAGAGTATGACTAAGCATTTGTTTACACATAGGTTTTAATGGTGTACAATTCTGATTCATTAAATTAGAAACTGTAAGTTTTTATTTTTAAATTGATATAAGAACCATTCAGTCAATGATTAAAATTACCAATGAATGAATAATTCAAAACGGAATAAAGCTAAATAACGTTTTAGGTGCACGTATTGTATTTTAAATATTTAATTAATAGTTTAAAAAAAATGCATCATAAAAAATAATCTTTGTCCTTCCCAGTTCTGTCTGCATGGTTCGGACTGCATATTGACTGGACAATGTGCCGGGTTCTAAACATCTTATTGGCTCTTCTGAGTCGCTTCTTGTTCGCGGTGCATGGCGTCCTGACGGTGTGGCGAGTGGTGGCGGTGACAGGAGAGTCCTCCTATTGGCTGCTGCTGACGGGGGTGGCACTGCTCGGGGTCGAGATGGCAATCACAATCAAATACACACGCAATGCAGAATGGAAATGGTGAGGTTATTGAATGCTATCATAGTTCTAGCATATGGGCCTAGACACAAATATAATGACCCTGATGTCCTGAAATTATTGCAGAGCTCATACTTGGATATTGCCCTAAAATAGAGCTTTTTTTTGACTGATTGTTTAAAGAAAAAGAAAAAAAACAGGCCTACATTGTCCTTCAAAAGGTTGATGTCGGTAAGATTTTTTAAAAAAGAAGTCACTAATGGCTGTTTATTTGATCAAATATATGGGAAAAACAGTATTAATGTGAAATATTATTTACATTACATTCGGAACATCATGTGAGTAAATCTATCTATGAGTAAATGATGACAGATTTTTTTCTTTTTCTGGTGAACTATCCTATTAAGGACTCTTTCCACTGACTGTGTAGGACATGTTGTATTTGGCAAAAATAGCCTTGCCAATTGTCTTGACACTCTCAGAAAAAAAGAGAATCGCTTTTGCCTTTTTAAAAATAACTTTACTGAGTTACTTCAGACATTCTGGTATAAAAAGACATGGGGCTTAGAAGCAGGGCGCCATGATTAACACTAACGAGAACGTGGGAAATTACTTTCTCGTTTCTTCAAGCTTGTCACTCCAGTCGGTCTTGCGGGGACGGATGATAATAATAACCCTTTCTCTCAACACAGCGACGGAGAAAAACAACCTTTGCCTTCCCAACCTTTGCATTCACACAGAGTGGCACGTGGTTGCGTTCAGTCAGAAAAGTACATTGCTGTGTTAGGGAATGTATTAATGAGACTCTCCCCTCCCACTGGCATGGACGGAGGACCTGCTGAGAACATCCTCCCTCCCTTCCTCTTTCTCATCATCCCCTTCATTCTACCATGATCTCCATCTCATCCTTAATAACCCTCTTTCTCTGCCGTACTACTTTTCTATGCATACTATCTCTCTCCTGCACACTACACTTTGAAGTCTCTGTGCTCTTTAGAGAGGCTTGCTTGTGTCAGTGGGGATTTGCATAGCTAATGGGAGTAATTTGCAGTCAACGTTGGGCTTGTGTGCCTACAGCACTGGACTCTGTAGTGTGACCCAGCTTTACCACCCAATCAGATGCATCTGACACACATAGAACTACTTGGTGGCTTTAGAAGTAGAAAGTAAAGTATAAGCAAATGTGTCCATGATGTTTCTTCCACTCTTCTGCAGGTTCTCACCCATGGTGTTTCTCTATCTGTGCACTGTGATTCCATCAGTCTGGTTCCTGGAGCTGAACCTCCTACAGTCCAATCTGCCCATCAACTCGAGCACAAACTCTGACCCACAATTCTTCTCACAGATCCCGCTAACAATGGTAGGTGGAAAGCAATCGTTAACAGTAAAACTCAGACCTCACCAGTTAAAAATGAGTTCAGCTTTGAACCAAATCTCTGTCTCTCTCTCGCTCTCTACTGTGTTGGATGTTTCAGTACTCATATTTCTGGGAAAGCAATAAACATAAAATGCTCGGATGGAAATTGATTCATGCGTGGAAAGCAGACGGTTTTCTGTAAAATGTCTGGGAGGGGGGATAAATGGAGAAGATTGATAGTAGAGAGCTCAGTTTCACCTTTGAACTGTACAAAAATCACAAACCCACACACTATTAATCCCCCCACTATGGATCTGAACATGGCGGTTCCCTGTAACACTGGCTCGTCTTGTCTAAAAAGAGTTATTAGGGCCTATAGGGAAAGATTCAGGTACATATTTTTAAACGTCTTAACCGCAAAACCTGACTCTAAAACTCTAAAAACTAAAACAATAGCTTCCTCCAGATTATAATCCAGATTAAAATCTTTTTAAGAAAGAATTCTTTGTAAAAAAAAAATGTCATAAGAATGAACCAAGTTTGGTCTGAATATGCTGCAAGACACAGCCTTATAGGGTTAGTTCACCCAAAAATGAAAATTCTGTCAGTATTTACTCACCCTCATGTTGTTCCAACCCCATAAGACCTTCGTTCATCTTCGGAACACAAATTAAGATATTTAAGATATTAAGATCGCTCCTGCATACAAGTCCATAGGCTTCTTGAGGGACTGGCTCTTGCTGTCCTCGAAAAGTCATTAAAGACATCGTTAAAATAGTCCAAATGACTACAGGGGCTCAATCTTAAGTTTATCAAACGACGAGAACACTTTTGTGCGCCAAAAAACAACAAAAATAACGACTTTATTTCAACTATTTGTTTATTTCTCCCCCTGCGCGAGTCAGCTTTCTAGTTTAATAGCATAAGCTTCTGTTATTGTACGTCACACACATCACACACATGACCAGCGTCGGCCAATAGTGAGCCTACGTGTGACGTAGCTTTACGCAATCCCACTACGTTAACTGACTACAGGCCCATGGAGAAGGAAGTGAATAGTTGAAATAAAGTCGTTATTTTTGTTTGTTTTTGCGCACAAAAAGTATTCTCGTCGTTTGATAAAGTTTAAATTGAGCCACTGTAGTCACATGGACTATTTTAACGATGTCTTTAATGACTTTTCGATGCCAGCAAGAGTCATTCCCTCAAGAAGCCTATGGACTTGTATGCAGGAGCGATCTTAATATCTTAAATATCTTAATTTGTGTTCCGAAGATGAACGAAGGTCTTACAGGGTTGGAACAACATGAGGGTGAGTAAATACTGACAGAATTTTCATTTTTGGGTGAACTAACCCTTTAAGTCTGTTTTCACAAGCGCTATATAAAATTAGATTGTGGGGTATTTGAGAACGGTTTGACGAATCCCATAACTTTTTGTCCCCTCTGCCTGAAGATGATCTGGTGTAATTTTCGTGCAAATCTTACAAACCGTCTAAGACGAGTTTGAAAAAGTAGGTTTTTTGGATAATTCAAAATGTCGGACATATTTTGTCAGACATAAAATGGCGTCATATGGTGCAATCAAATCGTCATAAGCTCAGGGATCAGAAGAAAATGAATTTAGTTAGACCTTATGGTTCAAAAGTTATTAACATAAATATGAGTGAAACTTTGGACAGGTATTGGCGCTTGAGGCAATGAGTTAGAGACACCAAAATTGGTGTATTTGATGTTGGGACTGTCTTCTATCAGAATGTCAAACCATTACAACTTTTCTGCAAGTGGTTCTATTCTAAGAATAATTTTGAGAACGGATACAATAGGTGCCTACACACATTCTGTGCTTGGCCCCTAATAAATTTAGAAGAATAATTTTGATGATTTCCTATATTATGTGTTGTGAGTTCAGCTGCAGTTTTATGTATTCTGAATATCACCGCTTCTACAGTAGGTTGGTTTTGTATTGTTTTTTTATAACCCAGCTCGAATATGTTGCATATATAATGCTTTTTACACATTGAAACTTGATCCTGTTTTTAAAGGTTCAGAGTTTACCTCCATTTCCTCCTGACAGCTTTGTATCTGAATATTTTTAATACTGATGACTGTGATATTTTCTTTGTCTTGCGTTCAGGTGGGTGGAAAGCTCACAGGATGTTTTGTAAGAATATGCTGCAAAAGCTAATCAGTGACTTGACTGAAAAGCTTTTTGGGAAACCATATCATCTCAGTTGTCCTATTTCATTAAGCTAATCCTCCGATGGTTCTTTTGTTCAGGCACTCCAATGAGTCAAAGCAATCATTTTTTTCTTATAAAATGTTTGAACCTTTTTAATCTAGTATTACAATAGCATCTTAACAACATTTTTGATTCATCCATTCAAATGATCACAGTCTCGCTGTGTGCTCTCACTGTCTGGTCTGTTACCATGGCGATTAACCTATTTGTGTGCATGTGTGTGTGTGTGAGACAGGGGTTGGCGGAACTTGATCCTGAGAACTGGGTGGAAGCTTTGGAGCAGACCATGTTGATAGTGTTGGTTCTGGGCCGCTGGCTGATGCCGAAGGGCGACATGTCACGTGACCAGCTATCTCAGCTCCTCATGGTTTACGTGGGGCTTGGAGCTGATATCCTGGACATCTTTGACACTTTTAAGGAGCCACAAGTGAAAACCAAGCAGGCCGTGATCATTGTTGGGCTAAGTTTGTTCTCCTGGGCCTTGATGCAGTTTCCTCTTGTTCTTACCCAGACCAGCCACCCCAAGGTCCAGGAGGAAGATCATCCAGAGGCTGCCCAGCATGGCCAAGCTGGCTGGACCGTTTCCTGCTGCTCGAGTGAAGTCTGGAGCCTTCTGTTAACGGTGGGTCTGCAGGATGGACCTTTCCTAATTTACCGTCTGTACCTCATGATACGTGAGAATGTTCTGAACCAGCTGATGATCTTCTTCACATGCAAGAACATCCTCATTGTTTTGCTGGAGGTGTACAGGATTTGTGTTGTCCACTTTGAGAAGAGCAATCCAGGGGGCGGAAGTCAGTCATGTGACCCATCTCATGGACATTCAGAATGGACTGATGGAGAGGCTATAAAACCCAGCTGTCAGGAATAGATTAGATTCACACATACAGAAAAGATCTATCTATCTATCTATCTATCTATCTATCTATCTATCTATCTATCTATCTATCTATCTATCTATCTATCTATCTATCTGTCTGTCTGTGTAGACAGTATTCAAACAAAAAGTGCCTTGTAATGTTTAACGTTGAAGGTTAACATTCATCATTATCATAAACATCTTGATTCTGAGATTGTATTATTTAAGAATCTGACAGTCAGCATGGACAGCACTTTGCAGTAGCTACAATTACTACCACTTGAGGCCAGTAGATGGTAGTGTGAGCAAACTCTTTGTAAGGACAGGGATATAATGAAATTTGGAAATTGCTCTGGAGATCGTGACGCTTCAACTGTAGCCTGACACACACCGTCTGCACACAGCAACCTGTGACATTTTAGCATCTAACATCAATAGGTAACAAATCAGCTCCCGAGTGCCTCCTGATGTTTGTGAATGATCTGTCCACGGCTGTCTCATTACTCAAAGTTCAAGCCTTTCCCCTTGCTCAGAACTCTTGTATCTTTTCTGACGATGACATATTAGATTGAAGTAGCTACTGTCATGAAGACAAAAATAGCATTCTAAAAAAAATCAGTGCGATTGGGATATACAGCCCCTGTCAATCCTGGGATTTAAAGCAGTAAACCCGACCTTTCATTAGAACGGCAGCTAATTAGAATATCGGTAGAATAAAAACACATCATGTGTATAGCCAAGTCGTGATTATTGTTTGTTTTGACTCGAGAGAAAACTGACAGACGTGTAGAAAGAAAGACAGAGGGAAACACCTCAAAGAGAGCTCTGTCATTAGTGCTGTTCTGTCACAAAATCTTTCATTCCTGTGAAGGCTGACAGTGCTTGTGACAAAAGAACTAGACAAAAACAGGGCAACAGACTCCCCCCTCTCCATATCTGTATTTCTCTCTCTCTCTCGGTTCTGCATTAAAATAAATCAGAAACAATTAAAGTCCCCTGACAACAGCGTAACTCAATGAAACGGTTCTGCATCTTTTCCCTCACCCCTTGGCTCCCCAGAGTTGTTCACGTTCTCATTTTCAAAGTTCTCTCCCCAAAATCGAGTGCACCGTGGAGACTGTAATGCACTGGATACGGCGAGGATCGAGGGAGAGAGAACGAGAAAGGAAAAAAAGGTAAAGAAAGGAGAGTGAAAAGCAGATTGTTGGAGGAGAGAGATGAACTGCACGCTTTAATGAGATTTGAACTCGTGGGAGGAGACACGCAGTCAGCTGATCAAACGGTTAAACAACGACCTGCCCTAGATAGACAGAAGAGGAAAGGAAATAGTTCTCCTTGGTTTGAAAAGGTTCAGTTCCAAAAGGGAAGAAATGGCAACGCAATTAACGCTTCGTGTCACAGCCCGCAAAGTACTGCGTAAGTAAAACGAATTTACAGCATAACTTTTGATAATTATAGTCGAGGGCTCGAGGCCTAACTATAGTCTACGCACAGTGCGTGTAGGTATTTGGAGAATAAAGGGGTAACATCCAGGAAAATTAACTAATTATTTATTGTTTAAGTACTTTAGAACCAATTAATAGGGCCTACTTATTCTGATAGGCAACAATCTTGGGAGCAATTTAGCGAGAACACAGGCTGCACTGCGTAGCCTACATTGTAACAGAGTAGGTTACCAATGCGAAAAAAGGCTTTTAAAAAAAAAAAAATTACATTATATGCACTGGTTTAGTTAGTCTTCCATATTTCAAGGCAAGTACCCTAAAACTAAAACTCCTCAGTTATACTTTTACTGGGAAATTACTCTTGTTCCAAGAAAATACATATGGTTTGAACAGGTGCATATCTGTAAAACACCTGACAAGAATTATTTCAGAATTTTTCTCTGAATTCACACCACACTCACAAGCAGCACATGTGAAAAAGCAGCTTTGAAACTTCAACAGCAGGCTCACATTGTGCCATTAATGTGAACTAGGCCTACAAAAAATCCAGCCTCTGCCTCAAAACTCCATCTGTACCATAAGAGATTTGATCAGCTCTTGTTACTGTCAGTCCTTTTTACCAAGATATAGAGCAATAGCACTTAACTTGACTTGAGTTATTTTATGGTACATTTATGAATGATTGAAGCTGCTTGTTTGTGACCGGGAGCACAAAGTACCAGAGTGGTGCAATGTGACAGCTATACATTACAATCTATATAGTAATCTGACAGTAAATGCCTTTGTTTTGTAGTACATTTATAAAATACATTTATTTCTCTCATATAAAATCAAATTCAACTTTCTGCATATTTTCTCCCTTGAGCTGATCTAAATCGTCTGCAGTCATCACACATGTATTTTGCATAATTTAAGGTTCATACATCATGAGCTGTCCATCACTTTCCCTGGGGCTTTTTATCAGATGATTCACATATGATGGCATTCACTCTCTTTCCACCCCCTCTGCTGCTCACCCACTGCACTACATGCACCCTCTGCCACTGCAGTCGTGCAATGGCTTAAAACTATTAGATACTTTTTGACATTTATAAAAAAAGACCATATTTTTAAACAGACAACTTTCACTCTGGCTACGCTAGGCATGGACAAACATATTGAATAGCCCTTGGGCCTGTTCACACAGAATGCATTTTTGTATTCCACTGCTGTTTTCCTATTGTTTTTCTTTGTAAAACCGTGCTCAAGAGACCATTGTTTGACCATTGCCCTTGAGTATTTTGCAGCATCTTGCGCATAACACAGCATTCTTAAAACATGGCACTCAGAAGATGCACTTCTGGACCACTGTTGAGGAAAGTTACTTTTTAGTATTGCTTTACTATATTGCGTTACTCCCTAAACATGACTACTGTTACTAACTATACTGTTACTAGAGTTAATTAGTTACTTTTATTGAAACTATTGCTTTGAGTTATATTTGCGTTCGTTTTTATGACCTAGGGTGGGCTCGCTTGTTTATTTTTTAATAATAATAATGATAATATAAAGTTTTGGCAAATGTAAAGGCCTTTTCACAAAAAAAGTGAAATGAATAAGCCGAAGGAAATGCAAATTCACACGTACATTAGAATGATGCAGCTCTGTAGCATTTTGGATTGCAGAAGAGGAACGTTCAACACATTTTTGCTTATTTTTGGGGGCGTTGAATTCGATCATCAAAGGTTAGCAGCAAAGACTGGTTAATATAATGATATTAAATACATAAAGTATATTTATATTATTTAACATTTAATTATTGCAGGGTTGCCTTTCACTGTGTATATTCATTTTGAGGAATCTGTATTTGTGCAAGTGAGATGAGTAAATGGAAGCTTACATTTAGTCTAAAACTATATGTTTAGAGAGAGCACCTACTCCCAATTTCTCTCAACATGGAGACGGGAGAGTCAATAAATGGAAAAACAACGTAACTTGCGTTAGGGAATTAAAAATTCACAACAAAATATCTGAGCGAATCTTTCAGCTAACCCAAAGCTGAAAGAGTCGCTCAGATATTTTGTTGTGAATTTTTAATGCTTTACTGGTTACATGAAAAAGTAATCTGATTACATAACTATTATTACTTGTAATACATTACCCCTATACACTCCTCTCTAGAATGTGTTTTTGTTCCGCGTGTCTCTTCTTTATTTTTTTACACAAAACGCTATTGTGTGATTGGCCTCTGAGGGCCACACCAACAGTAAAAAAATCACGAAGGAGATGTCTTTAATGTCTCGATTTTTCTTTTAAGGAGCGCTTAATTCTTAATTCTCTTGCTTCTCCGATTTTTCTCTTGAGAAAAATACCCCAGTGACCTTGCATGAGTTTTAGATAAGTCTGCAATCATCACTCAGAGATTGAACTCTCATCAAAAGAGCCAGTGGAGGTCACATCCAACACCCTTTAATTTTTGATTGATATGAAAATTGAGAGGTCATTAAAGTCTCCTGGGATATGAAAGAACGTCCTCTGAGCAATTTTGCTCCGGGCATGCACTTTCACATTCAGCAAAAAGCATTTCCCCAAACTCCCACAGTCTTTCCACACATTTTCGTGGCTCAAGCTCATATGTCTAAGGTCTATAATTTCTGGGCAGAGGGCAGACTTGTGGGTGGACAGTTTCCTGAATCTTTTCGCATGATTTACTCAAAAAACACTGAGCATATTGAAGCCATCAACCTCATGACACTTCCATAAGATCATTCAAGAATAATGATTAGATAAATGTACTCACTGAGATAATTGTCACCGTAATTGACAAAACATTTTTAGCAAGAATCACATGCGATCATAAGAGCAAGAGCGAGAAATCATAATTCATGTTTATAAACCCATTATTTCATAGCTGCTGCAGTTTACTGTGAACAACCTCTTTCTGCATGTACAGAGCCTAGATACCGATTCTAGAAATAAGTCTGACACATTTACTTGTTGGATCTATTATACTTGGCTTATTTACTGGTTCATCAGTTCTGAAGGCGAAAAAGGGCAGAGAGGTTTTTAATTTGAGCCAAAGTGGCACAGTGGAGCGTAATATCCTGTGATTCATTTGTGTAATTGCTCATCCATGAACAGAGAGAGTTTGGAGTCATTGACACTTTTGTGAAATGAGACACACTGAACTTCATGTTGGATTTTGAAGTTCAATTTGAATTTGTCTTTTTATTTCCTTAAAGGAGTAGTCTGGTGTAACTTCACTAATAGACAAAGTGCATCAAATCTTTGGTTACCGACATTCTTCAAAATATCTTCTAATGAGTTCAGCAGAAGAAAGAAATTCATACAGGTTTGAAACTGAGTAAATGATAACAGAATTTGTGAACTATTCCTTTAATTCTGATACAGGCTAATGGGAGAAAAGGATAAATACTTTGTGAAATCATTTAACCTCTATGTAAATATATATCGGTTTTGTGTTTTATCAGTTGGTATCATAAGTTTAGTAAGAAAAAAGAAATAGTTTTATTCAGTAAGGTTGTAATAAATTGCTTAAATTGATCATTTAAAATGTTACACAATTCTAATTGCTTTTCTACTGAACTTTCTATTCATCAAAATGCTGAAGAAATATAAAAATAGATTTCCCCAAAAATGTTTAACAGCTTTCAATTCATGCACTGAAGCCTGGATGGCCGCTGAAAGTTCAGCTTTGTCATCAGTAATTTTTAATGATTTCTCAGTATTATTTTTTTTACTGTATTTTTGATCAAATAAATGCAGCAGAGACTTCTTTCAAAGACATAAAAAAAATCATACAGACTTTATACAATAGTAGTGTATCCAGTATAAAATCTATCATGTAAATATAATTCATTAGTTGAATTAATTAAGCTGATTTTCTCAGCTCAATCCCACATTGTTGTTCATTCTGTCACATTAAGAATCCAGATGGAAAACAGCTTCATTTCCACTTTTCAAGAGTTACAGAGTGTTTGCAGCTCCTAAACTGAGAGAAGTGTTATCTGCGTCCTGCACTCTGCCTCTAGACAGAGTCAGTCAGTCAGTCTCAGACTGAGTGCGGAAGGGCTTACCGAAGCCTTTTCAGGGGTGTCGAGACAGGGATGAAGCTATCTGTGAGCAGTGCTCTGGAGTTTTCTTAAGGAAGGAGTGCAGCTTGTGAGATATATATGTGCGCTCTCTCTCTCTTTCACACATGCACTTGCACACAAAGTTCAAACATCTTCACTGGCAAACAGGAAGATGTGTGTGATAATTTGACTTTAAAAGCATTCCGCTTCCAGAAACGAGTGGAAATATCTGTGGCAGGCCTGAATCTTGGCTCTCAGAAGTATATAAGCTGCATTAATAAGTTCCTTTCTGCCTGTGCGAATTTATACAGACCTACACAAACTACAAATAAGGAATCAATAATAGAAGTACCTATCATGCACACATAAACACACATATATAAGATGGATACAGGGTACTGTGCACAGGGTGCCCTTAATCTGCTGGTATGGACTGAAAACACAGTACATTAGAGTATCCAGTGCTCATTATGATCACATCGATTTGGGAATACATTCAATAAACATTATTTCTGTCTATAGAAATATGATGTAAACCTATGAGAATCTATCAATATTTCTCCAAATCTGCACATTGTTGAGCTAAAAGCCCATAGGGACGTCGTTTTGTCAAGCCCTGTCATGATGACACCACAGGAGTTTTTTTTTCTGAAGCGGGTGACGCTCATAATTCATATTAAAGGTATCGACTCGTTTTTTTTAATTACATAACTCCTGATACAAATTAAGACATAACTGTCACTATAAGTTTCTCAGGATACAATAGTGGTCAAATACTGAAACTTGAGCCTTATATCTTTTTAATGATGTATAATTTGCCAAGATAATAACATTAAATATGATAGTAACCGAACTATTAAAAAAAAACCTGCTTCAGTGCGCCAGCGCTCTGGCAACGGTTTAGGGGTTAAGCTCAACTAATTGCAAAGGCTCAAGGGGAGCACTCTGCAGGGCATTTAGAACCACTGAGAGGTCCCAAGAGTCTCCTCTCTTCTCTCAGGAACCTGACGATCAGGTCGTGCTTTCCCATGGACTTACCTTCGATAAGGTCATGGTGTGCGGCAATAGCGGTGACATACTGTAGACCTTGAGGGTGGAGGGAGACAGCCTTTGCTCCAACCCTTCTTGAAGGAAGGAAAGCACGAGACTGATCGAACACCTCTGGGGTCTTCTCTGTGAGAAGAGTAACAGTTGACGAAGAGGTTCCACTTCAATGCGTAGACATGTCTCGTGGAAGTGATGGTAGCCAACACCGCTGGTGGTAGGGTACTCAAACCTGCTTCATCCCGTCCAGGAGCCACACATGAAAGTTCCAGGATCGGGACGAGGGTGTCATAGGGTGCCCCTTCCCAAGGAGGTGCTGTCGCGAGGAGAATGAGTTTGGAGAACCAGGTCCGGGTGGGTTAGTACGACTCGACCAGAATGACCTGCTCCACGTCAAGAAATCTCACTGGGGGAAACGAATATTTGCGCCCCCGCGGCCAGTTGTGCGCCAGTGCATCCATGCCGAGCTTGCCCTCAGTCAGGGAATAATACAGGACGCAATGGGTCAAGACGTGAGAGGAAAACAGATCTATCTGTGCGTCCTAGAACTGGTCCCAAATCCACCCGACTGTGGATGGAGTCGCCAGTCCCCAGGGAGGGGCTGAAGCCGTGAGAGCTTGTTGGCTGCACGGTTCAGGGCACGGTTTTGTGACATACGGCGGGAGCGCAGACCACCTTGATGATTGATATACGCTACAGTTGCGGTATTGTCTGATTGGACTAGTACATGCTGGCTCTAGAGCACGGCTCGGAAGCGGCGAGCGAGATGTACAGCTAGCAACTCAAGGAAATTGATGTGCCATAGGCGCTGGGGGCATGTCCATTGCACATGGCACCCCAGCCCATGGCAGAGGCATGTGTCGTTACAACATGCCGGGAAGCTCGTTCCAGGGGCACTGCGGCCCGTAGAAAACTGAGGTTCGTCCACGGGGTGAAGGTCTGACGGCAGTTTAACTGGTACTCGGAGAGTGCCGTGTTGCCATGCCCACCTCGGGTCGCGAAGCCAAAGCTGAAGCGGTCTCATATGAAGCAGTCCGAGCGGCATAGCAGCCTGGACGTGCCGCGTGCAAGCTCTTTTGTGAGAGGAGAAAAAACTCTGCGATGTTGAAGCGAGCAGGGAGAAACACACTCAATGATAGATCCCTGCACAGACCCCCTCAGACTGACAAGAATATCATGCAAGCAAGAAACAAATCTTTCAGTGAACCCTTGAGTCTCCCTGCTCAACCAACTCCTATTTCCCAACTTGTCAGTTTACTATGGTGCTGATCAGTATTTCTAGTGCATGTACATTATGTTTCTCTTCATCTAGCCATCTGACCATCACTGATTCTGACAGAGAGCTAAATTTCTCTAAATTTCATTTTTATTTTAAAGTTGTAACATGAATTAAATAGAACGGTGTCTTACCAAAGAGCAGAATCAGAATAGTCTCATCCCCCTAAACTACAACTTCAAAGTCACTGACTTTCTTTTATCTTAGCTGGTACAGCTTTTTCACACATGACCTGTGGTGACTTTTCTGATGTGGTGTTTCCATAATTAGAAAAAATTGAAAATAAGGTCACACTCAATTGTAAGGTAACATAGTTGTAATTACTCTCCTATCTCATGATTATCCATCAAATATTTTGGACCGACTAGAGTTGTGACGTTCGCGAACGAACCGATTCTTTTGAACGGCTCATAAACATGAACGATGGGAGCCGAGTCGCGGCAGGAGGGGAGCCGTTCTTTCTGTCGTTCTTTTTTTCCTATGCGTGTTTTACACAGATGCACATAAATTACCTCCTCAGTTACAGGGGAAGGGGCGCCCAGCGCAGGGGTGATAGTTGTGCACGCGCGTGCATCTTTTACGTTATCTTTTATAACCCTACGTGCCTATGTCATTGGGTAGGAGCGGAGCCAAAAGTTGTGCACGCCGCCATCACATGGTTACTCCAGTTTTTTTTTTTTTAAAAAGCCATAAAGTAAGGAACTGCTTGTATTTATTTACATTGCATTTTGTGTTCATATTAATGTTATTGTATCTACAGTATATATTTACAACTTTAAATATTTTTTGTTTTTTATCAAAATGTTCTTGTGGTATTGTATGGAAAACATAAGTCAACAGCTTTACACATACACTCACTTTGTACTAAAGGTAAATCCAAAATAGTGATGTCACGTTCTAAGCAGAGGGATGTTGTGCAACCCTTTGAAATATAGCCCACACATGACAAATGAGGTAATAATCAATATTTCAGAATAATTCAAACTCAGATATTGATGTGTGATATCTGAGTTTGAATTATTTGACTACAAATCTCACCTCATCATTCCTCCCAGTGATTATACTAAATATTTAAAAAGAGCCAAAAGAGCCATTCTTTTGAACGGCTCTTTGAAAGGAACGGATCGCCAAGATCCGGATCCCCTCAAAGAGCCATAAATCCCATCACTAGGACCGACTGATACTGTCCATTCATCTGAGCTGCATAATATAATTGAATTATTCATTAGCAAGTCACAACCAAGACAATGTGATAAAGACATTCAGATGCTGCCGCTGTCTCTCCACCATTACCAATTCATCATGTGGTCCACATGCACGCAAATAGTCACACTTGTTTTTCCATAAATTCAAACATAACTCCGGGCTCGTCAGTTGGATGAGATCTCCCGAGCCGACAATCAGAGGAGCAAATTCAATTATGAGCAGCATGGTGAAAAATCCCATTCTCGCTCTGACCCAGACAAGCTGTTGTGTTGCCAGGATGAACTTTACAGGATAACTTCAGCTGGTTTGATAATTGGTTTTTCAGCCATGAAAAATAAGGATGACATTTGTATTAGGGGCAGGAGATGCGATTAAATGTGTTGGTATTTGCTTCACTAGTAGATCCCATTGGGAAAATATCTTTTAAATATTGCAAATGTAATAAAAAAATCACTTTTGGTGATAAATAAATGAGTAAATAAAAATCAAGGCCTTCAGCCATTACATGAAATATGCTGAAAGTATTAAGTATGTCAGTTTTAGTTGTAAATCAAATGTATAAACTGCTTATTTTCCCATTTCCTTAAAGTGTGGTCCTGTCACCTGAAGGCAACACCATCAACAATAGGCAAAAATACCTGGATAACTTACTATTTGCTGAGATTCCAACCCGATCTCACGGCAATTCGTACAAATTTTACGAGGTGGCTAATTCGTACGAATTCATACAACCTTACTTGTACGAATTAGTATGATTTTTGCTAAATCATCTAGAAATTCAGACCAATTGGTCGTGAGATAGCGTTGGAGATTCTGAAGGGAGATTCTATTATTCCATAAGGTCACAGGAGCTGATGACTTGTAATGATGTTTGAGCTTGAAAATGGTCAGCAAAGTTACAAAAGTCAAAGTCCCAAAGGGAGTTATTCTCTACATCAATAAGCACTGTTCCCTTTCGTAGTCACTATGAGTTACGTTGTGACAACGAATGGGATTTCGCTTAGAAACCCTATCAACTTCAAGTATTACAAAACAAGCCAATGGCAAAGAAACACCATGGGTCTGAGGATTTTGCATAGCGTGACTCCACCCCACCCTGTGGGTATATAAGGAAGTACGCTGGCAATATGCAGATATGTTTTTTCTTCGGAGCCAAGAAGTCCTCTTGACTCCAAGAGGACCAAGACGGTCCACCTCCCACGTCTGGGCTGGTCATTCTGGTTCACTGCCCCATCATGGGTATGTCTGTGGTTCACATGACCCCAATTTTTCAGTTTTGGAGCTTCCTATCTGTCCCGCTGGCTCATGAGAATCATCAAGCTCAGCTATGCGATTCAGTTTGCACAGTCTCCTTCCCGCTCCGGGGAATCCGCTATACCGTGGTGAGTGGCGAGAGGCGGATATACAAGTATGCGGTCACCCATTCGGGCTAGCCCTGTCGCCTTGCGCCTTCACGAAAGCCGTTGAGGCAGCCCTTGTGTCGCTCAGCAACACGGGGTTCGCATCCTGAACTATCTCGATGACTGGCTGATCCTAGCTCACTCTCGAGACCAGGTTTGCGAACACAGGGACCTAGTGCTCGACTGGGCCTTCGGGTCAACATGGGAAAAGTGCAAACTTTGCTCCGGGCAGAGGATCTCTTTTCTCTGTATGTAAATCGATTCGGTTGCCATGTGCGCGCAGCTTACGAGCAAGCGTTCAGTAGTTCAAAAGTTCAGGAGGAGCACGTTCAAACGTTCTACCCAGTCAGTATGATTGGAGGGCTGTATAGCCGACTCACCTCAGTTCCTTGACAGTTTTTTCTGCATCCCTCCGCCACCCTGACTCCTCAATCTTGGCTAGATCCTATCCCAGCCAAGGGTGCAGAGTCCTCTGCGTTCGAGACACATTTGCTCCCCTGGACAGCACGTCAAATACCCATACTCTTTTACGCCATCTAATTATTTGTTAGCATGAACTCGCAAATAGTTCCCTTCAAAGCACCTAAATGTTTAAGTGCTTAACTTTAATTTGTTAAACTTTATTTAAGTTGTTAGTCCATCAAAGATCAAAGTTGGTTGTCGTACAAAGGCAACATGGCAGATACTGTATATCCAGGAATGTATTCATTCTACACACATCCATACCGAACGTACTTCATCGAGAGGCATCAAATTCATAACATCAATTTGGACTCAGATAATGACACAAATAATGCTGTTTATTCATAAAAAAATAATCTACTTCATTTTACCATTAGCCCACTTCCTGAAATAGATCCTCCCCATTCACACTCGCAAGTGTTCCAAGGAGAGATATTGCTTCTGGCGGCCAGTGTCCTACATTATGCCATTATGTAAACTCAAAAGCTGAGGAAGAGAGAAAACAAACTTAAATGAAAGAAAAAAAACATACAGCTGATTATACAAACCTCATAACTGACAGCAAAGCAAAGCACCTGATAAGGGCCCACACAGAAAGGATGTGATGTCACAGATGGGTTTAGGTTTCATGATTGCCAATGAGCATTTGCAATCTGCCTTTGACAAAACCATACCTCAGAAGAAATTTCAATAATACTCATTTAAAATTTAAAAAAACCAAACAAAAAAACTTTAAAACCCGATCACTTATAGTCACAATCAGATTTTGCACAGCAACTGAATATTAACCATAATTTTTCAAAATCCACCCTTCTTCGCCAAATGACTTTTGTGGTAATGTATTGCACAGTTCAAAAAGAAATTTATAAAATGTGTGCATTCACAATAAATTAGCCTACTACTCATTTTTTGCTAAATAGATCAAATATAAATATTCATGAAGCCTTCATTTGTCAACATAAAATAATGCTGAGAATGAGCCATGAGAATGAGAGCCTCAGTGAGGCTTAGTATCTCATTCACTCACTCAGACAGTTCTGTGGTGGACTGAAGTCACACGGCTCATTTCCGCAAACCCCTCTCTGCCTCCCCTTCATGAGTCGGTAATTGAAAGTGAGAAAAATTGATTTTTAAAACATTTCTTTTACTGTTGACAGACAGATAATCTTTATATCTTCCTTATAAATTAGTCCCAGTTCATCAAAATGTAATTTCCTGTTGCAGAGGTGATTGGAGATAATGTGTCTTGTCAATATATTATATCAAATATGCTGATCTGGAAATGTTCGGATGAGAAAGCATTGGATTGGAGGTTTTGGGACACAGATCAAACAGGATGAGGAATAATGTAGACTAATAAAGTCTGGAAGCACAGATGCCGCTGCTTGATTTATGTGTTCACTGTAAAAATCTGAAGTTTTATCAGCTTTCATAAAACATAGTAAAGTCCTATATACTCTAAATTATTCAAGAAATATAATTTATTCTTGTGGATCCAAGTTCAGTAAGCTATATCATTTTGAAGTTAAAATGACTATTACACTCACCTAAAGGACTGCATTTATCAAATCAACCAAGTTGCTTCCATGCATTTTGGTGTGTGGTCCTGGTTAAGACAATCTCCTGAACTCCAAAATGAATGTCAGAATGGGAAAGAAAGGTGATTTAAGCAATTTTGAGCATGGCTTGTGGTGCCAGACCATATTCTGAAAGACTTTTCCACTAAAGTGTTTATAAATTTGTGTATCAGTTAGTTGCACTAAAACAGTGTTTACAATTTATACCATTAATTAAAGAACCTTGACCAAAGGAAACATTACTCTAATGGTAAATTAAAACAAAACAACTTTTTATTTAAAATTCTAAATAAATCTGAAACATCTCATTTTAAATATTTGCATGTAGCCTACTCATATCCACATGCTTTTACCAAAACACACGATTCAAACGCAATGGATTAATATGTGAACAGTGATTAATTTGATTAGTAGTCATGCACTTAATATTTTAAGCTGCTCATAAATGGCCTAAAAGTTGACTTTATTTAATATTTTATATAATTTCAAATTTTTTTAACGTTAGATCTGATTTTAAATCAGCTTTTAAATAGAATTCGTTTGAAAAAATAAAAGTTGGATGTTTTAGATTTTGATTTGATTGTGATTACGTTTTATCTCCAAATGTACAAAACAAAATTTTCTCTCCCAAGAAAATAAACAAATGCCCTCATTACTGATTTTTTCTTCTAAAAATGCCCACACTGTCTAAACAATTATTAATGTGGACGGGCAGAGACGGTTACACTATGGAAACTGTTGAGAGGTAGAAATGCTCACACTGTTGAACATTTACTAATACAGTTCAGTTATGCTTCATGTGAAGGTCAATGATCTGTACATTCCCGTGACAGCTTCAGATGACATGCATTGAAATACACACCAGACATTTCTGGTCACACAGCCCTGTCTTGGTCTCCTTTTCTGCAGTTTAATGAGTCTGCAGTCTCTTTCCAAGATACGGTCAGTTTTATTGACACAGCAATTTGTGAAAAGACCCTATAGTTGGAAGGAAGATTAGGAGTATAGAATTTGGCAGATATTTAAAACGAAAAGTTCACTTACAAATGAAACTTTGTCATTATTTACTCACCCTCATGTTGTTCCAAACTTAGATTTATTTCTTCTGTTCAACATAAAGGGTGATTTTTTTTTTTTTTTTGCAAGGGTGATTTGTGGACTACTTTATGATACTTTTATGGCACTTTTGTGTTCTTTCAGAAGTTTGAAAGCTCCAGTCTTCATTTATTGTAACTGTATGTCAGCACATTAAAAAAAAGTCCTTCCACAGAAGAAAAAGGTCAAGTTTAGAATGACATGAGGGTGAGAAATTATGACAAATTGCTTTATTAATGCCAAGATAATTACAAAGAAATGTAACAGTTCTTTTTCTTCGATATTATGTCCGGCCTTTTTAATACTTCTCTGTCTCAGAGATTCATGTGCAGCATTTTTATGAGCAGACAGTGACTATTGGATACTGACGGACAGACCGATTAAAGCTCAGTACAATGTATAAGCACTAAGCAGTTCTCATTAGAAGAAAATTTGTTTTTGTAGTACAACCAAGGGGTCAAGGTTTGGCTGGTTACCATGGGTTCGTTAGCCCCTGCTGGTAGAAAACTGTAACTACACCACCTGGCTGAAAATCTTTCTCCCTTGAAAGCTGTTCAAAAATGTGTGAATGAATGCTATGAATTAAAATAATAATAAAAAAAAATCTTTAATTAAAATAGTGAGTAGTCACATGGCATGCTCTAGCTAGCCTAGGTGACCAGCTCAAAAGAAGCAGAGTATCCTGAGCAAAAAGGGGAAGACTTTTTTTTTTTGGAGTATGGCACAAATGCTGAAAAAACAAACCGATTCCTCTTGAAAGAACTGAAGAATTGTTAATAATGTACATGGCACCCATTGCTTTGTTTCAGTCTCCTCCTCTGTCTTCATTAATTGCTTATTGACACGTGTGTGCTTTAGCATGAAATCTCCCAATTGGTTTATTGGGCTCGTTAGAAACACAATTTACCCACAATCCAAAGTGAAGTGGCTGTATTGACCCCAGCACTGAATCCAAACATCCATCATAAAATAATTGAACCTCAATATGTTGTCTTTTATCAGCATAACTTAAGTATAATTAAAATACAGTTCTTGAATGATTTACAGATCAAAAGATTCATCCGTTTGCCTGCGAGAAAAGTTACAGATAGATGTTTGCATATACTTCAAGAGTACATAAATAAAGAAAAACATCATAATTGTTATCCTCACATATACTGACATTATGATCAACAGCTTTGATCTTTTCCCCAAGGGAGAAAATATTTTGCCGTAAAATATTTTGACATGATAGCATCTCAGAGCCGCAGAAGGATTTTGATGTGCTATCATGTAAATCTGTTAAACTGAGCTCAGTTTATCTGGGGTCACTGAGTCTGACTGTTGTGTGTGTTATCACTCTTCCTCCGTCTGCTCTAACAGCCGTTTAATTCTGTTCAGGACGTTGGATCTTATTGGATTCTCACCTGTGTGATCTGTCATGATCAATCGCCACTGCAGCCGTAAGGATAATGAATATAGTTAATGATGGGGACGCTGGTGGAGATACTGCCTGCCTGTTAACTTATCTAATTAAAACATTGCATCACCAGACAATTAGCCTGGCATTGCTCTTTCTTTTCTCAGGCCAAAATTAGAGCCATTAAGGATCTACATCTAATTAAAAAAAAAAAAAAGAGTATTTTCTGCCCCGTGGGGTGTCCTGCCGAGGTGAAATCACATAAAACACTATTGATCTGTCTTGTTTGCCCTTATTTATTTATTTTTTTAGGTCACTGGAAACAGAGACAAAGAAGGAAACAACTGAAAGAAGGGACCATTTAAAAAGAGAAGAATGTAACAATTTGGAAAAAAAAAGAAAGAGGCTCTTACAAACGTTGAGATTTTTCACTACTGCTCTAATACAAGTATAATATAATACAAGTACATTTAACTAAGAATAATTCATTGGAATGAACAATGGACTGCAAGACTGGAAAAAATGTAATTGTATAAGAAACATAAATAGCCAAAATTTAACTCAAAAGTTATGTCCAACTTTCCAGTCTTATCTGAATTCTCTATTACTAAAAGAGGTACTGAAGTAATGAAGGGTTGTCTCCCCATGGCTTTTCATTACACTTCTACACTGGCCTAGTCAGTCTGCTGACATATTGTAAATTTTACATAGTCTTAGGTATATAAGGTCTTATTATATATTAATAGAAAATTTAAAAAATATAAGGTAAGTATTCACATTATAAAATGGCCTCTTATGGACAAGTGTTGCAAATTAGCAGTTTTGCTATAACTTTAAAAACAGTGTATCTGGTTTGTCTAATACTGTTTTTATGTCCATTTCAAATAAAGATAAAAAAAAAATAATAATAAAATAAATAAATAAAGCTGGGCAATATAATTTTTTTTTTTTTTTTTTTTTTTGAAGAATGTTGGTAACTACATGATAGGAGATCCGTGATTGGCTGTCACAGAAAATCTGTCACAGAGGATTCTGGATACATTTACAGAAAAAAAAAAATCGCCTCTTGCCAAGCAGCTTTCCTGATATTGTAACATCTGCCAAAGATTCTAGTCATCAGCGTCATAATTCCCACACTACTGTTAAAAGTCAATAAGAGAATGTCTGAGGTCAGCTGTAAGCCTCTTTCTACCAATCACCTACATGTTTACTGAGAGAAAATGACACATGTAAAGGCCTGCGCTGTTTCCCTCAGATTCACCCGCAACCTGCAGGTGCATTATCACCATGGCAACTGCTGATGCGATCGAGAAAGGCTCACTCCAACTTTTGTGTTACAACATGTCTATTTGAACCAGACAGAATGCGTCACAGGTGTAACATCCGAATTACAATGACTTCCAGGTGCCTGAGGATCAAAGAACAGTCGACAGCTCCAAAATATTTGAGCTGACAGTGACAGGGTTTCATAAAGTTATCCGAGTGAAGCTTTGCATGGAACCGGTTGTAATAATGCTAATGCTATTAAATACTATCCTTCCTGGAGGAACATTTACTTCATTCCCATTTATATCCATGACAACAAGAATCCTTGTGATCCTTAATTGCTAAAACCATAATGTGTTTGCTTCAGAAATCTGAAGGATGTCTTAATATGATCCAGTTCACAGGATTAGAATTTAACAGCTCCCAGCCCACCTCCAAATGTCATTAGGATGGCAACCTCCCTTAAAAAAAAAAACGCGCTTGCAATCAAATCCAGCATTTTAAATATATATTGACCCACTCAGACGGGGTAGACTAAATCTGTTTCACTGAGAGGAACATGTCATTACAGAGAAGTACTGAGAACTGCTTCATTTTTGCCTCCTCCTGCACTTTCTTGCATGGAGTTTTTTTTTTTTTTTTGACTGCATTTATGTAATTCTCCAAAGTGGCAGCACACATTACTGGCATGCAATATGATTTCAAGCTCACGACAATAAAACATTCATGTCCCACATCCTCTTAGCTGGGGTTACAGGCAGACTGCTCACAAATTCATTACAAAAATATGTGCTTTGGAAAGAAACTTTGGGGTCTTTTGGGTCGTCCTGTGATTAAATGTTGAATGGTGCTATGGAAGTAAACTTGAAAAAAAAATAGGCATTGCATTAACCACGCTTCCATTTTAATGCTTTTTTTTAGGGCTTGCATTTTTATGCGCTGAAATTCAACATGGTTGAATATTTAAGCAGTGAATATTTCAATTAAAATAATTTCAAACACTTTTCATTATTAAAAATGCAATAATCATATAGCATATTTCACTTCCAAAATATTCAAAATATTGTATTGAAAATACAACCCTATTTAATTCAACAGGCAATTTTCAGTCCATTTTATTTCGCTTTGCAAATTCGCTTCATTCCAAAAATTCAGTAGTTAAAATTCGACGTAAATTGATGACATCCAGGAACTGCAAGAAAAGCAGTCGATTACCGAGCATAATCTCCTTATGCTGTTAGTCTATCTCACCAGCAGGGGGTGCAAGCGTGTATTTTTGAAGACTAGAGGTACAGTTAGAGAAAGCCCTTCATTCATAAAAACGTTTTTGTGATGATTATCTGGGTCAAGGGGGTAATCCATTGACCGGAAGTTGAAGCCTCACGCGAGCTGCCATCTTGTAGCAGAACTTCACTTGCGTTAGCATTCCCATTGACTCCCATTCATTTTGGCGTCACTTTGATAGCAAATAACTTTACATCTGAGGCGTTTGAAGACCCCATTTGTCCTTTATTTATTTCTAAAGAAACACGACAATGTATACCCAGACAGCAAACTGACATTGAATCAACGTGGAAACGACGTCTCTCATGACATTGAAACAACGTTGATTTTGCTCATCGAATTAACGTAGAACCAACGTCAGACGCGGCATTCTTCAAAGCTAAATGAAAATCGAAAATTGGTTTGCTTTTATAACGTTGAAACAACGCGTTGATTTCAAGTTGATTTTCCGTTAGTTTTGAAAGAATGACGCGTCTGACGTTGGTTCAACGTTAATTCGATGAGCAAAACAATGTCAGATCAACGTTGTTTCGATGTCATATTTCCACGTTGATTCAATGTCAGTTTGCTATCTGGGTAAAATGCTCCATTACCTTGTAGCTTATGTTATGGCCCCGTAGAAGCAGTTTTAGTGAAAGTAGGCTCACGATTGCGTCATACCCACGCGACTCTCTGTCGCACAGTAGAGAGATTACAAGAAGCTCGCGCACAATCTGGGAAACATGGAGGCAAAATGACAAAAATAATTAATCAGAATACCTAGCAAAATTGTCTCCTTCTCCTAGCTCATGGACAGCCCCTATTCACACTCTCCGCCTCTGCATGTTTCGGAAGGGAATGATACAGATTTCTCATGCCACAGCACTAGAAGAAAGACGGGTTGTTCTCGTCACTACGTAGTAAAGCTCTGTTTGAATGCGCGTCAGGGACAGAAGTGCTAAAAAATCGCCAAAAACGGGCTTCAATCGTCTCAATGGAGTTCCAATGAGATCGCTCTGTCCATTTCTTTTACTGTCTGATCTGTGTCAGTATATGTGGAAAAGGTGATAAAGACACAAAAGCTGTGTTTAAGTTTCATTCAATAACTTCATTGTTACTTTCCCTATGTTGCCTACATGTTCGTGTACAAGCCTGTCCTACATGGTATAAAAGCCTGTCTGTTATGCTAAAAACAAAGTTGTATAATCAATTAAAAATTTGCTCAAAGATTGTAGGTCAGCCTCTTGAGAAGCTTTACGACTCAGCCTATCCTAACAAAAATCGAGCGTGATTAAAAAAATACAAATACAAATACTTAATACAAAAAATTCAGCATGAACTTTCCTCACAGACATGTTACTGTAAATACATGTATCGAAAACTTTAAATGTAGCCTATATTTTAAATGAAACTGATCAAATGGAAAATAAATATTCTAACATTATGTTATGAAACGTGCATATACAGTAGATACATGCACTACTCTGCGGAGATGACAAGTCAGCATCGTCAACTTCAGAGCTGTTATATAAATGTAGCCGGGTGGTATTTGAACTTGTAGGAAAAAGTACTTCCCCTTTAAGAAAAGCGAGCCCTGATCATGACGTGTTAATAGCGCGCAAGAGGAAAACGGCTAAAGCAGTGCATATTTATCCAGTCGTCCTTCATCCTTGTTTTAATCGATGCTCTATGTGAGTAAATGTGATGATCATTATTGATCTAGTGTAATAGGATGTGTTCGTTTCATCTTGTGTATGTGTATTTTGCGGTTAGTTCGAGAGGATCGAAGATGTTTGATGCGCATGACTGATGTGGCCCAGCCCCTTTTCAAGACTGCGCTCGTGCTCTTTTGACTTCCGGTTTGTATTTTCACAGTGTTCTTGCGAACTGTTTGTAAAAAAAATTTCCGGTCGACATTTGTTTAGACATCTGCTTTAAAATGCTTATGATAAACATTACAATGCTCATGACAACTTTTGTTAACTTTACAATAAGTAAATCCACTTCACCAGCTAATTAATCCTCGACAGCGATGCCATAGAACTATACAGAGCGACCCAAGAACGGAAGTTCAAAGACAATATTCTAAAGATGACGGCGCCCACGTTTCTCTGGTGCATAAGGTCTATAAAAGAGTTCGGTAAGTCATTAATGTAATGTGCATAACAAATTTGAATGAAATTTGAAAATGAAAATGCTGACAGTGGTTTTGTGTTTGTGTAGGGTGCCACTACCGTGTTAGTATCAGTATTTGCGTCCAAAGTGTATTGTTTCACCCTGAAAGTGTGCCCTAACATTCGTAAAGACTGGACATTCTGAGAACTTTATGAGGCTTTACTGAATTATCTGTGAAGATATTTTTTGCTAATTATTTAAACTCTTGATTTGGTTATATAATTATAGTGACCCCATGTGGGGAATTTGAGTAGTGTGGTTGAGGTCGAGTGATAAATGATCGCCTGTTAAAGGTACAATATGCAAGATTTTTCGCCACCAAGGGTCGCTAACCTCTTACAACAACAAAGGCGTATTTTGATGACGTATATTCTGCATTAAGCGGAATTATGGATCTTGTCATCAAGCTGATGAATCTTTTATGGATGAGTGAATACACTGATGTTTTTAACATGACTGGCATATGAAGCAGTGCGCGATTGCTAATAAGAGACAGATATCAGCCCCACACGCAACGCGAGTCCTGCGGATATAAACGAATAAGGACATTTCGTTCTACCGAACCACACGCAAGTGCTGAATTACTCACAGACTTAACTTGAGGTAACGCAGCGCTGCTTCACTAGGTCTAAAATTACACCATCACATTAAACAGCATTTGAGTGTGTTGAATGTCGTTAGTTAGGTTGTTTTTTGGCTGTATGAGACTAAGCTAGATTAACATTAGAGAATAACATACAGATCATATTCTAACATTTTATCATTTCGAACTAAATAAAATTGATTATTTTGCTCACCATGCTCAACATTTGCTCACCTGTTTAATTGAGTTATATAATGCCATTTTTGTAGTTAATATGAATGTTTAGGGTCTAAATGAAAACTTTCTAATAATTTTATTAAATATTCTCATTATATATTCTCAGGGTCCCTGCATGCAAAACGACGCATTGAGAAGGTTGTAAGTGTACAGACCGTTTAATAAGAAGATATTTTTGAAAGACAGTCCACTTCGCGAAAACGGGCAGGAGCCATCTTTGGAAAACAGTCTCGAGCAGTCGAACCACGAACGCCGAGCCAAGTTCTGGCTCGTTCACATCTCACCAGTGCACTTGGCTCGGCGTTCGTGGTTTCGACTGCTCGAGACTGTTTTCCAAAGATGGCTCCTGCCTGTATTCGTGAAGTGGACTGTCTTTAACATTGTCTTCAATGGTGTTCAACACACATACCTCAGTTAAAATCTCAGAAAATTTGGTTTGGGGTTTCATGACCCTTTAATAGAGAAAAATAAAGCAATTGTAAAACGTGGTTCAGTGTCAATTGATTTGTTTTGTTAACTGGCAAGGCAACATAAATGAAATGCTATTGGCTATTTAAAAAAGTGGGTTTGATATGTCCCGCCCTGTCTTCCAGTTTTAGTGGAAATTACATAAACACATTGAATCAAGCTGTGACCTCCAAGGCACTTCAGTGGGCCTTTAAAAAGATAAATGAATGTCAGATTTTATCTTTCTTGCTCGACACGGAACAATTTTAGCGACGTCGGGATGGCAGAAAAGATCAAACACAGGTACGTGCGTAATGTTTTGATGTTCAGGAGATTGAGTTTATTATTCACACACATTTAGATTTTTCTGATTGATAAGTAGCTCTGTGCTTCTCTGGGTATTTCAATCTGCATATCAAAATAACCAGGCAGACACAGACAGAAAGAACAGCCAACAAAGAACACTTCCTCGATCTAAAGTGTGTTAGATGGTGCAGGAAGGTCTAAGCTGGAGATCAGACTGAAATCACCAGCTGCCAATGGCACTTTTTTTGTTGTTGCACCATTTAATCTTGTGACTGAAATAAATCACAAGTAGTTTTTTTTTTGCTTTGCCACCAAGGAACATGCATTGTCGGGGTTTAACTTTTATATGATGCATTTTATTTAAAGTCGGCATGAAGCGTAAGTTGTGATAGTCTTTTCTTCCCCATTATAACATACTGGATACGATCTTTAAAATATTACAGAAATCTCTGCAGACAGAAAATTTGCTATCTTTTTGTGGTCAAGTAGAATTGGAGAGGGATTGAATGTGACAAGGAATCAAGGCAAGATTTGGACAGGAGTGGAGAGGAAGTGTGACAACCGTCGCAAATTCACCTTAGTGGCTGTCTTATGAAAAGTTTGTTGTGAAGTGAAGACACCATGTTTTCGTTAATGCCTTCAGTAATGGAGCACACAACTATCGAAAACAACCTTTCGATCAGATATCCACAGAGGGTCATAACATGATTTCGTCTGTCATTTGTCATAAACGGTGAAAAGACCTGTTAAGAAATGAGTGGAGGATGAAGGACAGTAGAAGGAGTCGATAGAAAGTGAGATGGAGAATGAGACTTTTTTGTTGTTGCATTCTTTCATGTTTAATCGTTTAGTGTTTCTTGAATGTCTCTCGACTATGGTAGCTGTCCTCAAATAACTGCAGTTTTGTAAATGCGTTCATGCGTGTGTGACACTCCTGCTGTGCGACACTGTAATATGGTATCATTGTTCGTTTGTTTTGATGTTTTCTTTCGTCTCGGGTCTAAGGAAAAAAAATATTCATATTTAATATGGAAATCATAACATCCCGCTTTTGGCAGCCACCTATGAGGTCGTGTGATATCAGAGCCCATTCTCACCTTTGAAAGCTTTCTGACATTTTGTCAGCCTGATCTCATGAGAAAAATGTGACCATGCATAATTTTTTTTAAAGTGTTGTTATTTAATACAGATTAGGCTCATTTTTTGATCAAACCCAACAAAAATAAATACCTATTCATTTTTTTCAAGAACATAATCAAATTTCCCCCATTTTATTTAATGAAAGTAGTACATTTCATGACATTTTTGTGACCCACAAATGCATCACTCATTCATCACTGCTTGTGCATTTGAGGAATCCTGTTGGAGTGGCTGTTCCAGTATATGCTTAGATTTTACAGTCTTCCTAAGTGCTGACTGGAAATTGTGGGCTGTCAGAAAGGAAATGTCAATAATTCACTTGCAAACAAATGTCTTAGAGTATCAGCACAGAAATCAGGACAAAATTCATATTTTCAATTGAGATGTCACATAGTGTATGGTTTGAGCTTGCAGCTACATAATTTGTTTGTAGAAAACAATTTGGAAAAATTGTCTGCATACACTAACTGTACAGTGTCCTGTTAAGAAACCAGTTCATAGTCAATAACTAAAGTATAGATTACTCTGACATTCCGGATTATAAAAATGTATCAACTAAATGTAAGATGATACTGCCCTTTTGGACAAGTCACTGGCTCTGATTTCTGTCACCTGAGTCTGAAGTCTTCTGTGAGATAATAGACCCGTTTTAATATTCAGCCTGCAGCTGACCATAACCTCAGTGTCACGAATACGGCTCAGGTTATTTTAATTTCTTTGTCGCTCACATTAATTAGATTTCGTGCTCGTCTTTTACAGCGGCGGCTTTTGAATGGTGCTTTGAACTTGGCTCCTCTCTGAGGTGGTACTGGGAAGCAAAACGATAAGAGAGGAAAACCGTAGGATGGTTAAACAGAACTTCCTCGTGGAGGCGAGCCTTGGGAGATTAGGATCTGAGATGAGCCCTGGCAGTCTCTCCCTCCCTCAAAAAAACGTAAGGTCTCATGTGTTGTAAAGTATTATATGTGTGAGTTGCTGCGCACTTAGTTTCTTCATCAGATAATTATCTTAACTGTTTGCACACACAGTAGATCCCTAGATGAAGACTAAGAACAGAGCGGCCCCAGCCACATCCATTTCCACCTTACGTGCTTCATTAAAATAAACGGATCGATATGTTACGCATTTCCCGTATTTGTCATCATACAGTGTTCTCTGGATTTATCAGTATTAGATTTGAAACTCGAAATATTATTCAAATGCTCTCCCACCCCCGTCTACTTGTCTGTCTTTATCCATTTTGTCTCTCCCTTGCTATCTCTCTCTGTCTTTCTCTTTCTCTCTGGCTCTTGCGAACTTCACAGACCATAAAATCAGCTATTTCATTGCTAGGCAACTAGCATTTGCAAGAAGCAGGATGAAGTGGAAGCTTCTCGGTGCTGTTTCAAATGTAGAATACGATCATGATTGTTAACGAGACACACTCACAACATATTCAATTGGAATAAGCTGTTCATCTGGCACGCTTAAGTTACGACTTTACACAATGGGAGTTTTATAATAATTTAGATGTAACCCTGGAGTCTTTATGTGTTTCTGTGTTCTATAAAAAGTATCTAAAGTCACATTTGTGTTTAATGCTGAGCAGACCAGTGTTACGGATGACAATGGGGCGGCTTTTAAAAAATAGTGTGCAATACACAAAACAGTTGGGTACAATTTAGAATGCTGGTCAGTCATTAATGAATAACTACACGAGAACAACTGAGTAACATTCTAACTACTAACTAACAAGAAACTCTGATTAATAAATTAGTGAATATATGCTTAGTCGAATGAGGTAGTTCACTATCAGCTATTCAGTAACTACTTTTTTTTTCTCTCCCAGAGGACTAAAACTATACATGTTCATAATTAACATGAATAATGCATAATATATAATTAACTGTAAAGTGAAGGTCATGGTAACCCACTAGTAATGACTCAAGTGTTACCAAATCCATTATAATCCATTACTATTCATTAGCTTCCAAAAACCTCATTACTAGAGAGTTATTATGTTTTTCGAATACTGATCCAAATCATTAGTAATTCCTTCTAATGGATCTGATAACGCTTTACTATGGGTCATTACTATGGGTTATCATGATCTTCCCTTTATGAATTATACATTAATTATGAACCTGTATATATATAGTAGTAATAGTAGTTCTCTGAGAGTAATGAAAAAATATTGATTAGCTCATCATTCAACTGAGCACTAATTTGTTAATCAGAGTTTCTTGTTAATAAATCTAGTTACTAGCATGTTATAATGTGTTACTCATTTGTTTCTGTGTAGTTATTCATTATTAATGATGGAACAGTATTCTAAAGTGTTACAGTTACATCTTGAACTTTGCGCCAAAATCAACCTGAGGCTACACACTGGGCAGCCAATGAAAATGTATCATCATCTGACTGGGTTGCTGATGTTTTCATGACCCCCTCAAGTGTTTTTGAACTCTAGAAAAGTTCCCAGGTAAACAAATAATGAAATAATGCATTAAACTCGCATAAGGTTCCGTCAGCTTTAGGTGTGATAGAAATGAAAAGCATTTTAATAATAATTTATATTTTTAATTAATTTTCATGGTAACACTTTACAATAAGGTTAATTAGTTTACATTAGTTAACTACCTTAGTTAACATTAACTAAAATTGAACAATACGTCTTCAGCATTTAGTAATCCATTCATTTCAACATTTAATAGGCTACACTGTGAACTAACATGAGCGAACAATGAACAGCTGTATTTTTATTAACTAACATTAAAAATGCCGTCCGTAGCATTTTTTGGGTTAAAAATGATCCAAAATACATATTTGACAAAATGCATAACCAGCCAGTGTTCAAAACTATTTGCTTGCCTTAGCTCGATTTTAAAACGGTAAGCTTTAATTCCAGTGGTACTGGTGGATTTCCGCGGGAGATTCGAGCATGTCTTTGCCTCATTACGTCACATCTGTACACATAAAAAAGGAGTCTCGGCTAGTAGGCTATATTGCGTGAGATTTATCCTTTTCTCACAGCACTTGATATAATTAAACTTAGCAATTTGACGGATCCAGAAAGGTTCAAACGACAATCACCAGTGACAACAGATTCACCCGCTGTAAAATGCAAAAGACTTCGTTCGGAATTCGGAGTGGCTTCAGAAAAAAAGAGACTGCAACCGGACCGGATACATATCGGAAGGACATTACATGTAGTCACACAATGCTGATGTTGTTAACATTAACAATTAACAAACAGTTTTGCGTGATATGATAAAAGCAATTGTCAGATTTTATCAGCACGATTTGCTGTAATGTCAGAACCAGAACAAAGGTGGATGTTTCTTATAGTTCAGATGACATTTTCCGGTGAAAATTTTTATGTTGTTCATACTTCCAAAAAGAAAAATCTGTGATTCTGAATGACAGTATCCACGGCGACAGACAGCCTCACACTCTCCTCAAATATTGTGTTCTTCCGCGCTGTGCCGTGTTGAAGTACAACTCACGTAAAGTTGATAATGACTGCACAAAGAGGAAAAAACGCCAGACTGCAGCTTTAACATAGATTAATAAGTACTGTAACACATGTATTGCTCATCATGTTAGTTAATACATTAACTAATGTTTACTAATGAATCTTATTGTAAAGTGTTACCATTTTCATAGTATAAAAATTGAAAAGGCAGGGTCCAGACGCGCTTTTAAAAGTTAAACTTCTTTTAACTTGACATGGCGTTTAAACGTGGTGCTCATGCGTCAAATACCACCTTGAAAATTTTATTTACTACAACAGATCGCAGTGGTCCGCAAACGTTCTGTTAGGTTTAACACCTGCATGCGAAGCCTGTGAACACTAAGTTACTGAAGGTAAGACCATTTACAATCAAAACATTACTACTGTATAACAAAGAACATAACAAAGTTGGTTAACATGTGCTTTGGACATGTTTCAGGTCAGTTGACATAACTGTGACTTACTATTTTGGGCTAGTAATGCGTTAATTGCGTTGAAAAATGTGCATTAATTGGACTCTAGCAAGTTCTGCTGATAATATTATTTAGCCAGCTAATATACTAGATGAGATTTTATATGATTTGTAGAAATTACCTGTGATCATTTTTGTCTTGTTACTTATGGTAATCAATTCAGTCATGTCTTTCCCAGCATAAATGATCTGATTACTTTTTGAGTGGTGGGGCAAGGAAACCTTGGAACTACAGGAAAATTCATTTATTGAACCTGATAAGACTTCAGTTTCCATGGTACAGTACCTATAAAGTACCGCAGTTTTAGTATTACATCTGATACCATCTCAATGGCTGTCGTGTATTTATGGCACTGTCCCTGTAAGCAACTTTTTTGAAAGGTAATTTTGGGAATGTTCAGCCAGTGCTTTGTCATGTGAATTCTTTGTAGCCCATATAGTTACATTAATGTGCAACAATAGTAGGCCTACTGAAGAAAATGCAGCTCCTGAAATCAAATTGAACTCTTTGTTGCTTTCATGTCAGTTTTGTTTCTAGTATATTTGATGCTGTTGATCAAACCTTTGACTGCTAGTGTACATTCAGAACTGTCTAAACTAGACATGTGTGTTGACATTTAGCGTTGCTCAACGAAATTTTGCATTTGGTAGTAATTTCCATGAGAGTCAGAGAACTTGGGACTTGAGGGAGGGGAATTTTTTTTCCCTATAAAGATTCATCATCAAGTTCAAGTTAATCGCACAAATTTTTAAAGCATAACATGAAATTTCACCGTAATGAAGCCAATGTAACTTCACACCTTCATTCTCTTTGTCACTCCTTTTCGGATCCCCCTGAAGAATCTCGGGCAGTTTCAGGTCAGCAGCCTCTTCCAGTCTGCCCATTTTTTTAAAGTGCAGTCACTGCTGGGCTTCTCCCAGTGGACTTGCAGCAGGGGATCGGTTCATGCTGTGGAAAGCTGGTATCTTATTTTCTCTTAATTTCGTCAAGTCTTGTGTGGCGAGGGTCAGTGAGCTTAGAGATGCCCCTCTCCACAGTTTACAGCCAGCAAAAATGATGCAAGACTCTAAAAAAACACATTAAAGAAAGGGCAAGGCGAGAATAAGAGACATGAAAAACACTGTTGTTCCTGATCGCACCTCTCATTCGACATGGGCCAATGAGTCAAAAGAGCTCTCAGGCGTAACGAGACAGACAGCGTGAGATGGATGTATCACTGTATTGTTGTGGACCTTGACCTTCATGCCAACAGAACATAGGCCTCTCTCACCGAGAAATTGGAAAGTGCTGCCTTATTTCAAAACAACTCCAATGTCAAACAATCGACACATTAAATTTAGTGACAATGGCCTTCACTTTGTTTTTAAAAAGTGGTGAGGATAGTTGGGTCACTCATAATGGGATGGATTGACTTTTTTTTTTACAATAAAAAAGTTTTTTATTTAGTAACATAAATGACAGCTTACAATTGCAACAAGAAACGGCCACTTCATATGAATCGAGGGCCTCATCAGTTATTGCTTTTTATGTGGGTTTTCTGCTCAATTAAGTCTCAACTGATGAACAAATATTATGGCTTGTTGGAAGTGTGAAGGGATGTTAAGTCACCTTTATTTATACAGTGCTTTTTACAATACAGATTGTATCAAAAAGCAGCTTCACAGTGAAAACATGAAAATAATGCAACAAGAAAATTGCACCAATACCCCTTAAAGGGTAACTAAACACCAAAACAACTTTTTTTAGTTAATGATCTGTAAGAATGGAGCTTCATAAATGCTGTTCATTGATTCGAGTACATTTTTTGACAATTGAGTATAAAGTGTTTTGATTTTCAAATATATGGTGTAAAAACGTCTGAGTGCTGCCCTCTTCAGGTTAAACGGAAAGCTCCTGCAGTAGGGGTACTTTCTGACGTAGGGAACTCTCAGACGCCACTCTGTCACACCCTTGGTGCGAGCTCACCACGCCCTTGGCAGCCCCTGGTATAAAAGCATCTGGTTCCGTCAAAACTACTGTAGCGAGTCAGGAGTTGGATTTATGAGTATTGAAAACAATCAGGATAGCATATATTAGCATCTAGTTAGCATAGCATTTATATAGTTATTTAGATTATTTTGTGTAGCTAGTAGCATAGTACAGTTAGGATAGCTTCAAGTTAGCATAGATTTATCAGTGTTTAGTACAGTGATCAGGGTAGTAACGGAATAGAGGTGGACATGGGCTTCTCCATACAGCTGCACACGCAGTGCCAAACTCTGCTCGTCCTGCATGGACTCCTCCACCGCAGCGGCGTCTTGATGTGAGCTATCATGGATATTTTAATCACAATTTATGGTTAGGATAAAGTTAATCCTCTGGGGTCGACAAACGAGCCGGTGCATTTTGCTGGATTTTTTCACATCGCGGCAGAATATAAATATGAATACATGCCCACAGAGCGTGCGCTATTGAGATCAACTCGACGACAAAACTCATCAGATGCCGGTCGCGATGCGGGAGTTAAGACCGCAGTTTGAGCCAGCGGCTCGAATGGATTTGGCCCTGTGTCTACATACAATTCACCCTCATCCACTTCAGGTGAAGGTGAGAGAGAAAAGTCCTCGACTTCAAATGGCCACTCTGTTGCAAAGGCAGCTACTTGCGTCACTCCAGTCTCGCTCTATTTTAGAGTCTGACAGCAGCTGTCACTCACGGCGGGTCTCAGGTGCACGCCCCCTGGCCCCGCTGGGGTCTGCCCATTTTTTCAGCATTTTTCAAATATTGCTAGTGGGTGGAGTCAGGCTCTGACCAGGGGTTTAGTTACTCTTTAAGGAAGGCAGATCAATAATATTGTTGAATATTAAATGTCCCCAACTAAGCAAGCCAAAAGCCAAGGCAACAGTGGCAAGGAACCAAAACTCCATCAGGTGACTGAATGGAGAAAAAAAAACCTTGGGGGAAACCAGACTCAGTCGGGGGCCAGTTCTCCTCTGACCAACAAAGGAACCGTGTATGATTCGGGCAGCATTACAAGTCAGATTGGACTTAGACATTTAGAGTATTTATCCATTTCGATTTTTTTTGGAAGACGAAGTAATCACTCAGTATGGAGACGAGTTGTTGAGGATCAGTGCCGATGGCTGTCGTGTCGATGAGGCCGGCACTTAAGGATGATTTGGGATGGGTCCAGGCACAGGTCCACCATACAGGGTCCCTCGGTATAAAGAGAGAGACTAATATTAGTGTAGACGCCATCCTTGTTATGATGTACCAAGTACATCAGGATTTACGGGACGTGTTCCCGGTTCTGGCTGATCTAAACTATGCAGCCTAATTTTGAATTAAAGGTCCCGGTCTTCGTCATCCCATGTTTTAAACTTTAGTTAGTGTGTAATGTTGTTGTTGTTAGAGTATAAATAATATCTGTAAAATTATAAAGCTTAAAGTTCAATGCCAAGCGAGATATTTTATTTAACAGAAGTAGCCTACATGGAACGGCACGTTTGGACTACATCCCTCAACTTCCTTCTTTAATGACGTCAGTAGAACAGTTTTTTGACTAACGTCCGCCCACAGAAATGCTCCCTCAACTCCCTCAACTTGTGCAATCCTTTTAACTTACTGTGTTTACTGAGCTCTTACAGTGATTTTCTGAAGTAAAACTGACGTTTCATCTTTTGTGTGATGTATACAATAAACTTTATTAAACTCATCAGTATATGTTTGATCATCATTCGGACTTGGTCCGAAACAGCAGACTTGTAGCCTATTAATAAATAATGGATACATACAAGCAGATGACAAATATGTTATAATAACCGTAATTAAACTACTAAACTATACCTGTTCCATCTCTATACAGCACTCTGACTCTGTAGGCATTATTGACGGACTCGAAATGAACACCGTTACTGAGAGTTTCTGATATCATCATTCCATGAGATGAAATTGTCCTGAGAGACTGAGCGCGAGCTCATGAAGCTCCGCCCCCTCTGCTGGCAGCAGCAGCTTATTTGCATTTAAAGGGCACACACTAAAACAGCACGTTTTTCTGAGCCCCAAAAAATGACAATTTAAACATGCTGTAAAGAATGATCTGTTGGGTATTTTGAGCTGAAACTTCACATACACATTCTGGGGACATCAGAGACTTTTTTTTACATCTTGCGAAAAGGGGCATAATACTGGACCTTTAAGGATGTCTATCGCGTGTTACGTGTATGCTAGGCCAAAGAGATGTGTTTTTAGTCTAGATTTGAATTGACAGAGTGTGTCTGCTTCCCGGACAATGTTAGGAAGATTGTTCCACAGTTTTGGTGCTAAATAGGAAAAGGATCTAAGGAGCCTGCAGTCGATTTTGATATTCTAGGTTTGATCAACTGGCCGGAATTTCGAGATTGTTCTTAATCACCTGGGCTTTTTCTGAACTAAAAGGCGCAGACACGCGGGAGAAAATAAATAAATTAGCGCATTGGTGGCACGTTAACAGGCTAGCGAGTTACTAGTGTGTTGTGCTAACAATAATGGAAGCTAGTGGTGTAAGTTTAATCTGAGATGTTGGATGTATTTAGTAGTATAAAAAACTAGAAATGATGGTTCAAAACAGAAAGAAATAAGAAGCTAATACGAGGTTTAGACGGCGAGTACAGCCTTGAAGCAAACAAACACACAGCACAGCAGGCAGCAATGCAGACAGGAGCAATCCATGTTATGACGTATCATAGCAGGTTGGTCAGCATGTGTGGAAGAGGAAATAGGTCACATTTCTGTAATTTCTTTGTCATTTTACTGGTCACATTTGCACCCGTCTCAGGAGCTGCACAATCTCAGTCAGATTGACACCTCCTGATTATCACAGTCATGCGTCTATCACAATATATCCGGAGGCTGACTTAAGAGCAACCTGTCGTGTTGAATATGCATAGACCTCATTTATGCTTTAAAAAAATCTTAACCATCCTCAATAGTGCTCCAGATTGCACATATTCTTGTTTTGTGATTAAAAATGAACTGAACTCAAAAAAATTGACGTTGAAAACGCGTTGACAATTAAAAATACATGACAATACTTTTTTTAAGCAACACAAAAATTGCGCTTGTTAGTATAAGAGCGTGGCAATGACGTCACTGCGAGGTTGGACCCGCAAAGGTAGGCAAGGCAAGTTTGTTTATATAGCACATTTCATACACAATGGTAATTCAAAGTGCTTTACATGGAAGGAATTAAAACAATCAATTTAAATAAAAATAATTAAAACAGTTAAATAAAAATAAAATAAAGTAATACCTCTTTAGGAGATGGAAGAGATTGAGCCGGTTTACGGTCCTACTGGACCTCCAGCCCAGGGACATACTCTGCTGGGGTGGTGAAACCCAGTAATGCCCAGCGGGGCCCCCACAGAGCACGCTTCTGTGGCACAAAGCTCATTCAGTAAATGCTTAGCTAAACAGATGTGTTTTGATTCTGGATTTGAATGTGACTACTGTAGGAGCACACCTGATCTCTTTTGGAAGCTGGTTCCAGCTGCGGCTGGCATAATAGCTAAAAGCAGATTCTCCATGCTTAGAGTTAACCCTTGGTATTTCTAGCTGATGTGATCCTAATGATCTGACTAATCTGTTTGGTTTATATTCAGTGAGAATATCTGCAATATATTGAGGTCCTAACCCACTGAATGATTTATATACCAGTAATAATACTTTAAAATCAATCCTAAATGTAACTGGGAGCCAGTGTAAACACCTGAGGAATGGTGTGATATGTTCATATTTTCTGGTCCTTCTCAGAATCCTGGCAGCTGCGTTCTGTATGAGCTGCAACTGTCTTATGGTCTTTTTAGGAAGGCCAGTGAGGAGGCCATTACAGTAATCCACCCTGCTGGCGATTAAAGCATGCGCAAGTTTCTCTAAGTCTTGACTGGAAACAAAGCATCTAATTCTTGCAATATTTTTCAGGTGATAGTATGCTGATTTAGTTATGGCTTTGACATGACTATTGAAACTATGGTCTTACTCTAGAGACACACCAAGATTCCGGACTTGATTTTTTGTTGTTAGACGCCTAGCATCAAGGTATGCATTCACCCTGAGAACTTCACTACATTGTTTCCAAACACAATGACTTCAGTTTTGTCTTTGTTTAACTGAAGAAAGTTTTGGCACATCCAACTGTTTACTTCTTCAATGCATTAGCACAGGGAGTCAATGGGGCTGTAGTCGTTAGGCGATAGGGCTAAGTAGAGCTGTGTGTCGTCTGCATAGCTGTGTTAAGCAATTTTGTTCTTTCTCATTTTTTGGCTCATTGGGAGCTTATACTGGTTGAACAGGAGTGGTGCAAGAATTGAGCCTTGAGGGACTCCGCATGTCATGGATGTCCACTCATGGATGTCATGGATGGATCAGGAGATACCCATTCTCATGGCCGCAAGGGCACTGACCGACAATTTGGAACATCTAGCTCAGATCTTGGAGATCCCAGTACCAGTATACCAATGTGAATAAATAAAGAATACATCTGGTATCACCTTTTCTCAAATTTCAGTTCAATTCATCTTTATCTTCTTGATAGTGTTATAACCTCCACTGTGTGACTCAAGAATGGTATATATGCTTTTTTTTTGTAAAATGTTCTGCTATAAGTTTCACTCAGAGGGATGCAATTTTCCCTCGATGGCTTGTACACAGTGTCCTCTGTTAGTAGTCATGTTGATTTACCAAGCTCTATAGTACATGCACTCAGAAAATGCTGCATAGGTTTCGTATGCAGCAGTCATAAATTATGGTGCGGATACGTAAATGGGATGAATGGCTTTATGCTTCACTGTCTTTTTCCACAGTGCACCTGAATGGCCAAGATCCCATTCAGAGATTCCCCTCATCTGCTCCACTGCGACTGTATTCATTCAGAGACAATATTATTAAGAACAATAAAACAATAAAATTAGCTTTTGTAACTTTTTTTTTTTTTGCTTAACTAGACATGTCTTTCCAGCGTTTCAGATGGACACTTTGTGTTTGGCTGAACACTCACCGACAGTCTGGAGAATTTGTAATTGTGACAGTTTTTTAGATGCTTTTGTCAAGATTTCTGTGATGTAACCAAACTGTTGAGGGACTGGAGCCAGGAGAGAGTGCATGTATGTTTGGAAATCATGATATCCTCACAAAGATGACTTTAATATGTAAAGCCAATGTGAACAAGCTGTGGCTTCAATGAGCGGAACAGCGAGTGAGAGAGAAAACTGATAGCTTTTTACAGTGGTGACGTTGGAAGGCATCCCATGTTCTGTTTTGCTTTTCGCCAGCGGGTGAGAAAGAGAGATTGAATTGGTCTGTTATCTGCTGGCAGCCTTGTTATTTATTCCATGGTAATTCTGGCCCTCCCACTCCATTCTCTCTCTCTCTTTTTCTCTCTATATTTACAACCCTATCCTAGCCCACCTTTCATACACATAGACTTACTTTATCTCTCTCTCTTCCTGTCCCTCCACTTAGTGCAGGATACAGATGATAAGGTCAGTCATTTAACTTTCCTAGAGTTCTTGAGGCACAGGACAAAAGTGCCTCTCACAAAAAAACAAAAAAAAAAAACAAATAAAATGTTATTGTAAAATTCTTCTTTGATTAATGATATTTTTTTTTTTTAAATAAAAATTCTGCTCACTTTTTTTAAACGTTTAATTTTGATAGGTGTTCTCTGTGTTTTGACCAGCAAATGCCAGTTGATCTCTCTCTCAACCTTTCACATCCATAAACTAGCCTTTTCAAGTGTCGTTGACATCGTTGCTTTTGCTCTTCAAGAATCATGAATACTTATCAAATCAATCAATCAATCAAATTTTCTTTATTCAGTCATGATGTTATTATAGACACAACAATAATCTCCACTACAACAAAATAATAACATTCATTACTGAATAGGAGCATAAAGAAGACATAGTCTTATAAATTAATGCCCCTTTTTTCAATAATCTAAGCTTATACAAAACAGATGGCTCGCCATTTTTTTTTCTTCCGTTCCCCTTCCTTTCTATATATATATACATACACACATATATATACATACATATACATATTTCTTCAGTATTATTTCACATCTCAGCAATTAACAATTACCAATTTAGAAAAAAACAAAAAACAACAAAAAAACAAAACAAAAATAAAACATTGTTTCTTATGCTTCATTTCCTTTGTATTTTTCAAGTACATATTTTTTGTACATTTTATTGAATTGAACAATCGAGTTACATGATTTTTGACCTCTATCCAAAGAGTTCTTATAAATGTTTCTTCTCAAACAAAATGTGAAAACAGTCGCAACGGAAAGAAAAGTAGAATCATTTCTAATGCAGACCCATAAACCAGCAAAAGAGCACAAAAAATGGGGTCATTGTTATGTGGCAAGTTTAATTTGTAGCTCATCAGCTCAAGCCCCATAAGGACTCTGAGTCTGAATATGCCATCCACATAATCAGGTAAGCTATTATAAAACAAAAATTTTTTGACAAAGGCAAATTAGATTAGATTTTTAATACCCGTACACTCTGTGTGAATAATTTTAACGTAATGTAAAACTTTTTAATAAGCTGATAAGCTGAAAAACTGAGCATGATATATTTACCTGATGTGTTTCACATAAGATGATAACCTGAGCTGACCCTCTCATCATGTGTACTTACACCATGGGTTTGAACCCAAGTTCTACTGTGACCGCACTGCCTAAAATATGTTACGATTTCATATTTTCTATACAGTATAAAGCGCTAATTATTACTTAACATGGTAAGTAACAGGTGTAACATAGGCAGAGTATAAAACATATGTTAAATTGAATCACTACGTGTTGATATGTTTTTGAAAGAGGACTCTGATGCTCACCAAGGCTGCATTTATTGTAAAATATTATGAAATACAATTACAACTTAAAATAACTGTATTCTAATTTAATGAAATGCAATTTATTTCTGTGATGGCAAAGCTGAATTTTCAGCATCATTACTCCAGTCTTCAGTGTTAGTGTCAATCAAACATCACTGAATTGACGTTTAAGAAACATTTCTTATTATTATGAATGCTAAAAAACATTTTAGCTGCTTAATATAAAGGCTACTGACCATAATTTAATTGAAAAAAACAAACAAACATTTTGGCTGTTTTTACTGTCGTTTTGATTGAGGAATAAAAGTATTACTTTCTTAAATAATGTATGTATGTACCTCAAACTTTTAAACAATTGCATATTGACTGATTTTTCTCTCCGAATAGGACTGATTTTACATTGAATATCAACAAATAAGTGTCAGTTTTGATGGTTTTATACTCTTTGAAAGCAATAACACACCACACAAAACACACACCATGTTTATTTATTGTAGTTGACCTGTGTTTTAGTTTGAGTTGTAGATTATTTCTATGTACCTAATTTGGCTGCTTATGTACCTAAACACGTCTCCTTCGTCCCAAGTCAGTCAGTCGATGCCACGTTGAGACCGACGAATAGGAATCTCTCTAGAGAGGCCAATCTACTTCGAGTGAAACTAAACGAGCCAATGTACATTGGCATGCCATCATTTGCATCAGCTGTTCAGCCACGGATCTTTTTGTTTTCTTCTTCAATTGGGAAAAACAAAAAGGCTGTTAAGACCGCCATGAAGAAAGAGACAGGCTGCACACTTCCCTGTCTGTGTCCGCTGCTACCATTCCCATGTGTGCCTCGGCACCAAGGAGAGAAGTCCCTAAAAGAGCTTACACGGGTGGAGCAGGTCTTTTTAAAGATGTCACTGTTCCTGTGTGTGTCTGGAAGCTGTTGTTAACTGGGATCGCGGGATGGTCACGAATGCCGCATCGCGTGTCTGGGCATTGAATACGCTGAGGCAGCATGGATGAGTCATGTACCCATTGTGGGAAGATGAACATCTCAGAGCTACCGTCGTGACTCTCCTTCAGGCAGTCGTGTAGGTGACCTGAGGATTACGGTGAGACCGCTTTCTTTGGGGAACCAACCCCCTAGGAACCCTCATCCCTCCCACTCTCCGTAGCCAGTAGAGCCACCATCTACGAGGTGTGTAACAGCTATTTCCTTAGGCGCTCCCAACGATGAACAGATGTTGCTGCATCGGAGGGTGAGTTAGACTTCTCAGCAGATTATGATTTGACTCCGCTGCTCCCTTCGGGTGTTACAGCGGTGCCTAAGGCGGACTCAGAGATGATAGGCATGGTTTCCCGGGCAACCAACAGGATCAGGCTCGTGTGGAATCATCCACCGTGTCCCGAGCCCTCGAGGCTGGATGATTGGTTTCTCAGCAACCCACCCCGGTTCCTTTCTTCCTGGAGGTGCATGAGGAGCTCACTGGGTCAGGGACAGCACCTTTCACTGCCAGAAACCGTCCGGGTGGCTCCTCTTCCCTCACCACCCTTGATGGCGGAGCGGTTAAGGGTTAAATCCCACCAGTGGAGCCGGCCGTTGCTATGCAACTATGCCCTAACTCCACTTGGTGCAGAGAGATGCCATACATGCCATGGCGTTGTTACAGGTACATCAGGCCAAGGCACTGAAGGACCTGCACGAGGGTGTTCATGATCCTCAAGTTCTTCAAGAACTTTGTGCCGCGACGGACCTTGCACTTTGTGTGGTGAAGGTGACTGCACAGTCGTTGATGTCCACTATGGTGGTCCAGGAGCGCCATATCTGGCTGTCTCTGGCCGACATGAGGGAGTTCCTTTACTTCCCCTGTGTCCCAGAGTAGCCTTTTCGGCGACAAGGTCGAGAACTTTGCCCAGCACTGGCTTCACGGTCGAGTCCCGAGATGGGCATGGTATCACGGCACTAACCGGGTGACAATCACATCGTCGTGCTGCCAGACCTTCAGCCCGTGGTTAGACTCCTCGTTTCTGAGGGCAGAAGTGTTCTTGAAACAGGTGTCCAGGCATGCTGTTATGTTCACAGATGCATCTGCCACTGGCTGGGCTACCACGAACAACAGACATGCAGTATCAGGGGTGTGGACAGGCCCTCAACTGCATTGCCACATCAACTGCCTTGTTGCTAGCAATAAGTCTCACTCTGAGCCGCTTAAATAGGTCGCTATAGGGCAGGGACGTGCTGGTCCGTTCAGAGATGGTTAAATCCTCTTGGGCCTTCCCCTGGTGCTTCGAACTCTCCAGGATACTCCCTTTGAGACTTTGCAATTAGCAGACTTAAAGCTTCTCTCCATTAAGAATTTGCTGCTGGTTGCACTGGCCTCTATCTGGCCTAGAGTTGCCTAGAGTTCGGGCCGGTTGACAACCAAGTTGTACTAAGAACTCGGCCTGGCTATGTGCCCAATGTTCCTACCACTCCCTTCAGGGACCAGGTAGTGAACCTGTAATCGCTGCCCCTAGAGGAGGTAGATCCAGCCCTGGCTTTGCTATGTCCTGTCTGCGCTCTGCGACTGTACGTGGACAGAACTCAAAGTCTCAGGACCTTAGATCATCTCTTTGTCTGTTACAGAGCCAGCAGAAGGGAAGCCTGTCTCCAAGCAGAGGATGGCCCGCTGGATAGTGGATGCACGTGGTGGCATCTCGCTAACAGATCTGTAGAGCTTCGGGCTGGTTAAAACACGTTCACTAGATATTTTAGCCTATGTGTAGAACTAGTCTCCTCCCATGTTCTCACCCTAAACGGTAGAAGCACTGAGTGGCCCGGCTCTGCCGGCTTGCTGCGCCCCTTATAGACCTTATTGGCAAACACCAGAAGTAGCTAAACGTGGCCGTATTGTTGACATGACAACTGCCTTGCCCCTAGCTAGCTGAGCGCAGATTTGAGTTGAGGGGAACAGTAACGTTAGCCTAATGGCTTCGTCTCGTCTGTCAAGAGAAGATAAGCTTGATTGGTGTGGACCCATATCAAATAGACCCAATAGCCTTAAGTAAAGATCGGTCCTTATTGCCAGCCATACAAAAAAAGAAAAATACAGTGATAATACAATGGATAATACCAACGCTGCCTCGCTTGTCAGTTGACAGACTGACAGTTGACGTTGTTTCTGTATCAATAACATGGCCGCCGCGAACATTGATGACGTAGGTCGAATGACATCTGTTGCTCCAAAGTGAAAAACCTGTTGAGTCCTCCAACACCCTCTACATGGACATGGCGGAGCGTCCAGCGCCAGGCCTTTATCGGTTGAATCCTTGAGAACCGGGTCTAGGCTGGATCCCATATGTGTATTTCTTCCACGGCAGCTCCTAAACGGAAGCCAGCGTGCGTGCAGTTGAGTTCTGTTGTTGACAACTATGCTATGCAACTATATAGATGACTTACTGCGTTGCTCTGATTGGTTGTAGGTCTATCCAATTGAGTGCAGTTTTTTTTTTCCTGATTCAGTTAAGACACGCCTCATAATCAAAGCCCAATGGAGCAGTATCAGACTCACATTCTGACAAGAATCTGAGTATGACGAAGTCAGGCAAAGACATTGCTTCAATTTTAATTAATTTGTTTGAGTAGAAGATGCAACAGAGAGAAATTGAAAAAAACAAAAACAAAAAAACAAAGCAAAAGCCGAATATGAAACCAAGACTTCTCCTAATGCAGAGAGTTTCTGATGGTCTGCTGGATACAGAGCGTGAATTATGAATTCAACCTCTCTCCCTCAGCTCAGATGAATAAATGTGCATTTTAGGAAGCAACCCCTTGCTTGCAGCATAAATGAAACATGACGGTCCATTTAGCCCATCAACATTGTCAGGCAACTCCTCAAAGAAGAAAACTGATGTACAGAATTAGACTATTGATGCAAGTCAATCATTGTGAAATATGAATAATCACCAATGTGATTTAATAAATTAATTTCAGAAAACGATGAATTGAATTAAGCTCCATTCACATATCTGATAAAAGGTGTGTTTTCATAATTTGTTTCAGAAACTTTGAACTTTATGTATAAGGGATCTTGAGTTTCAGAACAGGAAACTAAACAAAGCCATCAACCGCAACATTTCAGAAAAGTGTTGTGTGTAATAGAAGCATTGAGCCATTCTCATAAATGTCAGATGGCCACCCTTCAGGTCTGTTTTTATGAGGCAGACACAGGGACTATAGTGTGAACTTAAAAGGTTGTTCTGATTTCTGGCTTCAATCGTTCTTCTGTAATTCTAGGTGGTGTGGATCTTTTCCCTTGAGTTTTACTGTATGTTTTTATTTTAGTATTGCCTTGGTTCTCACAAACCACACATTAGTCATTCAAAGTTAATGTTATTTGAGAAAAACTGAAAGAGCTCCTCAGGGCAAGTTACTTTGTAAGAGTTTAAAATGTCTCTAAAAGAATGTACAGAATGCTCTCTAAATATTCAGGAAATGTTTTTTTGGCTTATTTTATTTATTTATTTTGGTTTTAGTGAGAGCAGCTTCTGTTTCTCATTACTTGTGCTTGTTTGGTGCATATATTTGACCAAAATACAGTAAATATTGTGAAATATTAACACATTTATAACTAACTAACTAACTAAACGCACACAGCTTGCATAAAGTGGCTGTGCCTTTTCACAAGCCGTTGTGACTTCTGTAAAAATGTGACGTCAAAACTACTCAGTCGCCACCCCGAGCACTGCCCACCATCATTGCACAGGCATATGAACAACATTAATATGAGAGACCAGTGGCTAATGTTTATTTATTCGGAAATACCACAGCAATTTAGTTTGACCTTAACCGTCTGTTCTCAACATTTTCCAAGTGAATGCATTGTCAATCAGGCACAGTTCTAAGCAGTTCACACTCATAAAGATTCTGCACTCCCTACATTATTTGGTCCGACCTCATTATTCGGTATTATACCTCAAAAAAAAGTTTGTAAACTGATATGCAACATTAACGTGTTGCTAAGTTAATGCTGACGTGATTTTGTCACGTGATTGTGACAAACGTTGTTTGTTTTCAAAAAGTTGCAGACACAGGCCCTGTTGGTGTCTGTTGTTTTTGAGTTAAGTATGGTGAGATTGAGTTCACTCAGTCTCTGTGTCTTTTGTTTTGGTATACATAAACTAATGTTTAGTGTACTTGCATGGGTTAACGTTATTTCTAAAGTGTGAGTTTGTTTACAGGCAGTTTAAACCTGCGTCCAGCATTGATGTAATGGTAAATATAATACTCTTACAATAATGCTGAAAGTAAGAAGAAGAAAAACAAAAAACAAAACATGAATTACCAATATGAAATATCGTTTTGTAAGCGCGTTTGAGGGAGGTGGTTAATTGTCTCCTGACGTCGCCAATTCTAAGTACGGCTCGAACATATAAGGCCAGATAACATTTCCCTCAGCAATGTCCATCATTACAGGTGTTTTATTTACCTGTGTTTTATTATAGAACATCACAGTCCCACCCACAGCCCGAGTGAGCGTTGTTGCCGTTGCCGAAGTAAATTTCCCATTGACATTTTTGAGTAGGAGCTGTCCATGAGCTCCCAGCAGGAGCAACACAAGGTTTTCCTCCTGTCTATACGGTAATTTCTCTCTTGTGCGATAGAGAGTCTCGTGTTATGACGCAATAGCTAGCCTATTTTTACAAAAAACTGTAACGTAAGGGAAGCTTCAGTTTCCGGCTAGTAGATTACCCCCATGGTTCTTAGCAGCTCCTGGGAAAGGAGCTGTAGAAATATTGAGATGGTTTTGGTACTTATACTGCAAATATATAGTATATTCTTATAAGAACATCAAAAGCTAAAATAAAACTACTGAGAGGTGTACAATTATCTTTAAATGAAAATATAAGACCTGTTTTGTCCGGTGTTATATTTTTACACAGTCAACACATTTAATGTCACCTTAGTGATTATTTATAATTGTGATTTCAACACTGATGGCATTCCAACTTGACTCGTGTTACACCTCCTGCTCTCCTCGTCTACAGCAATAACGGTCAGACCAGAAACATTTCCATACTGTATGAAAAAGTTCCTGACATTTTAAAAATAGCTTTTTTAAAATATCATTTACAGTCTCACTCCTGATCAGAGTTTAGTAGCATTGTCTGACTTCCTGCTATCCTTAGACAATAATTCCACAGCACTAGCAGAACCACAGGCTTTATAAACAGAAACAAATGAATGCAAAGGTGAAACATTAGCTTAGCGAACGCCGTAGAAATAAGACAAGTCAATATCAACACACATACACTTACACCCACACCTTACTGAATTACGGCCCTCAAAACAGGCCATTAACACTTTTGGTGCTGCTATAGGAAGCACAAGGCAACATAATACATGTGTTGTTATGTGAGTGGGCCATTTTATGTCTTTGTACTTCTGACTGTTGCCCCCCCTCTTGCAGGTCCCTGAGTCTCCGTGCAGTGTACATGGTGTGCTTGTGCAGGCTGGAGCCGAGTGCATTCACGTTGCGCTGTATATGTGGGAGTGTGTGGGAGTTCTGTATTTTTCTATGCTCAGAGCTGCCAGATTCTCATACATACGCATTAAAATGCAGGATTTTCTTTTCTTTTTTTCAAAGGTAATTTTTCTTTTCTCTGCGAGGCAGATAAAGCTTTGTGTTTTGGCCAGGGACTGCTGAGGTTATACAACATGTGTGAGTGATAGGGAAGCAGGCGAAGAAAGAACTGTCATACGCCACAGAAAGACTTTAGTTCCACAGACAGATCAGCTTTGGTTGGAGAGAGCATGAAAACAGAGAGAAAGTGTAGAACTAAGCTGAAAAGATCTGAAAATGTAGTGCGCTTTGAATTTGCTTGTTGTAACTTTTCAGATTTTTAGTTCATATTTGTGGTCTGTAATTTGTTAGAACTTTAAAATGACTTGCAAATGTTTCTCCAGAAGTTATGGTTCAGATTGGTTCACAAAAAATGAAACTTCTGGCATTATTTACTTGGAATTTCATGTTGGTCCTAAGTCAATATTGCTAATTTTCCTCTCCAGTGATTAAGCCTCGATTGGTTGTTAATTTGTACTTCTTTAAAGGAGCCATATGCAAGATTGTGGCCAAAACTGGTACTGCAATCACTTTCAAATTACTGTAGAGCGGTGTACCCCCCCCCCCCCCTTCTGGTTAAGTCAAATTCTGGTGGAAGAGTGACCTCTGACCTGAGGTATGACGTAGGATTACGTTCATTACTAGCAGCCAGTTATTATAGATTTATAAAATATAAATATTTTTCTTACAAAAACACATTGCTTCACTTTAGAAAGCCTTTATTAACCCCCTGGAACCGTATGGATTACTTTTATGATGGATTTTTTGGTCTTTAAAATATCAGGCGCTATACTTACTCATTTTATAAACCATATTGTTAAGGTCTACCAGTCAAATAATGTTGATATTCAAAAAGTTAAACTGTCATCTTACCTTTTTTAACCCTTAAATGCATGAATGTTTCACAAATCATTAATATTTTGGTTTTTAGCGACCCAGATCTATATCTAACATGGATGGCTGTCGGCGACAATATTAAACTCTCCTGAAAATACTGTAACAATTACAAAATAACTAAATAAAGCTTTTATTTGTTACCTTTTGAAACTTGGAAGGGTTCAGTTTGAGCAGATGTTTTATACCATCATCAATGTCCTCATCAGAGCTCATTTCCCAGTACATTCATCATCTGGCTCATATTCGCAAACTCAAACATATTTTCAAAAGTATCATTTTTAACAGGTTTTTTTAGCAGAGGTTGCTTTTTTAGACAGGAAAATGTATAAACAGTCCTGTATAATAAATATTTTATAATGAGCCTTTGGAAGTTAATGGAAGAAATAAATGAGGACAAGTACATTTTAAAGGTAGTTTTTCCTCCCTGATGGAGTATTTTAGTTCAATTAAATTGTGAAACTCCCAGTAAAAAAAGAAAAAGAAATTAATTTGCATAAAGTAAAATGTCTCTAGGCAAAAGTGATCAGTGCAAATATTGTGTCAGTGAGTGAAATGGCACAGTTTCTTTTGTTCCAGAGACAGATCTAGTTCTGTTAAGTTGAAACTTTTCTTCACGAGAAAACTATAGGACAGCCAAAGACTATTAGATGACCAGAACCAAATACATTGTGAAGTAGTATTACCCTAACATTGGTAACATTTAAGTAATGAGGTTTTGTGTTCAGATTGCATCATATTTTTGTCAACTATATTTGTACTTTGTGGCCTAAAACAATTGTGCTAGTGTCCTCAATAAAGTTACACTACTATTAATTTCTGGGGCATAGTTTGAAACTGGTGTCCGAGGGACAACTATCTTGAACACTTTTTTTGTTTTTTTGTTCAGTAAGTCAAAGAGCTTCTTCATGATGAGTAATGAATGTTCTTTATCCTCCTGTCTGATTTAAAGCTTGTGGATGAAACTTTCGATCTCTCTGTATATTTAAATTTAAGTCTGTTATTTACACAAAGCTAACATGGCTTCAGAAACATACTGTTGGATGTAGTTCATGGAGTTATAGTTTTATGGCACTTATTTTTTTTAAGCTTTCATCCTATAAAACAATCTGCAAGAACATTTAAAAAAAATGCATCAGTATGTTGTTTCTTTGTCAGATTTTTGACTTGTTTTAAGAATAGACCTCGCATTTTTATTTAATATTTTATTTGAACTTTTTTATACAATAGACAATTTTCTAGTATATAATAAAACAAACAAGGTTTATAAATTAATTTATCAGCATTTAAATTTGGCACAAAATTTGAAGTCGCGACAGTTTCTCGAACAAGAAAAATGTCACTACAAGAGAGAGATGAATTTTTATTTTTTTATTTTTATTGAAGATTACATGGGCACATGAATTTTAAAAAAAAAATGATGTGCACAGAAAAATCATTTATAGTATACTGCAATATTCCATAAAAATTTGTTTTAATTGTATGGTGCCTTTAAACATAAACCTCACTTATTTTATTCTAGATTTTATTTTTTTTAAATAGATAATTTGACAGTATATGACAGTAAAACAAATGGAGAAAGTATTTTACAATCCCTGTTGAAGCAATAAACCTCACATATTTTGAACTTTATTATTTTATTTTATACAATGGACAATTTGGCAGTATGGAAAAAAACAGGTTTGTAGATGATGTCCTCTGCCATTTTGCATAGCTATGGGCAATTTTGGACACAACACTAGCATGTAGCACAAGACAACATCCGATGACCTTTGGGCCGCCAGCACTTGGTGCCGAACCAAGGAGATTGAGGGTGGTGGCCCACTTCTCTGAGACAGAGACACCCTCCATCAACAGCCCTGATTATAGTTTCAGGACAATTTAATTGAGAGGCAGACTCTCTTCATTTTCGCTTTAATTGTCTTTTGTTCTCTTGTTCCAAATATCTGTACTTCATATTACTCTTAAGTGTTCCAGAGGGACCATTTGAGTCACTGACGTCCCCCTCCCCTTCCCCTTCCTCTTCGGTACAGCCAGTCAGCATGCTAGTTCTGACTGTCTGTCTGCAATTAAAGTGGCTATGGAGGATGGTGATGCTAAATTAGCCTGTGTTTATAGCTGTTGGTGTACTGAAATGTTGTGCAACACTGAGGGACTCATTAAGTAATGATGTAGCTAATATATTGCTGTCTCTATTTCTCTTTCTCTCTCTATACATCTTCCTCTCTCACTCGCCTGCTCTCTCTCTCTTTGTCATCACAAATGCATTTATGTCTCACGTAATGGCTGAGTTATTTCAAATGTGAAAAGGTGGGAGAGTTCTGTCTCTCTTAATTTCCCTGCGCTGCGAACGCTGTAAGGAGACACTGCTGAGCTCTATTAAGATCTGAATGAACGTAAACAGGAGGCAGACGCTTAAAGAGTCGAGACCATTACCCTCATCACACTGTGTGTATCTGCCTCATTGACTTTTAGAGGTTTCTCTTGTGTAGCCGTATTATCCTTAATACCAGCCAGGCTGTCAGTGAGATGTGAAGGATGGGGCAAGTGAAAAAAAAATTAGCCCTCATTTATAGATTATATGTTTGTGATGTCATTATTGCGGCTGTCACTATAGGACAGATAAACGTAAATGGTAGTTATTACATTACTGAGTGAACATCACCAGTGAGGAGATTATAACCTTCAGTCAATAGTCAAACGCCCCTCTCTTCTCCCACGCTAAAGTAATAACTCATAATACAATGCACTGTTTCTCTCTCACTCGCTCTGGTAAGAATGATTAGTGCTTTGTGAATGCCGTTAATGAGCATATTTAGATTTGAATATATCTGCAAGAACATGTTTACTGCTCACGATGAGGCCCTTGTGTCTGTGAAGCAGCCCAACCACAACAGACAGACGAGTTCAACCCTAATGAGGATTAATTGGCTGAAACATATTCGTATTCATTTGGAATGCATTCATAGTGGTCGGGAAATTCAAAACAAAGAACTATAATGGCAGAAATGTATAGACGTTTGATAATTAGCTTAAGAATAAAAACAGTCAGAGACTGTTACAGCGCATAAGTGCTTTGTTTTAAATTCAAATGCAAGATGTGATGATGACAATGGTGTGTTTTGGCATGATTGATGGCTTGGTGATTGCAGGGGCTGCCAGGCGAGCGAAGTGTAAAAAATTAAATGACGTGTAACAAGATGTGGCCGGGGTGACGGAGGCTCCCTCCTATGCTTAATAATGTCCATTTAATGAGAAGTCGGCCTTCATAAAAATGGCAGCACTTCTCGCACAGGGAGTTTATTAATGGAATCATTATGGTGTCAGTATCAGCATGCTGTTGGTGAAAATACATTTTTTCCCCCTAGATTTTCTGTTCCAAAGAAAGGACCAACCGTGACACTATGTCAAATAAACTGGTGGTTTAAATGTCTAATGTCATAGTTAATTCTCTCGCCACAATTATTTGCAATCCAATCCACTCCACCCCCAACCCCCCCAAACACACACATTTTTTGTGAGTGCTTATATTTCTCTCTTTTTTTGGTTGGGAAGTTCAGTCTGGACTACATTGAAGAGTAATTATGATCTATAGAGGCTACATGTCTTACGGCGGAGTCTCTATTGTCATAACCGTCTGCCATCTTGTCACAGGCAAGCTTTCTGGCGGGCCCTGGCTGTCGTACCTGATAAGAGTGATCAGCACGAACACAAATACTCTAATCTCGTTGAAATCTTGACGGATTTACAAACGGTTTGGTTTCTAACAAAAATTGAAAATTATAGTTATTTAAAAAGTAAGAACATACACCAGTGAAACACAATGTTAGGAATGAGCAAGCTGCCTGTGACAAGATGCCCGCCAGCTGCGGACGTCGACCTCAATTGGCCAGCAGCGCGGACAAGGCATCTAGCCTTTATTATGGATATCTATGGATGGACAGATGATCTGCAGTTACGTAATCATCACGTTATCAAATAGCGCTTGGGTTGAACTGGTTTCCCTTTAAAGACGACTGTGGCTGGAAAATTGAGATGTATAGATTCTGCTATCGGGTCTGTTGTAAAAGAAATCGACAGTGCATTCATTTTAAAAGACGTAAAGAGAACTGCAATCAAGGCATTTGTCAATCGGAAATATGTGTTTGTCTTCCTTACATGGGATTTGACAAAAGTTTCATTTATCAAGCCTCTCTGATGGTTGCTAAGAAGATGGGATGTGGTTGTTGTTGTGGTTTCTCCTTTGGTCACACTCATGGAGGACCACGTAAAAGAAGCAACAACACTACTTCCAGAGTGAGTGTAGTGGAGTTCTGTTGAGAACTATGTGAAGAGTTCAGATGCAAAAGCCTCTAAATGCCATTTGAAATTTTCTTCTAGAATGATCATTTTTATCAAGCTTTTATATTTAAGTTCAGTAATTTCACTTAAATGGCAATGATAATTACCTATTAATTGTTATTTAAGTGAAATTACTGAACTTAAATATACAAGTTTGACAAAAATCATCATTAAAGAAGAAAATTTCAAATGGCATTTAGAGGCTTTTGCATCTGAACTCTTCATGTGTAGGTCAACATGCGCCACTTACTGCATTGCTCTGATTGGTTGTAACTAAGTCTATCCAATTGAATGAACAGTTTATTTATTTTTTTTTCCTGGTTCGGTTAAGACACGCCTCATAATCAAAGCCCAAAGGAGCAGCATCAGACTCACATTCTGACTAGAATATGTGTATGACGAAGTCAGGCTAGTGTTTTTCTTCATGGATGTTGATAAATGACCTTGATTTTAATCCACCATTGTGTGACACTTCTATAATTGCATATTGCCATTTACCTGTGAGAGGTTCCAAATATGAGTAAGTGCCTCATCATGAACATTAAACACCCCCTCAAATTCACTTCAGTCCAAAAATGTTTAAAGGTGTCATGAACTGCTTTTTTTATTTGTTCATTTTCTCTGAGGTCCACATATCATATTGTCAAGATTTCTACATAAAAAACCATCCTAATTTAGAAGTAATAGGCTATTTTCTATCCTTTTTTTTGACCATTGCTGTGAAACACTGTTTTGATAGGCATGCTGCATTACTTTTCCATGAAAATGGTCTATTTTATAGTCCCTCCTGAAAGGAGACTTATACAGTACTGTCATGCATTTGTTTTGAAAGGAATTAATACTTTTAGTCTGCACGGATGCATTAAATTGATTAAAAGTGACTGTTAAGACATTTATAATGTTACAGAAGGATTTGTATTTCAAATATTTGCTTTCATCATAGAATCCTGGAAAAAAAGTATTGCAGTTTCCATAAAAAACAAAACAAAACAAAACAAAAAACTTTTTCCCACATTAATGATAATATTAAGAGATATTCCTTGAGCATCAAATCTGCATATTATAATAATTTCTGAAGGATCATATGACACTGAAGACTGCTGAAAAATTCAGATTTGCAATCACAGAAATAAAATTTGAAATGGAAAAGAGTTATTTTAAATGAATACAGTAACAAAATTTGACCAATTTTTATAAAATAAATGCAGCATGGATGAACAAAAGAGACATCTTTCAAAAACAATCTTTCTTACTCCAAACTTTTGAATGGTAGTGAATGTGAATTTACTCTCTGAAGAAAAATCTATTGTACATTCTCTGTTGTGCTAAATGAGTCTCCAATAGGAACTTCACACCTGGAGCACAGATTGTACCAACTAACTTATACCCAATTGAAGCCTCTGCTGACTTTAAATCGGAATCTAATGGAGTATTAGACTTTTACAGATTTTGCATTTGCAGACGTTTGTCCGCTTAGTCAGGTGGTCTAATAAAAGTGTTCAGTTGTACTACGGGTAGCGTCTGGCCCTGGTGTGTAGAACAAACCTGCTGCTCACACACTGCTGTGTTTGCTTGCCCTACAGCGACAGTGACAGATCTCTGTCTCGCACACTTCTCATTTCCCAGCATGCTCTGCGCTCAAGGCCTAACCCTGCCCTACATATTTAGCACTCCTTCCTTACAAAGTTCTTTCTTTCTTCTTTCTTTCTTTCTTTCTTTCTTTCTTTCTTTCTTTCTTTCTTTCTTTCTTTCTTTCTTTCTTTCTTTCTTTCTTTCTTTCTTTCTTTCTTTCTTTCTTTCTTTCTTTCTTTCTTTCTTCATTTCTTTCTTTCTTTCTCTTTCTTTCTTTCTCTGTTTCTTTCTTTCTCTCTTTCTCTCTCTCTTTGTATTGTAATTTTTTAACTTTAGTTCATATAATAGATATCATGAACTGTATTTCATAAGTAACTTTTTTTTTTTTACAAAATATATGAATCTACTGTTTAAAATTTTGTGGGTGGTATGATTTAAAAAAAATAAAAATTATTACTTTTATTAAGCAAGAATGCATTAAATTGATCAAATTTGACGGTTAAGATATTGTTAATGTTACAGTAATAAAAAAAAAATTTCCACAAAATATTAAGTAGCCCAACTGTTTTCAACATTGATAATAATGAACAATAATAAGAAATGTTACCTGAGCACCAAGCCAGCATATTAGAATGATTTCTGAAAAATCATGTGACTGAGGACTGGAGTAATGATGCTGAAAAGGAGTAAATTAAATTTTTTTTAATTACATTTTATAATATATTCAAATTAAAAAAATAATTTTATTTTTGTAATAATATTTCATAACATTATTGTTTTACTGTATTTTTCTTTAAATAAAAAATAAAAACAAAAAAAATGCCAATGTTTCCAAACTTTTGAAAGGTACTGTATTATCATTTAAAATAATTCACAAAATTACTGTGTTTATTATGTTCTAACAAATAATTACAGAGACAAAAACACTTTCAAAAAGATTAAAACATAAAAGGACCAGAAAGAATCGGGAATAAATACTGTAACAATTCTACATTTATTAACAGCCTAAGCATTATTATGATAAAGTTCTTTGTCTGTAGCTCGCAATCCGAGGGTACGGACTGCATTTCCAGCCTGAAGAAATGGCGCAGCCGACCCCCTGTGAGGCATGGGAAGGGACCGGTGGTGGTGGGGAGGATGGAAGTGAATGAAAGCGTCAGCATCTGCGAACTCAGACATGTGTAAGTACCGATCTTTTATACTACAAGTAACATGATTGGATAGATGAGAAGGTATCCTAATAAGTGACATTACATTTAAGTCTTCCCGGCAGAACTTATGCTGAACCTTTCATTTTTTAATAGATTTAAACATTTTTAAATAAAGCGCATACATAACTATAGAGGCACACTGCACACACAAGGTGCCACTCAACAGTTTGAATGCAGCTGTCTATCTGCATGTTTATCTAATTTAAGTCTCTGTATCAGTAAAACCGTGCAGAAAGACTGGTATAGTCACATTTACACAATTTAATATTTACTTTGTATAAAGTGCCGGAAGGCTACTTTTGTACACTTCGCAAGCCTCCACTCTTCTGTATTGATACCTGATTTAGGCTTAATTTTTTTGTAGTGCAAGGCTCATTTCCATGCCACAAGCTGAATTTAACTGCTGGACTACAAGACCAAACCATTTCTGCTTTTGATAGGGGGACCGCTTACATGGGAGGGCACAAGCTGCTAGGCAAATAAAGAACATTTCTCAGTTTTACGGATGGAAAATTGAGTCTTGTGAATTTGTATTGCTACCGATAGCATTTTATTATAACTAAGCGATTTTTGTCATTTTAATATTATGGATTATCAATATATCTTTGTGCCTGCTGGGGGAGGCCCTGTAACTCAGTTCCACTATTAACCCTGTTAAAAAGGCTACTGTTAGTTTGACTGTTTCTGTATTCAAGCACTAGTAGATCTGAAGAACATAATAAAGAAAGACAGAAGAACCCTTTTCAGCATAAATATTTTAGATGCTCTCTGTGGACAGAAAAGCTCCTCTGAATGTAGATTGCCCATAAACCCAGTACTCTGAAGTGATGAATCAATGAATTGGAACAAGAAAATATTACATTAAATAACAGAATTCAATCTAAAAGGAAGCAACGGACAAGTCAGATTATGTTCTGATCAATAGGAATTGTAATAGTCATTACACAGCTTGCAGAATACTGCAGTCAATCTTCCCATGCCTGCTGTTCACTGTTTTCTTGAGCTCAGAAGGGTCAGAGGATGGGGAGATGAATGAAGGTCTCTATTAAAATACCCCCAGCCCAGACTCTCTCTGATCCCTATCAAATAATTTATCGCCGCACTATGGATGGAAGGAAAAGTAGCGCCCAAATCAATAAATAGGGGGCGTCGATAAGCACAAGGAGTGACTTTTGCTCACTGATGTGACAGGTGATGGCATGGAAAACTAAATGAATGCTGGCATGTGTGTTTTTAAATGAGATTAAAGTCCCATCCTGGGCAAGAAAAGCATGACGTGTATCTAGCCGTCGGTTGTAGTGTGTTGGCAGTTAGTGGTCCTAAGAGACGTATGGGTCAGAGACTGATATCATAGGTATTCACAGTTGTATTTCAGTTGCTGCTGAAAGTTTTCATGCAGAAAAAAATAAGTGTTATTTTAAAACCAGACAGTGTAATTTGATGGTATGATTTATCATTTTTCACATGATGGAAAAAGCAGCTCTCCCTCAGCCCACTCTCATTGTACCTTCAGCCCCCCTTGAGAACAGAATGCCTTATTTCCTGTCTCTGTGGACAGTTTATTCTGTTTACGGAAGGTAAATATGCCCATGTTGATTCCCTGTAAACATGACTGAAGGAGAAATTAAAATTGTTTCCTGGAAATATGCTTTTAAATAGACATTAAATTATCCAAATACTCTGTGCTTTCACATTTTTCCTCTTCCTTTTTATGGTTGGCAAATCAAATTTTCCATGGTCTAACAGCCTTCAAACTGACACAATAGCCGCGTTTCCACTGCCGGGCCAGGGCCGGGCCGTGCTAGTGCGTGCCAGGGCCAGTCGCGTTTCCACTGTCACTTCCGGGGCTTGATCGGGGCTTCCTCAGGGCCAACGGCCAGGATTTCTGGCCCGTCGAATACCTTGGGCCAGAGGGGGCCAGCTCGGGCTAGAGGCGTGCTCAAGGTAAAAGGCGGAGTTTATCGGTGTTATGGAACGTTATGATCTGAAGCAAGATGCACATAGTGGTGTCCATGTTTAACCGATTAACCGTTTAAAATTGCATAACATTTTAATTTGAACTGTAGGCCTATGCCAAATGCTGCGCAACAATATATAGGCTATATATAGCTACATATCGACGAATTTTCAGATATTTGTTTGATTTTTTTGCCCCTTAAACATTTAAAATATTTGACAAATTAATATGAAAAAAAATATATATTTTACTGGTTTTCTGAGGCCAAATTAGAACCTGGAAATGATATTTTCCCCGCAGTGCTGAATGAGAAGAGCCGTAACCACAGCCTACAGAAAGGGGATTTATGGGTGATTTATAGGCTATAATAAATGTGTCTGATAATAAAATAATATAAAATAACGAGGCATTAATTGTTTATTAATAAACTATTGTTTTCTAAATGATTTTCGGCTAAAAACATATCTCCATCTCTGGATGCACATTTAGAGAGAAATTAAGCTACATAAACATAGAAGATATTGGCTTTCGATTCGAATTTGTTCGTTTTAAATTGGACATTTAAAGCTTTAATCTACAAAGGATATAACCCCTGTAGACTAAAGCTTTAAATGTCCAATTTAAAACGAACAAATTCGAATGCGGTGGCTGTTTCAGGTCTCGCGCTTCAGTTCACGGAGATCATGAAGCGCGCCTTGATTAATTGTTAAAGCACAACGTTTTCTTGTTATAAATAAATGTATTTGCGAATAATGTATTATTATTTTCTGTATGACCAGAAATTAAAGAGTATTTTAAGTTGTTTCCACTGAAAGAAATGCAATGAAACATGGGCGTCTCGCAGCCATCAGTGCGTGCTCCACACACACTGGATATGCGCTGATATTTGTCAAAAATATTGTGTTTATTTGTGCTCTGTTCCTTTTTTGGATAAAGGCGTCTTCTACATATGCAGCCTAATAAAATGTTACAATATTGATGATGATGGTTATTATTATTATTATTATTATTTGCAGACACGGAGTTTTTGTGAAATGGACGTTTTGCTTATTTTCAATTGGCAATTTCAGTTTGAAGGGTGATGGAAATGGGGCTTTAACTGCTCCGTACTTGCTGCGTTTTATTTCTATAAATTAATTTCGTTTCAAATGGGGTCCAATCAGTTATTAAAGGTGTTAAAAATTTACTCTGTCTCGAGGTTGCGGCGCGCACACTATGCACCGAGTATTAACCGATGGGCCTCGGTTAACGGTTAATGAATAACTTGAAAACGTGCCCGCAGCCCTACTTGTTATATCGCGCAAAAAATCGCTGCTTGAAATGGAGAATCGCCTGTACTGGTCTCGGGACACTATTGCAGCCACTACGGCAGGTGAGTTAACATGCTATCTTCCTAATTTAAAAAATAAATTAATTCATAATACCCGCTGAAATGGGTTGGGTTTTATGACGTTTGATCCTGAAAGGCGTGTTAGGGGTGGGGTCTGGGGCAGCGCTGTGGGGCTACTGGCCCGGCAGTGGAAACGCAAGCCCGGTGCTTGAGGCCCGAGGCCACTAGCTCGGCCCGGCTCGCTGTTAGCTCTGGCCCAGCCCTAGCCCGGCAGTGGAAACGCGGCTATTGTGCCTCATTTGAATTATTTTGTGCAGAGAGAATCTTGTTTGGGCTGTCTCGGAAAGTCAAATCTCACCACAGGTCCTCGGGTACACAAATACAAGTGGCAGACATGACATGCAGGTCTTTGACTTGATAATCACGAGAAGACAGAGAAAGAGGCAAATGATGAGAGAAACAGAGTCCCCTGTGGCTGGAAATGGAGTTCATGAATGTTAAAAAAATGAGTTGATGTTAGAAGAAGCCAGAAAGTATTGGAACAACTCAAACAGATATTGTACACTGTTGTATGAAAAACTTGACCGTTAAGGGCACTTCCTCCTCCACCTACTCTACATCACCTGAGTATGGCTCTGTTCCAAACCATAGCAAGTGGTTTCAATGCCAACTGCCTACATAGACAGTATTAATAAAAATATGTACATGTACACTCTAAAAAATGCTGGGTTGTTTTAACCCAATTTTGGGTCAAATATGGACAAACCCGAAATGTTGGGTTAAAAATGTAATGTAAAAATTTAACCCAACGGCTGGGTTAGTCCATATTTGACCCAAAGTTGGGTTAAAACAACCCAGCATTTTTTAGAGTGTATTATTATTTATATAAATAATATATGTTTATTTTATTTTTAGATATACAGACCCTATATATTATGTATAATAGAATGAAAAAATATAGATTTCACTGACTAACCCAAAAGTAAAGGTAAGGGTTAATTCACCCAAAATTGAAAATTCTGTCATTAAAGGGATGTCTAATGCTATTTCATGCATTCTGACTCATTTACACGGTTGGATTCTCATGCTAAACATGGCTAAAGTTTCAATAAATGAGTCGGATGTATGACAGCATTTCTGTGCCAAATACACTCCTTCGGGATTTGAAGTTTTTTCAAGTATGGCCCACTATAATGTCATAAAGGGCGGCCTTGTATGGGCACTTCTCTTGGAAGAGCTCGTGCACACGTCAACCAGAGCGAGAACGTTACCTATTTCGGGTTACGGAGGCCGTCTGCAACGGTGTCATTCGATTTTTAAACCACGAAATTAACAATGTCACCAGAGAGGTGTGTTTTTTTGTTGTGAGGGAAAGACAACCTTGTTCAGCTGAGGTGCAAAAGACGGGTACCATTAGATGCAAAAGACTAATGGTACCCAATTTAACATTCTGACTGTAATACAGAGTTATGATGAATGTTTAAGAAAAACGTGTCATGACTGATAATACTGTTTAAACAAATGGGATTTGAGTTTAGACTTGAATACGTGCAGTGTAAACATCCTGAATTAATAAGTAAGCATCCTGAATTAAAGTGCTTCAATGGTAAATAAAAGCAAGTAATTGGATTAAGTAAATGTAGTCTTATTCAATGGTTCATTGAATCTAGAAAATGTAGAATATTGTACATTTAGCTTTCTTGTGATTTCACCTGAACCTCATAGTTAGAGGATTAGAACAGTGGTGGACATCAGTTTTGTTACCATTGTAACCATTGTAATTGGTGCGCTGCACAATATTGTGAAATGTTCAAAGATGAAGCTTTAAAATAGCATTTTACTGACTTCAATTAGAGGAAATGTTTTTTTTTTTTTTTTTTTTTTTTTTTTTTTTTTTTTTTAGTATCTCAGAAAAGGGCTGTCAAATATTGCATTGATAAGCTGAAGCCGTGATTGTGTGTGTGTGTGTGTGTGTGTTGAGCTGAGGTAGTCTCTTGCAGGTCATGCACTCTTCAGTTAATTGGACATTAAATCAAACTCTTTGTCGCAGCCTGTCTGTGCAGTCTTTAGTGAATCACCCTGGGCCATTGTGTGTAACCAGCTATAGGCATCCATCCTAGATTTTGTGCATCAGGATATGATTGGATCGCTGTTGGGTTGCTTCTCTTTGATATTATTGGTTAATATTACTTTTCACCACCTGCACAGCCTTTATTATCAGTGAAAAATAAGTCATTTCAGTAGAAAAAAAGTTGAATTTAATTATTAGGAAATAATCTTTTTAAACAGGGTGCGCTATGGATATTTATATTTAACAGAAAATATAGTTCCAGTTTTGATTTCATGTGGTCTTTAACTTAAAAAAATATTTCTCTGTCATGGTGTCAAATGAAGAAGTCACTTAATTTAAATTCATTTAAAATTGTATTAGGTATCGTGAATAAAGCACTAGCAATAAACCTATTTTAAATCATATAAGCCGTGTTTGACAAAGAATGACAATAATTGAATATAAATGTTCTCAGAATATAACTATTTATATGTTTAACATGTGGCTAAACTGGGTGATTAAATAATAACTTGCTCCTTAACGAATCTCTTGACAATTTAAGAGGACAGCTTTATTAAGGGCATTTTTAGCAATAAAGTGAAGTAAGTTTAATTCTGATTAAACTCTCCAGTTAGTTCTGGCACAGATGGCAAAACTCAATTTCTCAAAGGGGTCAATCAAGCTGAATACTGCTTGCAATAACACTGACAGGCTCCATTGATCCATAAGAGGAAAGCATTAGAAGCGCATTAGAGGAATGTTGTTAGAGGAGCATTGTGTTAGTTATTGTGTGTGGGAAGGCAGTTTTAGTATTGATATGCTCCTGTGGTGAGAAAGTGCAGCTGATGAGGAACTGGAGATTACAGTATGGATTTACACTGGAGCTTCATGTCTTCAATTAACACTCCTTCTTAATAAGGCCAATAGTGCAGCAAAGCACACTGTACTGCAGAACTACCAGAGAGGCTTGGAATGGATGCAAACTGACTTTTGCTGTTATGCTCTTGGTCTCAGTATCATTTAAAAAGCATAAAAACCTGGTCTCATTCTTGGTCTTCGATCTCAGACACGACTGAAATTTGATGATAACATGGTGCCGCTTCAAATCAGTGCAATATCTTTAGAGGTCAGAATGATGAATTACGGTAATAATGTACAGATGAGGCACACAATACATAGTTCCCACAGGCCAATTAATGTCATGTGACCTCCCCAGAGACGAGTGACTTGTCTCCAATGGAGTTCAACACACATGCCTCTGTTAAAATCTCAGAAAATTTGGTTTGGGGTTTCATGAACCTTTAAGAAGCGGTACGCAAAGCCATATAGGTCTATTATTTAGAGTCCTGGGCAATTACTGATGACATCACAGGCTCAGATTTGCTTGACCAATCAGCTAAAAGGGGCGTCTCATGACCGCCCACATGTGTAAAACACATTTTGAAGTCATTAATCCATTTTTGACACGTTGACCAAAAAACTAAAAATCAAGCCGAAATCTTGTTTTTTTTTAATATATTTAAAAAAAAAAAATAATAAAAAAGAACTAAAAAAGAACTAATAATGAATGATACACACGTTTTCTTGTTTTTGCTTATTTAATTTCAAATTGTAAATAAAATAGACAGAAGATACCCTGATTAATTATGAATGGGCTCTTTTGAATTGGATGTTGGGCTTGCTGAAATCTGGAATTCGCATACATCAAGTATTTGTATCCACTGCTATCACACACATTACTCAGAGCATCTGTCTGGAAATCACACATAACCCACACATTTCAAATGAGGCACAAAACACACTAGGTTTTTTTTTTTTCACCACCACCACCACCACCACCACACTCGTTTTTTTTTGTTGTTTTTTTTTTCACTTTTTAATGATCTCAAAAGTACCTTCCCCATTTCTTTTATACAATTTTTTATTTTCACTCAACTAATTTTCCACTCTTTCTAAAATATATCAAGGTGTCATAGCTCAGAGAAACCTCTCGGCATCCAAACAGTCTCAGAAACAGACATGCCTTCTGGCATCAGTGATCTGTGATGCAGCAGATTCAGGTTTAGAACGTACAGCATTTTTCTATGGTGGTCTTTGTGGAGAAATATACACAGTACATTAGCAGTCCCATTCATCTATTACTAAACATCTATACTAAAATATTAGTAAGTATTTCTTTCCCAAGGTTTTATTTATTTTCCATATTACAGACATACAAAAGGCAATCAAAGGAGGAGGCTTTTTGTCCATTTAAGACTTCATCAAGTCCTGATGAGAACAGTAATATAATTATGAAACATGTTTATCATTGATTAAATTGCTGTTAAGGAGAATGTCATACACGGAGTCAATCAAAATGCTAATGATGTATAAGTGGCTGGTTGTTTCCCTCCTGGAGTTTTTCTGGCATCACTTCACATTCCCTTCCCAACTCTACCTTTATTTGTATTAATTAATTACATCTGGAGCTTCATGAGCTCCTTAAATGTGACAAGCAAGCCCTTTTATCAAACTCAAAACGTGTAAAATCAGTTATCTTCAATTATTGCATCTTTACAGTTAAAATGGAGCATTCATGTACGAATTTGAAATAAATGGTGGGGTAGAGGAAAATAAATGTTATCTGTGATTTGATTTACTTATTTCTAAGTTGTGTGCAAAAATGAAACAAAATAGCTTTTGCAATTTCTCCTTTTAGTTCCTCATTCAAAATATCCTCAAATTTGTTGTTGGTTTAATTAAAGTAGATAGATATAGAAAATGAAAAGAAAAGAAGAATCGGCAGAAAAAAATGCAGCTTTACCAACACATGAATAAATTACATTATAAAATACCTTAAACTAGAAAACAGTTCTTTTAAATTGTAATATTTCACAATTGATCAAATAAAAAAATTCAGTAATTAGAAATTTTGATCAAATAAATGCAGCCTTATTGACTTGCTGGCCCAAAACTATTAAACGGCATTGTAAATGTGTTTAATACCATACAGTCAACAGCAATTCATTTTGTAAGTAAGTCAATTATTGTTTGTAAAACTGTGTCCAGTGTGAAAGCCTCCTCATTCATTCCACACTGACTGAAAACACGGGGCTTCCACTAATAGCTTGAATTTCTTTGAAAGTATGAACATTTATTATAGACTTAACGCACAGGTCAGGGGACATGATTAATTGCGACGATTAGTTTTAAAATAATTTATCACACTAAATTAAACTATTAAATTGACAGTCCTACTAAAAACTGTAATGACTCTGAAGTCTTTTCTGTGAGGAGGTGATCTGGTGGAGGATGAAGGAGCTGAAAATGTACAGCCATCTCATATAGTCTTCGAGTAAGGATCCTGGGCTACTGTGGTGTGTGTGAAGCTATGGTCTGTGCTGACCATTTTTTATTGCCTTAGGAAGAGATAGAGTGATGGGTCTTATAGTGCATCTGTAAAACACCACTACACTTCAGTTGATAGCATTTTGCTCTTTCTGTTATATGCTTTATCAATTTTTTAGAATGCCCCCCCCCCTCCCAAAAATATTTTCCTTTCTTCTGCGTATCCCCATCTCGCTCTGACACCTGTGTGATTAATGTTTTTCATTTGATGTCCTCCACCAAGAACCAACAAATAAAACTCCCAGCCAGAGCGTGCAAATGATCTCTCGAAAGAGCTGTAAAAGAGGAGAGATAAACAGAGAAGGTGGGAGAAACAGCAAGAGAGAGGATGAGCGAGTGTGTGTTGGGCAACATAGGACAATTCAGTACTTGAAATCTGGCCTTTGGAAAGGAAAACATTTGCGGAGGAATGTGACGGAGGTGTTTCTCTGTGTATAGCTCTCATCCCTAGAGAAATTCCCTCATTGCTAATCTGCAGTTATTGCGATTGCCAGAGGCACTTTCCAAATTAAAGCAGGAACTCTGGGAGCACTTTAACCCCCCCTTCCCCCCCCACCATCCCACAAAATCGTCATTTCCACTCAGCTGTAACACTCTCCAGCTTGTTGTTACGGATAAATTATCAGTTGTATGCTCCTTGGTCTGATTTTTTTAATAGACACATAGATATGTTCCTCAGGATAAACAAAGATAATGAAGTGTTACTGATACAGACTCGTGGGAGATATTGATGTGATATTGTTGCAATTTAAAGGGATAGTTCACCCCAAAAATGTAATATTCTGTCATCATTTAGTCACGCTGATGCTATTCCAAATTTCTTTCTGCTGTGGAGCACAAGAGAAACTATTTTGAAAAATGTCTTTTTTTGTCCATACATTGAACAAAAAGATGAACTATGCCTTACAAGATCCCTTAAGATGTATTTGTTATTCTAGTCTCATTAACCTTTCCATATACTGTTTTTAATATTTATATTTAAGATGAAAAAAAATTGTATAAAAAACAATACAAAAACACAGCTGTGGATGTCTGAACATCACCATAAAAATACTGTAGAAACATTTTTTCACGGGACAATACAGAGGAATGGGTGGATCCAAATATAGCAATACTATAATCAGGGCAATCCAATTCGTCGTCATCCATGCAAAGGTCAAAATCCAAGTAATCAGAATCATTGTCATCCATGCAAGGGTCTAAATCCATTTTAATCAGTCCAATAACAAAATACACAAAATAAACAAGAAACAAAACAAGAACAGACTTGTAACAGACCTCAGAAATGTAGCGTGACATACAACATAGCCCCCCCCCCCCCCCCCCCTATGGGCAGCCCCAATTCCCATCAAAACGGAAACACTGTTCGAGAGGGTGGCGCAGAAGACCCTTCGGACAGCCATGGCGAAGATCACCCTTCTGGTAGGCCCTTTGGCCCCCGCCAAAAACAAATTCTTGGGGAGAGTGACAGAGTCAGGAAGAGCCTCTGGGACAGGAACAGACACTGGCTCAGGAGATACTGGTTCAACGGCGGCCATCTTGTCCAGAGACACTGGCCCGGCGGCGAACGTGACGTGAACGTTCTCCGGCTCGGTGAACGTAACGTCAGCGGTCTCTAGCTGGGCAGACGAGATGGCAACGGTCTCCGGCTGGACAGATGAGACGTCAACGGATTCCGGCTGGGCAGTCGAGACGTCAACGGATTGCAGCTGGGCAGACGAGACGTGGAGCGCATGCTCGGCAGGGCTGACGTGAACCAGTGAAGGCTCTGGGCTGGACGTGACCAGCTGTGAAGGCTCTGAGTGGACAGGCTCGGGCTGGACAGGCTCTGGCTGGAAGGGCTCGGAAGCGATGGTTCTCTTGGCAGCACAAGCTGACATCAGCGGGGGATCAGCCACGCTGGAATAAAGTCCTGGACGGCCATAGACCGATTCGATGGGTGGCTTGATGTCTGGCGTGATTTGGAGAAACTCAGGCTCGGCTAGGCTGACGTGAAGGGACTCAGGCTCGGTTTGGCTGATATGAAGAAACTCCAGCTGGACAGGCTCTGTAAGGCTGACGTGAAGGAACTCAGGCTGGACGGGGCTGACGTGAACTGAGTCGGGGGTACTGTGAGCTTGCAGGGTGTTTCATCGGCCAAGCCCACAGTATAAGCTGAACCGCTCAAGTGGACCAGGTCGATATACCCTTCTTGGGTCCAAAAAGCAAAGCCCTGCAAAATATTCATGCTACTGGATCCATCATCCAGCCATTGTGTCACGGGACAATACAGAGGAATGGGTGGATCCAAGTATAGCAATATAATCAGGGCAATCCAATTCGTCATCCATGCAAAGGTCAAAATCCAAGTAATAAGAATCATAGTCATCCATGCAAGGGTTGAAATCCATTTTAATCAGTCCAATGGCAAATACACAAAATGAACAAGAAACAAAACAAGAACACATTTGTAGCAGACCTCAGAAGTGTAGTGTACCATAAAACACATTTTAGGTTATATATCAATAACTGATCTAATGTTAATATACCAACCTTCTGAAGTAATACAATCTGTTTTGTACCTTTTTATAATACACTGACAACCACCATAAAAACACAGGTGGTGGAAAAAAAGAGAAATGAGAAAATCACGTAAAATCTCATAGTTTTTCAAGCTGAGATCAATACTATAATTTACACAGTGTCAACACACAAATGCAAAACACCATTAAGGTAACACTCAAAAAAGATGTTTCCTAAAACCCTAATACAAAACCTGATAACAAAAAACTTAGAACCAACATAATTATTTAAATAAAAAAATCCCCTCATTTCTCCACCCCCAAAATGCATAAACATGCAATGCAAGATTGGATATCTCTTTAACATATCTGAAGTGAAGCAAAACCATGAAATACTCGCGTATGGAGCAGAAACAATGCAACATCAGTGTCTGTTTTCAATGTCCATTTTCATTTAGGGCTCTTCAGCGCTGGAAAGCTTTTCTAATAGTAATGCGGTTACACAGGGAATTTTGGGAATGCCAGTTTTAAAAAGATTTCACTTAAAGGGTTAGTTCACCCAAAAATGAAAATTAAGTCATTAATTACTCACCCCCATGCTGTACCAACCCCGTAAGACCTTCGTTCGTCTTCGGAACACAAATGAAGATATTTTTGATTAAATTTGAGAGCTGTATAACTACCACATTGGCTCCTAAAGGACTGCCTCTTGACGGCCCAGAAAGTCAATGAAGAAAATGTTTAAATATCCCAAGTGACTACCGTGGCTCAACTATATGTTTATCAAGCGACGCGAATACTTTTTGTGCGAAAAAACAAACAAAAATAACGAGTTTATTCGACTATTTCTTTTCTTCCTTGTAGGCCAGAACGAGACTTCCTTATATTTCCACGACGCATGCGCGAGATTTGCGATCTGCTCACATCAGCTTACACCACTTCAGATCGCAATTCTCGCGCATGCGTCGTGGAAATCTAAGGAAGTCTCGTTCTGGCCTACAAGGAAGAAAAGAAATAGTCGAATAAACTCGTTATTTTTGTTTGTTTTTTCGCACAAAAAGTATTCGCGTCGCTTGATAAACATATAGTTGAGCCACGGTAGTCACTTGGGATATTTAAACATTTTCTTCATTGACTTTCTGGGCCGTCAAGAGGCAGTCCTTTAGGAGCCAATGTGGTAGTTATACAGCTCTCAAATTTAATCAAAAATATCTTTATTTGTGTTCCGAAGACGAACGAAGGTCTTACGGGGTTGGTACAGCATGGGGGTGAGTAATTAATGACTTAATTTTCATTTTTGGGTGAACTAACCCTTTAAGTATACAATGATATAAGGTGTGCATATTCTCTTGTAATTATAGTTAAAAGAGACTGAAAGATCTACATCTTTCACATTCACAACAATGGGATGTGAAAAAGTGCATTTGGGAAGAAAAACCTGCGGGGCCTCATTTATGCTTGATGATCTCATAATATGAACACTTATTATGAGGGTTTTTAAAGGCTAATAAAAAAGGCAAGTAAAAAGACTATTTAGACAATACAACATGAAGGTGACAAGGAGTAAAATGTAGTGTATGATACAGACTGAACTTAAATGTGGTATTTAAGTTCAGAAGGTTAAGCTGCAGTTTTGTAGGATGTCTAGTGTTGTTTGCTGTACAGATGATGAGGCATTTCTTAGATTTCACTGTCCAATAGAGGTACTTATAGATAACAAGTGGCAGTTTATGTCAAGAATTTCAGATGTGCATCAGAAGAAACGCATCGAGAACCAGTATATAAACAATTTCGAGCAGATGTTTATATGCAACTTCTCTTGCACATCAATGTGCAGCGCAACTTTTGAGCAGATGTTTACAGTCAGCCTTTCCTTTCCTGCAGGTTGTTACTAAACAAGTACAGTGGTACTATAATGTCTCTATCATGCTGGTACTGTACATAGGCTATACCATATTTTTTTTTTATAGTTTTGCTTTAACTCTCTATCTCTAAACATTTTTTTAAAGCACTGGCGGGGAGCTGAAATCTTAATTAAGTAAGTAATTAAAGTAAGTAATTCTAAATTAATAAGTAATTTGTTTATATCTTGACACTTACTAGAGTGATCTTCTTTTCTTTTCTTTAAGGTGACTAAACTTCTGATTCGTCATATAATTTGAGGATTTTGAGTAGGCTATTTTTATAAGAACCGCCGACTCATTTCTTGGCACAGTGATTTGGTTTTATAAGGATAGAACGTTATTATTATGCCTAAAATAAATCTAATGATTTCCTTTAAAAAGTAATTTAAGAAAAATATATTCCCTTATCAATCATAAATAATCAGTTAAATCACTTTACCTAGATGGAGTAATATTAATTATATGGAGACTCATTCATCTTTGTGTGGAGTCAGATTAGTCCGTTCAAACACTTTACCCTTGTACTTGGAACGGTTTCGGAACACTGATTCCCATTTGGTTACATCAGAGAATGTTGATAGAAAAGGAGGATGCTGTATTTCTTTTTTTTTCCCGGAAATTCACTATAACTCTCTGATTCAGACAGATTAAAATCAGTAATAATATTTTTCCAGTGATCCTAAAGGAAAAGAGTCTCTTTTTGAATCTGTGGCACTAGCAGTATATTTCCCACTCATATCAGGAAGTTGAGGTGATCATCTGGCAGTTCAAAGTCTTCTGTTCAGGCTTTAGATGTTCTCCAAGTGGCTTCATTCTGTTTTCACTCTGTGTGGATAAAAAAAAAAATTGCTGTGCTCATGCACACAAACTGCACTCAGCAGCACATCAGCCTGTCATCCTTCCATGGCAACAGCAGTGAAAGAAAGCTTAGAGTATGTGATTAAACACTGCTTCTCATGTGGATGTTTCAAACAGCCCTCTACAAAACCACCACTGCCCATGACCTCTGCATAAAGTCTGGCCCATTTAAGCTTCTTACAGCCAAGAACTACAGCCCACTTAGACCGTCTGGTGGTTGTAAGATATGAGAAATAACCAGCTATACATTAGTTTGCTTATTACAAGACGTTTAGGGGTCCGATTTCTATTCTCTATATTTTTGTGTAATACACGTTAAGGCATGACTGTGAGGTTTACAGATAAAGAAGCAAATCAATTTCTTGGTGGTACAGCAAGAGAGAAGTGCAGCCTAATAGGCTATTGAAGTAATGATGCATACACATGGAACTTAGATCAGTAGTCATATTTTATGTTGATGAAATAGCTGCTCTGGCTGATTAAAAAAAAAACTTTAGTTGAAGAATCATTTAGAATTATTCAGAATGATTTAGAAATTTTTTTTTTTACTAATAATTACACTCTAAAACAATTTTAGTTTTTGTAACAGGTCACCTGAATACTTTTTAGAGTAAAGAACTGACATGTTGTGGTCATTTTATTTCTGAATCAGACAACCCTTCAGAATTTTGGATTTTTTTTTTTTTGTAATGGTTTTTAAAAGAAGTGTCTTATGCTCTCTTTTATGAGTAAAAACAGTAATATTATTTAAATAAGTTTTGTATTTTTAATATATATTTTAGATATTATATATATATATTTACATGAAGTTGGCTAGCAGCCATATCACCCTGTAGCCCAAGACTGGTTGCCTACTGAATCCAAGCAGGGCTGAGCCTGGTTAGTACCTGGATGGGAGACCTGCTGAGAAAACGAGGTTGCTGCTGGAGGAGGTATTAGTGAGGCCAGCGGGGGGTGCTCAACCTGTGGTCTGTGTGGGTTCTAACGCCCCTTTATTGTGATGGGGACTCTATACTGTCAAATGGCGCTACGGTATGGTTTGGCTCGGTACAGCTCACGTGTGGCGCTTTTCCACTCGCTTTAAATGGTACCACCTCTGTTGAGGTTCCAAGCTTACAGTACCGATACTAAAATGTGACGTGAACACACTGCAGATCACTGATTGGTCTTTGAATGAGACGTTAAACTGAGGCCCTGACTCTCTGTGGTCACAAAAAATCCCAGGATGTCTTTCGAAAGAGTAGGGGTGTAACCCCGGAATCCTGACCAAATTACCCATTGACCTCTGTCCATTATGGCCTCCTAATCATCCCATATATATATTGGCTTCATCACTATATCTCCTCTCCACCAGAAAGCTGGTGTTTGGTGGGTGTTCTGGCACAATATGGCTGCCGTCGCATCATCTAGGAGGATGCTGCACTTTGGTGGTGGTTGAGGAGATTTTCTATGTAAAGTGCTTTGAGTGCAGAGAAGAGCGCTATATAAATGTAATGAATTATTATTATTATTAAGTTCTGCCCAACAGGGAACTTGTTTATTGATTATAAGAACTCATATTTTTTTCACATTTCTGTCATGGCATGTGCACACCACCATTTTCCCAATTTGCACGACCCACTTATTCCCACTGTGGGGAAATGGCTGTATTAGACGGTCTGTGAACAGCCCATTGGTTGTCCATGGGTGGTCTGTGGGCTTGCTGAGACTACAACCGAACCTATAAGACATTTCCTAAATATATTACCACCCAATGACTAGAACACACATTTGCCAAACACATTACCACACTTAAAGGGACAATGTGTTGGAATTTCTCCCATCTGGCGGTGAAAATGTATTTTGCATTCAAACGAATTGTGCTCTCCAGCGGCTCGCTTTTTCAAATTGCGTGTTGCATCTAGGGTAGCCATTATGTGCCAAAAAGCTATGACAGGATGTCTTCTAGTAGCACTTCGTCGAGTGTTCCTTCGGGTGAACAGGTTTGTTATTTCAAACAAACAGCAACTTGACACAATGAAGAAACGCTAATGTTTGTTACAGTATGAATTACCTACTGTGAAAAACATGAACTTTTGTAATAAGTAGCTGGCTCTGAACGAAAACGCGTTGGCCTGGCACTTTTTGTCCTTCTCTGCTATTATAGTTTTTTTATGATGGCAGAACTACATGGAAGCCTACGTGGACCTTCTTCGTTTACGAGGATAAGTCAAATAATTGGCAGAGGTATTTGGACAACATTGAGGACATGATTAAAACGAGTCACAAACACAACTTATAACTGACATATAATTTCATGTTTACTTGTGGAAACATTACAACATTTAACCCGCGTTCATAAAATTTTGAAACTGTTATAACAGTTCTGTTTTTGACGAGTTTGTTGCATTTTTGGTTTAGAAGACCCTGGGGCATTTAGCAAAAGTAGATCCTTAATCAGGGAAGTGCTGGCAAGAGAAGCCGGTTTTATTTGAACAAGACGTAAACCAATACACAGAGCACATTATAAATCAGCGGCATCAGTCAGCATGCACTCTGAGGCCAATCCATCACCTCAATGACACTTAAACCCATAAGTATAACACTTTTGAATCCAAGGGCGCTGTTCTGAGATCCCTTTATTCTTTTAAAAATTAGCGAATCTCACATCAGCAAAGTTATTGAAAGAAATTCAAACAAATGGCATATACAGTATTAGAACGCAGTCAACTATTCACTTCATGCCAGTATTTTAAAAGCCTCTCAGGAACTGAGGATTTTGCCTTAATCAGTTATTATGTATCATGTTTTGCTTGAGCTCAGTGGAGAATATTTGAAGGCGGGTACAAAGAAACTCGTATGAGTCAAAGAAAATCTTTTTCTAAGCTCGCTCTCAGTAAGCACAGCGAAACAGCTTTATGACCAGCAGGAGTACCGCAGTGTAGTTTCTAGTAAATACAGCCCTTAGGAGTTTTGTGCATATTTAACATTCAACTAATTAAAGCCCTTCAAAAATGTATGAAACGGCATAATGCAAACTAAGTTTCTTGAATTTAAAGTCACAGTTTTATAAGAAAAACACCTTTAGGTGATTTTAAGCTTGGTTTGAAATTAAGATAATGTAGTGCAAGATTCATATGAGGCAGGATTTTGCCAATATAACTTGACTAAATGTCAATGTTTTGCCTCAACAAATTTCAGTTACATTAAAAGGCAGTTTGGTAATTGAGTCAGGCACTCACAGAAAACAGATGATGTAGAAAAAAATTGACATTTCCATTGCAGGTCCTCCTAAGGGATCTCTCCCTCTCTCTCTGCCAATGGAATTGGGTTGTGTCGGAGTGCATTGCTAAGACAGGCATGCTTTGTTAGATAATTTAATGAAGGTAAAGCTTTTTGTATGTGGAGCTAATCAGTCCTGATCTATTGGAGAGCCAACAGAAATGCACATATATTAAATCCAAATGATGGGGTTCATAGGTGGCCATCACTGCTTAAAAATCCCCACCTTAGTTTATTACTGGCACAAAGTAATTGGTAAAGCTGGTTTATCAGCATGGTATTTGTGGTGAAGATACTGTAGCTGACATGGATGTCAAGATATTTAAAGGGATAGTTTACAATTCCTCAATTTATTTTCCCTCTTTTCTCTTTGCGCAAGAAACATACCAAAAATTAACTGAATGAATCAATTAATTATGAGTTGAATCGGTTGATTCAGTTCCCAATACTTGAAATTGATTCATCATACTGATCTGGTTCATTGACGTCTGGTTCATTCAAGAAAGTATTAAAAATTAATCTTTTTAAACTTGTTTATAATATTGATTATATTTTGTTTATTCCTGTGTATTGTTCCGGATGTGTACCGGAATTGTTCAGAGGACTTGGAATACAGTGCATACATTTTATGATATTTTTTTTTTTTACTTTTGTGTCCTTTTTGAAGTTTGAAAGCTCCAGTGTTTTGGATGAACAATTCCTTTGAGATTCCTGCCCAGGACAACAACAAATTATCATAGTATCTAACACAGTCTCATCCCAAGTCGTTATATAACTGACGTCTTGGGACGAAGTTTGACCATACGTCCTTTTTAGGGTACCCTTAAGCGTTTGTTAGTTGACGATCCCGGGCCGTCATACAACTGACGCTTTACCTTTAACGTCAGTTAGGTTTAGGGGTAGGTTTAGGTCTGGGGTAGGGTTAGGATCCAATAACGCCATCTAACCGACTAAAAAGGCGGATGTTGACGTATGGTCAAAAGATGAGACTGCACTGTAGTATCAGCATCCAAAATACAACATAAGTGTCTTTTCTGCATGTAATGTTAAACAACTTGCCTTCTTTGCCTAAAAATCACATACTCAGTAACTATCAGATCCACAGCCCATAGCATATCCAAACTAAACTTGATCTGTTCAGGAAAACACTAAAGATGGGAAGAGGTGTGGGGGGACGGTCATGAATTTGTTTATATTCATTGCTGTAGTCCACAGGTGAAACTGATAGGCTCATTCCCAAAAAAACATTAAAAAAGGTCACAGCAGAGATTTAAGGCACTCTTACCATGAGCTTTCCCTTTAATTCTCTATCTTGCACTCTGTCTTTACTTCTCATTCTTTTCCATACCACCCCGCCCGTCTCATTTTCACTCTTTCTCTAACCTCATCCTTTCTGAGGTTGACATTTAGAAAGGAGCCTGTCAGTGTGTGCGTGTGAGTGAAGGAAAGAGAGTGATCATCTCTGCATTATAATAACTTTAGCCATGCACCTTATTCACCCAACTCCTGTCAGAGAGAGGGAGAGAGATGTGGACCGCTCACAGTTAAACATCAGTTTTTTTAAACAGCATTTATCTGAGACTGTTCATCTGAATGGTGTTCACCAGAGTGTTCCTGAACATCTCATTGGCATTTCTGCATTCATCTTGTCTCCTTTGGTACTTCTTTCATGCTCTCAAAACAATACCGCTCACCGCATATGGTGTTGTCACTGAGCAATACATTTAATAAATTGCTGTTTTGACGTAAATCAGCATCACGTTTCTTCTTCTTTTATGACGTGTGTGCCAATGGTCTTTCATAGTGAGCCTAAAGGAACTTCATTTAGAATTGTGTGTCTAATAGATTATCTAGTCAACCTTGATCCTACTTCATCCTTATTATCTCACAGTAGCTGAGTGTGCCAAGATTGTGAATACTGAATAATGTTTTGGGTCTCAGCATACATGTAGAAAGAATTTGAAATTGTCTCTTCAGCCTGGAGAGGAAATTGTGAGTTATTTTTATTTTCTTTTTCTTTTTATTCTTTTAATGATTGAATATAGTAATTAATCACAGGAAGAGCAGAAACAATAGGAATAAGAATAGCCTATACTTCTAAATAAGAGTCCTTATACATGAAAGGAGCACAAGATAGGAATCATAACAAATACACTGTTACAGAAGTTTTAGAGAATCTCTATCTTATTGAATATTGACTGTAGGCCTTAGAATGTTGGACACAATTTTAATAAGAATTTCTTCAGAACCCCAAACTACTCAGACTTAAAAAAAAAAAAAAAAAAACATTATCATATTGGTTGGAAAATGCTTAAATATATCAGATTCTTTACTGCCAAGAAATCTGTATATGTATGAGATATATGCATATGAAATATGTATGAGCTTAGTGTCAGGATACGTTGACAATGTTTTGAACCTTCAGGAGCTTTTTGCATTAGACTTCTCTCTATTGAGCGATACAGCTTGATAAGCTGCAAGATACTGTAATGCCCAAAGCATCAGCTATTTATTATATATGAAGGAAACACAGTTAGAGCGGCTTGATTTTTGTGATTAGATTCTCTGTTTATGCTATTTAAAAATGCACAAAGTAAGGTCCTTGCACACCGAGTTCGAAATTTTCACATGCCTATTTTCCTATTCGTCATTCGGTGGCTCTGAATTGTCAAAACACCTCTCAAAATGCTTGCTACGGATGTGAAAAACACAGAAAATCGAACCAAATCCATTTTTTTTTAATGAAAGTATAGTTTTTAATCTAAAGTTTCGGATTCAGTGTGTAAACGTGATTGACAACACAAAGTTGTATTTCTTTTTTACCATGCAAATATTTCGGATGAGAATTTCGGACTCAGTGTGAAAAGACTTTTACACTTTGTTTTGGTGGTCAACTTTAGACATTCTAGTACTAGCTATAAGTAATGTATACTATAATGTATAATATACCTATAAGTCATGTCAACTAACTCTCATTAAATTATTAGAAGATTGAAGACTGTAAGTAGACTGTTAGGTTAGGATCAGGTGTTTGGGTACCGGTTTAAGTAGTTATAATAAGTTGACACGTAGTTGCAAAGTTACATATAGTCAGTAGTAAAATGTCTGTGGGGGAAGCATCAAAATAGTGTTAGCAGAGATTAAGAGAGTTAGTTGAAATAGTTGCAAAGCTTAAACAAATTTCACTAATCTCTCACTTCCAACACCTTCTATAACAAAACACATGTTGAGGTGCAAGGGCTGAAAGGGACAGAGGTAGACTTGGGGTCATTTGGAAAAGGGTTAGTGTTTTCACACTCAGATCTCATAAAGTGTCAGGACAGGGAAAAGACTCGGGTCTCACTGGTGACAGCCTACATAGAGCCAAAAGAAAAAGCAACTGCTGCCGGCATGTTAAAGCTGACCACGGGGGTCACTGAAGGGGTAAAGAAGTACTGCTATACCACCCATTAACCTCACCAATATGAGCACATGCTGGGAACACGAGTTCAGAGAAAACACATGTCACTCATTGCCCCTCCCTTATTCTTTAATGCATCTTTGTCTTTCCCTTCAAATGGATAAAAAGGTCACTATAGATCGATTAAAATACACAAATACATCTAATAACTGAGTGCGATTACTGATTACCGACTGAAGGCACTCAAATGATCACTTTTATTGTTTAATACACATCTTCTTGTTATCACTCTCAGTGTATTTTGAGTTCTTCAGCATACACTTCAGTTTCATTTTTGAGGTGAGAAAGGACAGGTGAGCTGTCAGATAGAATAGAAGAAGAGAGGACGTGACAAGACAGGGTTAATGGGTGTTTCCGCTGTAGCTAAATTAAAATAGATGCACAGATTTCTTCCTTTGCTGTTTGCATGCTAGTCTCTGGCTTGAGTCCATGAAACTCACATATACAGGCTGGTATATCAGCTCCTGTCAATCATGGGGAGTGACGCATGCATAGTGAGTTTTAGATGTAAATATCAAAATTTACCTTTGAACTTAAAGAAATATGCATGTTATTCTATTAGAGATTAGAAAGCTTTAAGTTTAAAAGTTTACTCATTATTATGTATTATTTTTCAAGTCAAAGAGTTTAAATATGTGCTGTGCTTTTGGCAGTAAGAATATAATACAAATGGTGACAGTAATTATCAGTTGGGTTTTGGCTTTAAAATTACAGAATAGATTTGCAAAACCCCCTGATTAAATTTTGTTTAATTTACTGTATGCTTAGAAAAAAAGTGGGGGATACGAAATCTAAAATATTCCAATATCTATGATATTACAAATCATCATCTAAAAATAAGTGTTTATACCTTGTGCAATACTTATGCTTTTGTAAATGTATCTTGTTTTGAGGATGTCTAAATACTTTTACTGGGAATTAAGACATACTGCGTAAGAAATTGTTTTTGCTGTGTTAGAGCTGTCTTACAAACTTTAAAACAACAGCAACCTGCACCTGTTCATGTACACTTGCATTTTCTGAATGTTTTAATGAGATCTGCTTTCAGAACCACTTCATGATCATTATGAAATAGATGCATCAGGTACATGCTGACATCACAAAATGAACAGCTATTCATTAAAATTGTATGTGTTTTTGTATATATATATGAAGAGTTCAGATGCAAAAGCCTCTAAATGCCATTTGAAATTTTCTTCTTTAATGATGATTTTTATCAAACTTGTATATTTAAGTTCAGTAATTTCACTTAAATGGCAATGATAATTACCTATTAATTGTTATTTAAGTGAAATTACTGAACTTAAATATACAAGTTTGATAAAAATCATCATTAAAGAAGAAAATTTCAAACGGCATTTAGAGGCTTTTGCATCTGAACTCTTCATATATATATATATATATATATATATATATATATATATATATATATTTATATATATTTGAAAAGATATATTCCTGCGATAGGAATTTATTCAAGGGGCAATTTGTCACATTTGTTTAATGTTACAGTTTCTGTTGAGCAAAAAAAAATATTTTATATATTTGCACATTTCATTATCTTTTACATTTTTGTCATGTGTTAATTTGTTTACTCTCTCATATTTTTTTTTAATTTAACTGAAAAACCTGAATGCTATTCAATTGTAGTTTTCTAGCATTTAAATTAACTCTTTCCATCTCTATTTGTAACAGTGGCAAACAGTGTTATTTTAGTATCATTAGTATAATATATATATTATATATATATATATATATATATATATATATATATATATATATATATATATATGTGTGTGTGAGTTAATTTAAATTATTTATATATATATATATATATATATATATATATATATGAAGAGTTCAGATGCAAAAGCCTCTAAATGCCATTTGAAATTTTCTTCTTTAATGATGATTTTTATCAAACTTGTATATTTAAGTTCAGTAAATTCACTTAAATGGCAATGATAATTACCTATTAATTGTTTTTTAAGTGAAATTACTGAACTTAAATATACAAGCTTGATAAAAATCATCATTAAAGAAGAAAGTTTCAAATGGCATTTAGAGGCTTTTGCATCTGAACTCTTCATATATATATATATATATATATATATATATATATATTTAGTTTTATTTATTGTAGTACATCAAGTTAAACTACTGTAAATGAAAATGTGAAATGTTGCTTTGGCAAATCGATCATAAAAAAAAAAAAAAAACCCATAGTCCAGTTAGGAAACTCTAGGTGGCACAATGCTGATCAAATTGTCATCATCTACTGTAACGTGGCTTAAGCTTATTGTTGGATAATGCTGATAATGAGTTTGCTGCTTAATTTAAAAAAAAAAATGTTTGGTTCTTTGTTTGCTGTAAGCAGTTTTGCAGAAACCCTCCACCTCCCCCAGCTCCACCTATATTGATCTGCTATGGGTATAGAAAGTCAGTAAAGTCTTTGTACTTGCTCTGCAGCAGAACCATAGCAGATCACGATAATAGCAGATCAGACACAATAGTAAAAGGTTGAAAGGCCGCAGTTTCACATCGAGCATTTGGAGATTTTTAGAGATTAGAGACTCAATGAACAACATCTCAATACTAAATTATAAAGGCCGGTTTCATATAGACACATGTCTCATATACAAGCCGGTGCAGTTTGACGATTTGGGAAAATAAAAGCCCGGGGCCCTGGGCTATTATTTGAAGTTTTACATTATGTATACACAAATGCTGTATCAAAAGGTAACTTCACGTCCGCTGCCCAGATGGATCCATAGATATAAACAAACTGCTTTGGTGTCGCATAGACGTCGTCATCGTCTTGCCGCTCCCTCCCCGTTCTGTGATAGGTTCCCTATCTCAGGCGAAAATTTGGTTCATGGTGTCCAGGCTGCCTAGCAGCGTGAAGAAAATCGTGCTGCGGCAAGGCAGCATAGGAAACCCAGGGTAACATTAAGCATAGATAGATATAATCTCTTCGCTTTGTGCTTTGAACTTTTCAATGTGAAGTGCTGCTTTGCTGCTCTTATTTGAGCCTTTCATATTATAAAACTTTGGGGAGGTTTAAACACCTGGGGCAAGGGGTTTTAGCCATTGGGAATATGGGGAAATGGGCCTGCCACCACAGTTGGAAAAAATCCTAGAGGAAACACTGCATCTACTGACAAATTATGAGATTATATTAAAAATATCCACTTGGCAGTTTCCTGTGGTTTCAATGTCAAAATTGTGGGTAGTGAAAATGCTGAGTGGCTTGTAACTTTGGAAAACCATTAGCCAAAGTGGCTGGTGTGCAAAAAAGTTAATAATGTCAACCTCAAGTCCATTTCATTTCAGTTTAGTACAGGAATATTTATGGTTAGCTAAAATAACCCTAGTAACTAGGCATAGTAAATCAAAGTGTCACCTATCCGCATTGATCACAGCCAGTTAGTGATACCATTCAGGTCAGGCAGAATGGCTCTTGGTCTGCTCATACTTTCCCCCCAAAGACTTTTCTGACCCGAACATACCCTGTAATATGCTTTCTTCTGTTTTTTTCTTTCTCCAAATGCATTTCTACGCTTTCAGTATTATGCCTGTTTCCATAGCAATGACTTTTTCTACACTTCAGCATTCAGACCCTTCCCAGGTGAAAACTGTGCTACACTCTAGACTCCAGAGGCCTTGTCAGGAATCTTAATCGAAGACAACATCAGATGTCGAGCAAATCTGAGGTCCGCCTCCACAGCCTGGAGATGAGATTATTGAAATTGCTTGGGTGAAGATCCCCACTTAAAAAAACAGCAGAGGGTGGATCATAATATGTGTCCATATCAGCGTCTGCATGTTTTTGATTTCTCAGATCCACGTGTAAATCAAACATACACCCGACCTGATGTGTGCTGATAGAAATGCAAATATTTAAAAGTCAATATTCATCTACACTGTGTATGTGCGAACCAAAGTGTGCATCTCTAGATGGGGGAGTGGTAATACGTCACGTCTTGCCCTTCAGAGTATAGATGAGCAGAGAATTAATGTACAAGGGCAGGACTCACACCTCCTCATTTGGCTTCTCTATCTCGTTCATTCTGTCCCAGTTCTGTTTTATACTTTGTCCCTCTCATACACTGTCTATCACCAGTTCCCATCATCCTCTTATAGAAGTCTCTTACTGCCTGAATGAGAGCTCTGTGCATCAAAAACCAGTTGAATGCTCTGGGTTATTTTGTCTGGAGGGTAAGGCCCATGGTGGGGCTTATTGCTGGCCTGTTACTCTTAAGAGGTTTGTAAGATAAGTGGCTGTTGAACTGAAAGCCTCACTAGACGCAGAATGACAGATGTAAAATGAGCTTACTAAAGCAGCTGAGACTCTCAAACATTTCAAACAAATCTAATTTTCTCTCTTTATTCTTCACCATAAACACCTTTAATAGAAAGTGGATTCTCTGATGTATACTAAATAATACCATCTGTTTCCCAAGTACCTACTCAAGACTGCTCTACTGGTGTGAATACTGAAATTTTTAATGTTTGAATCACCGGTTTTAAATTCAAGGAATTTTGGCTGCTGAAAAAAAGTGTTTCTGAAAGGTTATTAACCTATTAAAGGGATAGTTCACTTGCATTTTTAAAAATATATCACTATGTTGTTGACTTATTTCTTAGGTGAACACAAGATATTTTGAAAAATCTAAAATTTGTAAAAAAAAAAAAAAAAAAAAAAAAAAATTGGTTCATATGGATGTTCTATTGGACCTTCGTGACAAAAGTGTTAATAATTCTTCAAAATATCTTCTTTTGTGTTCCACAGAAGAAAAAAAAATGCCATACAGGTTTGGAACGAGGTAAGAGTGAGTTAATTATGACTGAATTTAAATGTTTGTGTGAATTCCCAATTCCCCCCCCCAAAAAAAACAAGTGCGCTTAATTCTATTTTAGTTTAATAAAATATAAGGCCACTTAAGTGTACTTAAAGGGAGTAAATGTTCATGACTATAACACACTTAAAATTAAAAGTATTATTTCAAAGTATATTTTAAAGCATTGCTTACATTTTACACGCTGATTTTGATATGTTGACTATCATACTAAAGTACATGTAAAGTACTTGATTATGTTAACTGTATTATTATCTGTAGTCTATCATTTAAAAGTAAATACATGTTCTTAAATTTGAAATGTACTCAATTGCAACTTTATTATTAGAAATGTGTAATTACAGTTTTATTTAAATGGATGACATATTGTACAAGTTTCAATAGAAATGACAGTTTAATATAGTTCACCATAAATAATTATTGTCGATACATTCAACAGGACACTTTAACCATATTTTTAACCATATTTCAAGACAATATACAATTATGAAAAATACATATACTTAAGTTGATCAAAAAAACACTCTTTAAATCAACTAATTGTTTTTTTTACATAAATTGAAACTACAATACATTTCCATTTATTTGTAAATAACATGCCTTTGAGTGTCTGAAAAAATTACATTCAGTTTCACTTAAGTATAATCTTCAAGTGTTTTTTTTCTATGATAACTAGTCTTAAATGTAAGCTAAAGTGTACTTCTTTTTTTAACAACATCTCTTTGAGTCTAATGTGTCCAGTATCATCATTGCGAACAACTTTTTTTGCAACTTTTTGGTGACCAATCTATCACACCTAAACTTCAAAGAGTTAAAACGATCAAATAAACCCTTTTAGGTGCTTATTGCTCTGTTAACTAACTTGGTCTCACTGCTCATTGTGCTCAAATAGACCCTTTTGTTTTTCTCATCTCCAGAGATGCCCTCTCTTCAGTCCGGTTGTCATGGTCACTGTCTTATTGTTGTGGCAGCTATTTGTGTCTCATGTTGTGTTCAAAGTGATTTGCAATTATTCCACCTTTCAGTGGGTTATTATAGCTCTGAATATTGAGCACAAAATGCATAGCATTCCTTGAAATATACAAGGCACACAGTTTTTTTGTTTTTTTTTTGCACGAGTAAAACAACTGTTTAAAACTGTCAAAAAAAAATGTAGTCATAGAAAAGTTAGTCAAAAACGGATTGTCATCTTGTAACTGATTATTGATTTGACCCTGGCCAAATATTATACTGGTTTCAAGGTGTTCCACTAATAATTTACTTTGTAGGACAGTTCTAAATATAGAGCATTGATTAACTCCTCAAAATATTAACATGTCTTGATGTATTGATTGCTAGTGAGCATCTCATTAATGAAGTGACATTTGGGAAACGGAGGTCTGATATATGCTAACTAGGCACTACTAGTCAAAACTGAAGCTTAAACCTATGTATGGTCAGGTGACTAGAAAAAAATGTGTATGTATTTCTCTAGATATGGGCAAAGTATAAACGGAACGTACATCAAATATATTAACTAAATTTTCCATCGGGTTGCCATATAATAACTGTCTGTATACCTTGTATAATTAATAATATTATTATTTTTATTACAAACATACACTAACTTTTAAAAGTTTGGGGTCAATAAATAAAAAAATAAAAAAATTAGGGCTGTCACGATTCCTTGATTAAATTCGACTACTGTCGTGTTAAGTAAACCTCGGCCCCACTCAAAGTCATAAACGACATCATATCTGCCACGGACCACAAATATTTCTGTGCAGCAATTTTTATAGACCTGGCCAAGGCTTTTAACTCTGTCAACCACACCATCCTTATTGGTAGGCTAAGAAGTATAGGTCTCTCAAATCACTGCCTATGGTTCACTAATTATTTTACAGACAGATTTCTTTTAAATCAGAGGGCTTGCTATATCTAGCCCACTAGCTGTCTCGACGGGGGTGCCGCAAGGTTCAATTCTCGGCCCGATATTATTTTCAGTCTACATCAATGATGTGGCAATGGCCGCAGGTGACTCTTCGATACATCTATATGCAGACGATACTATTCTTTCTGTATATACTTTCTATACTATACTTCTATACTATCCTTTACACTTACGGCCCATCTATGAGTACCGTGTTAGACAGCCTCCAAGTGAGTTTTAACAGCAAACAACATTCATTCCGTGGTCTTCAACTAAACTTAAATTCCAGCAAAACCAAATGTATGATCTTTAACCAATCATCCTTTTCATCCTCCTATACAACAAAAATGTCCACTCTGGATGATTTTGCACTGGAAACCGTTGACATCTAAAATAAAATCAAGCATTGGTTTTCTCTTTCGCAACTGGGCCTCCTTCACCATATCCGCTAAACACACTAGTATTCACAGTGTATTCACAAAGTATTCACAGTGAATGTTCCATAAACTACTGTTGAACATAAATATAAACATAAATACATAATACTGAATAAGATGAATAGCATGTTTTGTTTTCACATGCTTTACACAATTAAGACATTCAGAAACATCCTTACAGCCTAGAAACGCCTGCAGGCTAAGTCTGTCTAGCCCACATGAGCAATAAAGCAATCACTGCATCAACCCTGTACCTTCTAAACACAACTTTATTTCCAGATGGACTAGTGCACCCCGAATGTCAGAAATTGCATAGAAGAATCGGATTGACTTGCCTGTTTTGCGATTATGCATCAGGCTGTCAGTGGATGTACTGTGGGCAGTCCGACTAAGGTTAGGGATTTGATGGATAGGATGTTGATCCCAACAACGTGTCTGTCTTGTGTAAATCACATTGGGCTCCTATGGACAGTGTGGTGAAGAGTGATTAAATATCTGCAATCTCTTTCTAGGTCTGTTTTGAAAAATCTAATCATCATAAAACATCTGAAGCTGAAAAATCCTGCAGCTGCTTCAGAACAGACTGTATCTGTATAGGTTTAAAATGAAAGTTGGATGCAAAATTCACTTTTATATGGTGTTGCATATAAATGTGTATTTGCGGTGTGAAAAGAGACGGGCGTATATTTGGGACTCGGCTATTATTTGAAGTTTTACGGTGTTACAAAATGTGCATCTGATGACCCCTTTAAGAATCCAATAAACTTTCATTCAGTTGCATGACCTCTGCTTCAAATTCATGACAAAGAATTGTCTTGTCCACGGCTTCACCGTTGGCCTCCTCGACAATATACACTAACTCACAATAACTCTTGGTCTTGACCGCTTAGCCTTTCAAATTAGAAGCAGCTGTAAGATGAATGCAGTAAGATTCGGCTAATTACAATGTGAACTTCACTTTATTTGCATATGATAATACAATTGTCTGAAGCTGAAGTAATGGCTCAATTAAAACAAGACAGATAAGACCTCAGCTTCTCGACAAGTTTAACTAATCACAGTTATCGGATTATTGCAGGTTAGCAACGTGCCCAAATTGTTATTGAACCTGGAATTGCTGTGGTCGATGTCGTTGTCAAAATGCTTTTTTTTGAGTCAGCATTTTGGGCTCTTTACATTGGAGGCTTAAATCATCAGTGTAAGGATTACACAGTAATCCTGTGTTGGTAAATACCCAGCCTGATATACAGAACGTTATGAATAACTCGCTCAGCAAAACTGCTTTTTTTTAAGAACTGAGGTTTTTACTAGGATTTCTGTGTTTTATAGGAAGTAAAATATGAATAAAGATTCTCAATTTGTTTGATTTTGTTCATCTTTTTCAGCATGGACTGAACACAAAACTAATATATAATATATTTACATACAGGTTAAATGCATCGACAAAGTATTTATCCTTTTTTTCTCCCATTATATCAGGTTTAAAGGAATAGTTCAGTTAAAAATTAATATTCTATCGTCATTTACACACCCTCAAGTTGTTTCAAAAATGTATTTCTTCTGCTGAACACAAAGGAATATATTTTGAAAAAATGTCTAACCAGACAGTTTATGGACCCCATTGACTTCCATAGTATGAAAAAAAAATACTATGTAAGTCAATAGGGTCCATAAAATGGTTTGGTTACCGAATAGCTTCTTTAATATCTTTTAAGAAGATATCTTCTTTTAGCAGAAGAAAGAAATGCACAGGTTTAAAACGACTTGAGGGTGAGGAAATGATGACAGCATTTTCATTTTTAAGTGAACTATTCCTTTAAGGTAGTGCAAATGATCTTGTTACATATGCTAAAATATATAGTTTCTCCAAAATGCATTTCCAGTAAGATTGTAATGGCGATAAAATGCAAAGCTGATGGAATCTGCTGAACATTTGCCGTTAAGGCTGGATTTGATATGCTGTACTACTCTTTAATGCTGCTTATTTATCTCTTCATTTTCTATTTCCACAAACACCCGGTTTATACTGGCACAATTTAAAACAACTTTCCTAGATGATCACAGATGTTGTAAACCTTCTATGCCTCACATTTAGAAAATGCATCTTTTAAACTGCTTATCTGCTGTAGAAAGTGTTATACGTATAAGCCTGCTATTATGTTGACGTCTTTCCTATAGTGAGCTAATGATATTTTTTTTTCCTTACCCCAAGACGTAACCCTTGCACAAATCTTTTTTTGTATTTTAAGATTTTTTATGAGTGCATTATTTACTGTGTATTAAGCCGTTTCCTCGTGGGGGTCATCATGGTCACCAAGTGTGATTTAACTATCCTTGTGGGGATATTTTGGTCCACAATGAAGGAAAAACGTGACATTTCACAACCTCCACATGCAAGAATGTATTTTCTTCATCAGGGTTGTTTTCACAAAGCCATTTTCTCAAACGCACAAGCTTAATGAGCTTTCCTGCTGTTGCCTGACAGACTACAGAGGTTTTATTCATTTTCAGCCGGCTAAAGCCATTCCTGTGAAATAAACGGGAATTCAAGATTATTTAATGCCACCTCTGTCTCTTTCTTCTTCTTCTTATATGGTAAATTGGAGTGGAAGATCAGTTATCTTAACAACAAAAAAGAGTTTCTATGTTTCACAATGAAGAAAAATGTAACATTACACTCTCATGTAATTTCCAGGATATGGCTCTGTTGCTTCAGTAAACCCACCTGACACTTTATTAACCTTGGGATGAGAAACTGATCTCCCCTTTAGTGGAAAGTACTGTGGTTGAGCTTTTCATAGCCCAAATGCAGACTGTTTTATCTCGGCGAGCAAAGATTGGGATAGAATTGAGTTCGGATGAACTCCTCTGAGGGTAAAAAAAGGGGAAGGATGTCTAAAATGTTACATATTTTACTTTAAAATGACGTCACGGGTTTGTGAGCTAAAGCAGGACTGGCAGGTTGTTAGTCAGACGGAGGAGGAAAGGAGAGAGAGAGAGAGAGAGAGAGAGAGAGAGAGAGAGAGAGAGAGAGAGAGAGAGAGAGAGAGAGAGAGAGAGAGAGAGAGAGGGTGGATAGCGCGCGCAGTGGTGATAACACTATCTGTCTATCTACCAAATGACGAGCGTTGCTTTCACGCGCTCTACTCATCACGCGCGTCCGTGAAGTGGTGTTTCATTCCTCATTCTTGTTCCCCCCCACCCCCCGCATCCCAATTTATTTGGACTCTAGGAAGATTGCGCGAACTATCGAAGATCTTCTACAGCCGATGCATGACATGCTTTTGCGCCACGGAAATCTCAATGTTTATCTTGCGTTTTTTTGCCTGCGCTCGGTCTCATAATGACAATGTAGAAAAAGTGCGCGGTGACCGCGAGCGCAGCGCACGGGCGATGTTGACGCCGTCACCTTGCCGCCTGGTTCCCATCGCTTCTTGACTTTTTTTTATCCAGTGGAGTATAATCTAGATGAACTTGCGAATGTAAAAGAAGGCTGTTGAGAAGCAACTGAAGCGTCCAGCTGCCCACGCTGTCGCTGGGTCGCTCTGCACGTCCGTGCGCACTTCTGAGGAGAAAACAGCGATCAACTAAAAAAGGGGACAAGACGCGTCCTTTTTTGTGTGTGTGTGTGAATATTTCACACAGTCCTCGTTTGGTGCGCTTTGGAGAGACGTGGAGCTATTTCAACCTTTCTGTTTCTCGGATATAACATTAGAATGCTTGCATCTATAACATTTGGAGTAAGGTGTCTAACTTAATGTGACCATTACGCTTGAGCGTCGACGTTTGTTGGAACGCATAAATGGACGAATACCAGAAGGACTGATTGGGAATTGTCTAGAAAAATGTGGCTGAAACGGTGTGTCACACGCAGGTAATAAATATCCCTTTTGAGATCTCTCAGCCAAAGGCATTAACGCATTAAACGCCCATTGCCAAAATCCTGTCGGCTGTGAAGAGTTTTGTGGCAAGTTGATGCGCGTCATGCTGTTTCCACTTAACTTGTTTTTAATGTGATGTCTTACTTAAACCTCACAGCTTTGCTTTGATATTATTCCTTTGGATACCTTTTAAGTGATGCTGGTTTTTGTGAATAACTAGAGGGCTCGTAATTAACAAGATTGCGAATCGAGTTGAAGTTATCCACGCAGCTCTCGCTAGGGGCCGCCAAATAACCGCCATTCAATACCAGACTTGACGCGCGCAATTAGGTCGAGTATCAGCTAAACACACCCTCACATACCACAGTATACCGTGCCAGAACAACATTTCCTGTGTGGTCAAGACATTTATGCCATTTAATGAATCACATCTCTCACTGTATGTGTGACATTTTGATCATAGGGTTCAAATGGTGTGCAATTTGCCAGTGAAAAAGTCAAGCTGAGTCAGAATCATAAGAGCTGTAATGGCCATGGATTTATTTATGGTTAACAGGAGTTCTTAGAACTTATTGGCAAGAGTATAATTAAATCAGACATGCAAGCATGATGCAACGCATCTTTATTATACATTCTGCATGGACAAAAAGTCAGCCAAATGTTAAGTAATACACTATGCTTGTGAATTACAGCAGCCCATGCATATAAGAGCCACAGAAAGGAAGCACTTTTCATTGAAATGTTCATTACTCCAGTCTAAATGGTTTCCTAGCACTTGGGATCCCCATTCCAAAGATGATGAAAACGGCACAGTTTAAAGTTCGGATATTCAAAGTGGCAGAATTTGACAGCTGTCCTTGCCATTACATCTGTTTAGCAGCTGTTCCAGAGGCATGTGGAGAGCATGTTTAAGGTGGGAATGATGATAGAGCCAGGTGAGCATCATTGTTCATTCACTACCTGATGAATGCTACATCTTGCATTCACTGGTTCTCCAGAAGGTGCACCCTTACTACAGTGACATACAAGAAAGTGTATATTTTACATAATATTTCTGTTTAGATGTGTCCTTACTTTGTATAGCAATGTCATACTGCCCAGACTGGTCTTCCAACACAAATCCAGAAAGCTTAGTTGGGCTTACTCAAACATTTGTGCAAATTCGTTAATGTTCAGAGACAGAAAGTGTACAGACACTCAAAGATCTTGGTTTTTAGTGGCTTTTCTCTGGGCTTCGTTGATTTAAAGGATCAATAATTATTAATAGTTCAGTATGGTACGACAATAGCAAATAAGAAAGTTTTGAGTTTATCATTGTGTTACATATGGAGAAAATTAGGTATAAAATTGCCGGTAAACCATGGGATTTTTTTTTTTTTGTTCTGGGTGATCTTCAGCTTAAAAAAACAATGAAATACAACAACTGTAGCCTCCCCATGCATTATATAAATCCACATCTTTTTTTTTTATTCATTTCTACAATACACAATGGCAAAATTAAGGCATTCTTTGTTGCTCAAGGTCTGAGGTTGATCAGCTGCCAAAGTTATGAGACAGCGGGGAATCTCTCTTTTGCGGTTTATAAAATTCCCAACTATCACGAGTAAGCTTAACAGCCTTGATGAAGATTATTAGCTGCATCTCTTAATTGCTCCATCGACTGCTTTAATATTTTCACATCAAGGTTATGCATCCTCACGGTTCTGGATTTCTATCGAGAGCTTTGATTCTCCAGTGCACCTTGAGGAATTATGCTGATGTTCTCATATTCAGACAACCTGGCGAATGGCTCCTCGTATGCAACAGAATGGGTATGTATCTCTGTGTTCAGTTAACTGACCTGGAAGCCATTAGGGGAGTAAAAAGTGACGTGGGGATGTGGGGAATATCAGCCCGTGTACTGACCTGAGCAGCAGCTGGTTCATTACGGGCTCTGTCACTGGAAAGGATTAGCTTGGTTTTTTTTGTTTTTTTTTTTTTTTGCTTTGACACGAGCCGGTGGATAAATCTGTTTTTTATTTATTTTTTTTATGTTTTAACGACTCAATTTGATCATATTTTTACATTTTATTCTTCTCCCTGTCAGACGGGGTTCTTTAAGTACTCGCTGTATACCCGTCAATGTCTTATATGGCAGCACACAACTATTGCATTACCATGTACACTGTAGCGTGTAATAGCATGCCACTTCTGTATTTTTTTTTTTCTTCCCGGATGTAAGCTCACTCACTTGCTCGCACAGAGTAATGCACACCTGTTTAGTGCGAGGGCTCGGAGTGCTTCTGCTCTTCATTTGACGCTCTTGATGGTTTGATATAATGGCAGGACGATTTGATTGCGCCCACCCCCGCTTAAACTGTTATGTAACTACGTCTTCAATGGTTCAATAAGCCAGAAACGACTCTACATACCGCAACTAATGGCGCAAAAGTCAGTAAAGCTGGAGTTATCTTAATCAGGAGAGTTTTTAAAGGCCAGGAAAATTTGAGTCTGAAAAAGTCTACGTTTTTTACTCAGGAATAGTCACTCAAGGTTTTATGACTACTTCAAAGGCATAAATAAAATTGAGACACCGAGCTCAACACATTCTGGTTATGTAACTTTTGCCATTTCACAAGGGAAATTGCCTGCATTAGCATATGCACATTCAGAGAGTTTCTTCAAAGCCTTGATCGGAGTCAAGCAAAATATAATATAGCATCCTGTCAGATTGAACACATAAGTTATAAAGCAGAGGCAATTATCATACAGACTCTCGAGACGTGCACTAAAAGTAAAGGTTATTTATTGACTTCTGTAATTCCATTAAAGTTACACTCTGTAACTCTTTTAGTTTATTCTTGGCTAAAAACACTTAGTTGTTTCAAAAATATATGTGCTCATTAATGTATATTTACTTCGTTCAAGTAATAAAGTATTCTCATAAGTGTATAATATGCCATTGAAAATATGCCCCTCCATCTTGAATGTACATTAGCCAAAGAGGGACATACCCATTAATTCAAGCTTCGCCTTTCGCGTTTACGTTTGAGTTGACACTCATGGACGAGGTCGAACTGGAAGCCATGTTAATCTTGGACTACATTGGCCACCATATGAGTTAAAACGAAATCGGAATTGAGAGGAACAGAAACTAATATTAACTGGATGGTCATATACCTTTTCACCGCTAGATGGGGGTAAAAATCACACAGTGTAGCTTAAAGAAACTTTAACATCTATGGATCATTTCCATTGTACAAAAGGTTCTTTCTAGTGGGAAAAAAGTTGATTTAAAAGTTCTTTAAAAAATAAAATGGTTCTTTCTGTTCATTGACAGGTTTTTTGGGTAATGGAAAATGAAAATGTTGTCCCTTTGTTTGGGAACCTTTATTTTTCAGAGTTCAGTGTTGAGTCACCATGGCAGCCGAGTGCCCTGTACCCTTCACCACGGCCTGTCTAACCCCCCCCCCACACACACACACGTTTCATGTAGTGCCTTTGTTCAATCAATATCGCCTCTATTAAAGCCTCACATTTATCCGTCATGACACAAGACCAGCAGTGGCTAGCTAGCCCTCCAGGGCCATTTCTCTCTCCCTCTCCTTCTTTTTCCACACACAATCTTGAAAATGAACAGTAAACACTTTTATATGAGGTTAAAAGGACTCTGAGGATTTACCCAGGATGTCTAGGTTCGGCATAAGAACAAGAAATGAAACTTTTAGTAAAGCAGAATTGAATGTTTTTTTAAGCTTGAATGTATGTGCACATGTATTATTGAGTCTGTGGGTCGTGTTCACAGTTATGCTGAGGGATTTTAGTAATGAGTCTGTAAATGCCTCTGGCTGTTCTAGCTCTTTTATCTGCAAACTTTTAGTTTGGAAGATCCCTGCAGTACAAATGCAATGCAGATCTTTTCATCCGTAATAACAGCTGATCCTCTCCTCCAAGCCATGTTCTGTATTAGACACAGACAGAGAGTTAGGTTGTGTGTGTGCCTGCACATTTTTGTTGTTTACTGTGTTAAAGAGCCACTTGACTGTGCTTACTTGACCTACTATAACGTACACACACACACATATAAGTCATCCAGCATTGGACACAGTCTGTTAACGCCCATTAAGAAAAGGATAGCAAGTGGGTTCTTATTTACTTTCGAGGTAATTTAAACCAGTTTACGTTGGCTCAATGTCAATGGAACAGAATGTCTTTACTGGATTATTTGTGGGGGCATCAACGTTCATTTTCACCGGAACATCTGTTTAACAATCCGTGAAATTACGTCTGAAAAATATCTATTCCTTACCGTTAAATAAAAAAAAATGTGTGTAGATGCTGAAGAGATTCTCATACCTTTCACAAATAAGTTTTTTTTTTTTTGTGCCATTCAGTGTAATTATTGGATTAAAATTTTGATCATTCTTCAGGTTGCCGTTTGGCGTTCACTGTAGTATTTGTTGGATCTGATCTGAGCATTGTCTTGGCATTTTGGATTTAATGGGAGTAAACAGAATGTAGAAATATGACATTTCACGATTCAGCCAAACAGTTGTCCTGGGGGAGATGCTAGTGGCATCAGTCCATTATTCATCCACTCAAGAGGAAAGAAAACCATTACATATATTACAATCAAATTATGTCATAATTTTCCACTAATCTGTTCTTGTGAATCTGCTAGTAGCAGAGGTGGCAGCTAGCTGTAATGGCTCACAGACTTCTATTCATTCATTATTCATCACTGGCCCTTGCTTGAATAATGTTTAATCTACTCACACTGAGTTTTTCAGTTTCACAGGTCACAGTTTTTTTTTTTTTTGTTTTTTTACAATACCATTTTCAAACGTTTAACAGTTGTTTAATAATTATTTTATATGTGATTTATTTTATCATGCATTAGAACTGTATTCTAATGTTAAGTATAAGCAAATTCATCTCTTCAGTTTCGTGTCAATATATGGATTCCAACAAGCAGCGTCCTTTTTGTGTTATTACAACCGCTATCTGTGATGCATTTAAGAAAGAAACACGTCAAGACGAAGATGACAGGACGCTGTAACAACTTGGCACTTTTGTCTTTTGAAAGAGAACTAACCGATAATTAGGATTATGACAATATCAACATCTCTCTCTCTCTCCTGCTTTGTTTTTGTTTTCATTTTCACGTGTAGGCCGTTAGCAATTGTGCAATTAGAGTCGGAGCTTTAGTGCTTAAAAGTGACGTATGTAGTTTCTGCGACACTTGTGGAACCTTGCGGAATTTCAAAAATAAGTCAACCACCTTGCAAATGGCCCTTCCATGCGTCGCCTGAGCCTCAACTCAAATATCACAAACACAGCTCGTACGGGGGCTTGAGAAGGCATGTCTCATCAAATAAAGATAATTAAAGGTCCATCATATGAGGAATACTTTTAGCTGTGTTGCTATGTGTCACGAGTAAGTTAAGTAGGCAACACTGGCTATGTTTACATGCACACATTTTGTTTCAAATGAAATTCATTCATTCCGATAGATGAATCTGAACGGTGTTTACATGAGCGATAAATAAAGTGATTAGGCTGATGTGCGCGTTTGTCATAAGATTTACATCAGAATTGATTTTTTTTGACATGCAAATATACAGTTTCCCTCTGTATGTGCATACTATTTAAGTCCTTTTTAATATATAAAGTATTTAATACTATTGCTTCTTTTCTTTGTTTTAAAGAGATTACTTAATATATCTATTTTGCATCCTGATTAGGAGACGACATGGACAGTTATGGCGTGCTGCTTATATTATATCAAATTTTTATTATCAAAATATTATATTTATCGATCAGTAAAAATGACCCTTCCCACACCCAAAATAAAGTGTCTGGATGAGAGTTTGAAGTGAGGACTGATGGACCGTTGTTTTACTCCACTTCACAGACAGAATTTTAGAATAACACTGTTATATAACAACAACTGCAGCTCATTCCGTGTGCTGTCATACGTCATAGGCATGTCATTACGCGATTTCTACATCATTGCACATGCGCAGTCCTTTCCGGTATCGGTTTTCAATGCGATCAAGTGTTTAGCCTACATGTGCTCTCGATCAGATTAGAAAAGGAATAAACCACCCTTTTTCAGTCCGACTGAGCCATCAATCCGATTACTAATGGATTATTTGGTGTGTCTCTAGAACATGAGCGTCTTGCTTATAGTAAATCCAACATATCTGCACCGGGAGTATTTTTTTGACATGGCGCACCATAAATATATTAGGCTGTTTGCTTTGATGTGTGCATTACCTGTTTAATCTTTATCTCACATACTTCACCTTTAAGTCATGAGCCTTTAGTGCCCTTCTGGGTCCAGTCCATTTTTTTTTCTTCCTAGATGCTATTTATTTATTTATACCAAAAAGCTACTTTTGTTAAATAAATTTTAAATCTTTAATGCAAAAACTGAAACACACACATAAATGTTTTCCTTACTGTTTTTTTTTTTGCTAAATTTACACTAGGAGTGATATCTAATCTTTATATTAACTACATCCATATTTAAATTCTTTAGAAAACATTTTGTTTTATTGATGATGCAAACGATTAAGAAATTATTAAATTAAACAGACAGATTCAGTGAAAACAAATAAACTTACCTAACTAAAAATGATATTTGCTCTTTTTTAAGGCAAGGTAGCAGTCTTCTATTTTGTTTTTCATATATATTTTTAAGATTTTAATTTTATATTCCTGGGATTTTTTTTTCAGTTAACCCTATAGTTTGATTAATTAAATAAGTGAAACATTTGTCCTCAATCTTTAAGTTTGTCTCAGGTCGATGTTTTTTTTGCCTGTGATAATCGTATGCGCCTGTTCCCCATAACACCACATCAGAGTGCGCAGACAGGGGAACTTTAGCTTACATGCTAATTACAAGTCTCAGATAGTTTAGAAATGTAATTGGACAGTGTAATTGCTAACTATGCGTGACAGCAATATGGACACCAGGGACACATAAACTGCCACAGAGAGTTCCTGAAGCTAACTGGATGTTTTACATACACTGTGACTTATTGAGGTCAAGCAGGGATCGTTTATTTAGCGTGACGAGGCATTAATGTGCTGAAATGCCATATATTATGTTAGTCCAAACATGAGCTTCTGTTGGTATAGGAGCTATCAGAAGAGATATAAATTAGTGTGCTCTGTGCACCAGTGAATCCTCTGAGTCCATATCAGCTGGTACGCAAAAAGTTGTTTGCGTATAGCCATCCACTCTAAGAGACTTTGCTCACTGAGGGTATGGATCTACCAATAAAGCCATCCTTTCACATTTAATACATGACAAACAGAGGTAAATCTGGAAGGATCAATGCACTCTGCCATGGCTTGGATTGTGTGTGTGTGTGTAAATAGATTATAGGTAAAAAGATTTTGAAATTCCTCTTATACTCACCAAGCTGCATTTATTTGATTAAATACTGTAAAGCAAGTTTTTCTATTTGAATCTATTTTAAAATGTAATTTATTAATGTGTTGGCTAAAGCAAAATCTTCAGCTTCAGTACTCCAGTCTTCAGTATAATCACAATTATGCTGATTTGGTTTTCAATTATTATCAGTTTTTATTGGTGCTCAATTATTAATAATGGTTCTTATTATCAATGTTGAAAATCATTGTTTTGCTGCATGTGTTTATGGAAACTGATACATTTTGTTCTGGATTATTTGATGAAAAGCAAGAATAAAATATGATTTGTTTGTAACATGAATATCTTTACTGTCACTTTTGATCAATAAAATGCATCCTTATTAAATATATTAATTTAAAAAAAAATTATAATGATGAACCCCAAACTTTTTCATGGTACTATATCATGGTTTCCACAAAAATATTAAGCAACTGTTTTCAACATTGATATGATAATGATAATTGTCCTGAGCAGCAAATCAGCATATTATAATAATTTTCTGAAGGAGCATGTGAAATAATTCAGCTTTTCCACCACAGGAATAAATTACATTTTAAAATTTAAAACAATTATTTATACAGTTAAAATTATTTAAACACAGAATTACTGTTTTCTACTGTATTTTTATCAAATAAATGCAGCCTTAATGAGCAGATTAGAGATTTCTTACTTGCTTTGGATTTTTTTTTCCAACACCAGCATATTCAACAGTTTACTTATGCAACACAATAAATAAAAAATCCAGGATTTATAGGATATTGTTAATTTATTATTATGAATAGTAGTACTTTACCATTACTGAAACTAAACACTTGGCTGAAACTCAATCAGAACTGGTAAGTCAAAATGAATTCATTGAGCTTGTGTTGAAGCTTATGATGTCTCTATGGAGATTTGATTGACATCAAATTTGATTGGACATGAACAGTAATGACAAAGTAGTATAACACTTGACAGATAGCAGTAGAGGAGTATGACAGAGAGGAAATAGATGACACTGCCCTAGATTCTGTCCAAGGAGCATGCTGAGTCATCTGATGGACACTTTTAAGGTAAAAATATCCAGCTTGGGGTCAGTTATGGAGTTACACTTGCTTTGATCCAGTGGTTACTGATATTCCGTTCTCAGATCTGTTAAAAGGTCCTAAATGTTTATGAATCTTGTCCGTTTGAAACTTAATGCTGAAGTTTGAGATCATGACCTTGAAATCAGACTGCATTTCAGATAAAATTCAGCTTCAGGGATGGTTTCAGACCCCCACGGCCCACTCCACACTGTCCCATATATGCCTTCAATGGAGCTTTCTGCTTAAATATGGTTCCATCAAGCCGGCTTTATGCTTGGTTAACCAATTAATTTTCTACTGAAGACTTCAATATGAGGAAGATTTGAACATCCTCACATGGGCATAACTAAATCTTTTCTCTCTAAGAAAAGAAGACTGTGGTATTCCTTGACAGAGCTCAGGCTACGTCCACATTAATCCGAATACATTTGAAAACGGCGTTTTTGTTTAAAAACGCTCTCCGTCCACACTAGCGTTTTCCGATGTTTCAGTGTGGATGAGAAACTTCTAAATTCACCATACTGTGCATGCGTGAAAACTCACTGAGACGAAACAGATGAAAAAAATAAATAATAAAGTCATCGTGAAATTCTTCTACAGGATAATTTTATTTAGCAAAATATCTCACCATTACTGATGCGTTCAAGTCGCACTCAGTCACCATATGGTTGGTCTAAAATGCAACTGCTCTCCTGTATTGCTGCGGGACAGCAAATGTGAGTACATTTTCTGTCATCTTTGCAGTACTGTGATATGAAGAGTGTGCAAATTAGCATTTAACAACAGTGTAAAAGTGCATAGCCCATAACAGGCACTATACCGGTCAACACGAATATCTATTGGTACAACATGTATCACATGACTAAACTTACATCATTGTTTTCAAATACCACTGGCTTCGCAGTCCACACTACAATGAAAACGGCGTTTTCAAATTTATCTGCTTTGGAGAGCGTTTTCCAAAAGATACGTTTTCGTTGCCTTAAAACGCTGTCTCAGTCTGCACAGAAGGCCAAAACTGAGAGAAAAATATACGTTTTCAAACGAAAACGTATTATTGTGGACATGGCCTCGGTGTTTTGTTCCTGATTAGTAGTTGCCTGACGATTATTATTGTAATTTAATATTTATGACTGATCAGTCAGGTCAGGTGGTAATGGCGCAGTGGATAAGACACATGCCTTTGGTGTGAGAGACCTGGGTTCGAATCCACTGTGAGACACCAATGTGTCCCTGAGCAAGACACTTAACCCATAGTTGCTCCAGAGCAGTGCAACTTCTGACATACATATCAATTTTAAGTCGCTTTGGATAAAAGCGTCAGCTAAATGAATAAATGTAAATGTAAACATTTCATATATCCATCTTCATAAATAAATGACTTCAATGCTTTGATATTTGATGCATGTTTCAGCAGTATGCAAGTATGCAACATGATGTTACATTGTGCATCAGGGTTCCTTCTGTTTTTGGAATGCAAATCAGTTTTATTTACGCCCTTTTCCTGCAGTTATGCAATTCAGCATACTCAACATGAATCATTTATCAATCAGATTCTGGAATGCTACACAAAAATGCTTTAGATGCACTAGCATGAATTTAATGCGTTTTAACCCAAAAGTAATTTTAATAATATTAATATGATTTCATATTACCAAATTTAATTATTATACCCAAATTTAATCTATACAGTAAATATTTAATTCTCACTTGGCCAACAAAATAAAACCTTGAATTAGTTGAGCTAGTTCAAATCTTCATTATTCAATTATTAGATTATTTATTGGAAAAAAAAAAATCTTACACATTCTTCTTCTGACACTAGGCACGCTCGTATTGTTTTGAATGGGGAAAAGTGCAATGCTCAATATGGCGGAATAAGTCCCTCCTCCTAAATAAGAGCCAATCGCTGATTGATAGTCATCGCGTAAAAAAAGCTCCGGTTCACACATGCGCATAAGCTTGATCCAGTCTGAAAAATGTCGTTTTCTGTCATGATCTGAGCATTTAGAAAGAAAATTTATGAGACATTAGATGTGTGATTTCAAATAGGAAATTAGATAATCTGATGTTTGCCCATTCAAAGAGATAGGAGGTGCACTTGCATTCCTGAGAGGCGTTTCAAAGATGAAATGGCTTGTCTCAAAGGGACTTTGTTCTGACCTCAATAAATAAGGCTTTAAGTGACAGCTAATGTTAAGTCTCGATTTTGTTTCGGGGGCCTATAGAATGTTTGGTAACACTTTATTTTGATAGTCCACTTTAGACATTCAACTAACTATAAGTAACTTTGCGGCCACATGTCAACTAACTATCATTAGAGTATTAGTAGACTGTCAGCTTAATATCTGCTATCACTTTATTTTGTTGGTCCCCCAACAGACATTCAACTGACTGTAAGTAACTTAGCAACTACAAGTCAACTTGTTCTCCTAACCTGAACCCTAACACCTAACCCTAACCTAACAGTCTACTGACAGTCTACTACAGCCTACTAATACTCTAATGACACTTAGTTGACATGTAGTTGAAAAGTTACTTATAGTTAGTAGAATGTCTAAAGTGACTATCAAAATAAAGTGTAACCGAATGTTTTCATGCGTGGATGCTCAAACACCTTGTTTTATGTTGTTGCAGCACCTCTCTTCCCAGTCTGTCAGAAACGCTCTGTTTAGTTCCTGTCTACATGATGGCCGCCTATTCAAAAAGCTCAATGTGCTCTAATTGGTCAACTGGATCAGTGAGTTGTGATTGGTCAGCTGCTTTGAATGTGTTACGGAAATGTCCCATCCCTTAGATCCTTTTATATTCAAACAGCAACATTACACACTATAGAAAGTTAAAAAATGTAAACAAAAGCATAATAGGTCCTTTTTAGATATTCCTAAAGGCAGGTCAGAGCCAGAGAGTATTTTGGGTAACATAAAGAAAATGTGGGTGAATATTGTTCAGAATTTCTTTCTGAGTTGCATGCTCTCTCATCTCTGTGTAATTTATGGATTAATAAATTTTGTGGTATGCCGAGTCGTAAATTGCTTTGACCATCAAATCACGTTGTGGCATGAGGGCACACACGCACATCCACATTCATCATCACAGCAGCGCTCTGGCTCCTCTACACTGATCTTCCTTTATGTTCAGTAAGGTCAGTAATCTCATCTCACAGATCTGCTTTGGGAAACTCTCTCTCTCTCCTTCTCCTTCGCCGCCGCTTAATTAGTGTCTTGTCTTTACTCTTTACTGCTCCATATGTGTGTGGTGGGAGACTCGTGAAGTAGAATGGCAGGATTAATCTTGGCACATGCGGTGCAGAATAAAATGGAGTCCAGCCCTGCTCATAATTTGCCTTTTGTTCCTCTGGACAGGCGTTTTGCTCAGATGCTTGAGCCAGAACTGACCTTAAGGCTTTAAAATGCAGCAGCGTTGACCTCTCTCCTCTCTCCAACCGTTATTATTTTGGTCCACTCTGCCTTAAAGGTATAAACTCTTATTAAAGGCAGTGAAAAGAACAAGTCATTGTTTCTTATCTACTGCGAATCCTTCTTCTCGGCTATCTCTCACTTTTTTTTTTCCACTCGGGAGCCATTTAAGAGCTTTTTGGAGTCTTGACCAGCATTTGATACCAAGAACCAAAACTCTTTAGTACAAGAAAAGACAAAAACTTTAAATATACAGTTGCCATTGAGGTAAATTTTGTAAAATACACAACTATTCAAAAGTTTTTTTTGTTTTGTTTTTGAAGTCTCTTATGTTCACCAATGCTGCATTCATTTGAGCAAAATACATTAGTAATTCAATATTGTGAAAAACCATTTAATCTTCTGGGGGGTCAACTGATACGCCGGCTCGTCCTGCTGGATTTTTTTTTCTCATGACAGCGAAAACAACTCTTTTTGTCATACAGAAACGAGTAATGCATCATTCAATGCATCACACTTTTATTTGTCTACATTCACATTAATGACAAAACTTGCGCTCTATTTGTAAAATTAAAAACAAAACAGGGTGCACTTTCTGCCTTCTCAATCTCTGTGAACTTCTTTTTGAAACACGTGACAAAAATGAACCGAAACCCAGCGAATACTTGCCACACAGACATGAGAGAGATAAATCTTAGGAAACTTGAAGCGTCTACTTTCAATTTAGTAATTCATATCGAAAACAAATATTCTCTGTTTATGTAATCCATATGAAACCAACGAGAGGTACAGTTTCTCATTAATGTGACCACACGCTGCACAGGCTATTCACATGGCAATCGTCGTTAGTGTCGTGAACCACGCGTACACGTAAACGTACCTGTAAACGCCCCCATCACCTCCATAAACAATGCATCGAGCTTCATCATTCCTCTGCTTTTCAACAAGTTCAGAAAAAGATCTTCTGGTTCCCCTCTTCTAGTTGTATTTCATGCTCCCTCACGGCTTGGTGTTTGTCCAACCTTAGAAAAGCCTGTGGGCATCTCAGGGAGGTTACAGGTGAGGCCATGTGGAGGTGAGACGGCGCATTTCCCGTCTTGCTCCCACGCCCCGTGCTTGAGACAACCTCGTAGTGCAGCCGAGCTGAAAGCATAGATTATTAATAGAGCATGTATAGCCTGTGGTTTTAGGACCAGAATAAAACAACGTTGATGCTTGTCATTTAGAATTACACTGAGCCACTGAGCATTAAAGAGGCCTATTTTATAGACAGGTACTCAGTGATCCAGAGTAAGCGAGGGCGTGTGGGCTGTCCTTTCCGTTTTACTGATGAATCCACAGAAAACACATTTATTTCATTATTTTTATAGGTCTTTTTGCATCAAATTTGTCTTTTTTTGGAGAGGAGATTGTCGGTATTATTGCAGTCCAAGTGTAGGGGAGATATTAAAAAAAGAAAACTTTAAAGTCTCCTTCTATAATAAAAGAAGAGAGGGATAAAGCGAATGCACTGGAGGTCATCCGTTATCTGTTTTCCAACAGACTGCTTTTGAAAAAGGCAAATATCACTGTCAGATAAAGAGAAGAATGGTTGATGCTGTTGTCTCTCTGTTTCTTTCTTTCTGTCTATCTATCTCTCTATCTTTCTGGCTTTTCAGGCAGTTCAATACAGTCAGATGAATAGGGATGTTTGATCACGAAGAGTTGCCCCCGGTGCAAGAAATGCATGAGGAGAGAGAGAGAGAGAGAGAGATGCAAAAGGACCCTCATGGAGCTATTCATGAGCTTGTTCTTCTAACGCAATGCAAATGAAAGGCTTCTTGTATCTGCTGAGTTCTATTTTAGGTGTGTGAAAAGCAGCATGGAGACTTGCTCAGGGAGATACTCACTATACAACCCAGGAAAGATGGGCTGAATGGACAGGAAGTGTGTGTGCGTGTGTGTTCTGGCACACATTTACAATATGCATGTGCTGCTGTGTATGTGTGTACAGTGCTGAGTGTTTGGAGGATCTCGTCATTTCAAGGCTCGACCAACATGCTCACTCACACTTATGCTTAAGCCACAAGCCATGATGCTTATCAGAAATCCCTAACACTGTATGAACACATGGATTAGGCCGCTGCTTATTTTTAAGTTTTCTTCTCGGCATCTTCAGTACTATATTGATATTAATAGGACTGGGCATTGGCACAAATTTCGGGTTGATTTAATTTAATTTACATATATATATATACCACTTCTATTGTTGATTGTTATCAAAATGTAAAGAGAGTTTCAACCAGAATAACAAAAAGCCATACTAGTTTTTATAGGAAGTTATATGAAGTGCCCTCAGCTGTTTCTTAAAGGTTGTGATGATCAAGTGGAGGTTTACCACTAACTCAGGAGGAGCAGAGAGGTTGAGGCTTCTAGAAAGTCTCATTGTGAAGCAACCACCAATCACAACCAATATACTGACAGTAAACAAACAAAAAACACAACAAATGAGCTTTCTCTCTACTCTTGCCCACCTGCCTTGCCCTGACATTTTTTTTGCCAATGTTGTGCAGTTGTGACTGGCAGCCAGAAGCTGAGGTGCTGTCCAATGTGCTGAAGAGAGACCTGCTGCTCATTTGATTCGAGTCTCAGCTCCAGACAGCACCAGCTGTCTAACACGTCTCTGAAACAACTCAAGAAAATGTTGTTCAGTGTAATCCCGGTGCACTTTCTTGAGGCTTTTATGTCTTATTTCTGCAGATATGGCACTTTTTTTTTTTCCCGCTGATTCATAAATCTGTTTGGAGAAATAACGTCTTTACACTAAGTGCTCAGGCATGTCTTTGAAAAACTGGGAAGATAATCTCACTGATTTGCTGTACTACTTAAGACCTGTCAGCACATTAATGTGTGAAATATTTCCTACAGCGAGTAAACGGCAGGGCTTTGCAATGACGTCACATCTCCCCAATGAGAGAGCAGGGATTTGTCCTTTTCCTTGGCTAAGCCTCATTACACACACTCACATACGCAGACACCCCTGTCATGTCTTTCCAGTCTGCTTCTGTTCTGACGCTTCTATATTCGTATAATTACTAAGAGGTACTTTCTGAACAGCTTTCAACTGGTCATTTCTAAGCCAGACAAATAAGCACTGCTGTCCAGCTCAATACAGTATATACACTGTGGCTTTTTATATTTTTAAAAGAGATGTTTGTGTATGTGTTCTATTGATCATGGTAACAGTAATTTATCAAAAAATGGAGGCTTGGAAACACTGTGTGTTTGCCTACATTAATACATATAATACTAGTAATACCTACTTTAATGCTAATAATAATTTTTAAAATATTTAATTTACTTTTTTATAGAAAGGTAGCATTTAGTTTTTGCAGCAGCATTTATTTTTTGCTGTGGTTTCAAGCTAATGTTTAGAGAATCTGTAAAGTTACATTGGCATTGATTGCTTGGCATACTAAAATTGTATTACCGTTACAAGCCTTAAGACTTCTCTCTCTCTCTTTCTCTCAGAGGCATTGTATTTGTGCACGTGTGTGTGTGTATATGTGTGTTGAGAGGGTGTATGTGTGAAGAGGGAGTCATGTTCTGTCATCATTGTGTCAGGGATATGAAATGTCAGTGCAAGGCTGTTGGAGATATCTCCCCCACAGTCACAACACAAACACTCACACAGCTGAGCTCTCCAGTGGTTCACACACACACACGCACACAGATCAGAGCATGTGAAACCGTCATTTATATCCCAGTAGTCCAGCAGGAAGCATATTCTGATGCGGCGCTACCTATACGCTCTTGTGCTAATGGGCCAGTGTGAGGGCAACAGCTGCCTATTCATTACTGCCAGTCTATAAATATGTAACATAAACCATATATGAAAGACAAGTGCAATTGTGTTCATAGATGATATGTTTTTGCAGTGCTGTCTAATTGGTATTCACGTTAACTTTGTTGTGCATTTGAATTGAGCAACATTCTCAGCTTATATTATTTCCTGCTTGTTGAGGTTTGATTTATAATTATGTTTACATCCACCTATTTTTTATGCACATTTTGCTATAGCACATAAAAATGTTGGAAAGAATCACAAAAAAAAAGCACATAAAAAGTGCCATTTTTCAATGCCTGAGCAAAGTCTGTTGTCAAAGTGGTTTGGTATAATTACCTTGGAGAACTTCTACACGATTGTTTGTGTTTCCAAACAGCAGGCATCCTCTTCAAAAAGCAAGATAACTTATTGCATTTCGTCTGCGTGCACTAAGGGGCGAGTAAATTACTATATACGAAATTGCTATACAGTGACTTCTCCTATACTGCAGCAACTTCCATTTTTCTTAGTGATATTTAGCGTCAGTTTATCAGAAGTGACATTTTGTTCTCTTTGGCTCACTGGATGGAAACGGTGCTTTATTTACAAATGTTTTATGCAATATAACAATTTTGCGAAATTTGCAACTTTGGATGGAAACATAGCAATTGAAGTTGGCAATGAAATGTAAGTTGTGGTAGTCTTTTCTTCCCTTTATTGACTTATATCTGAGTTAAACGGCTAACAAATGTAGGCCAGGACTTGATTTTGTCCATCGGGAATTGATTGGATCATTGGATGTTTCTTGGATCATTGTTTTTTGCTATTGCTGCGTTCTCTTGTGAGAGACGGGTTGTTGTTACAATTGAAAGGAAAGGGATTTTGATTAAAGATTATGAGAGCACAACTATTCCATAAAAAACAAGAATTATCCATTTTGTGAATTTCATCTATACATCTACCAAAATGAGAGGTATTTTTCTAACACCATCATACAAAAATGCATGTGTACACTAGGGATGCAAACGGTAAATCGATTATCGATTGTCGACAAGAATTTACTCGATTGAATTAGATTAATTGTCGGCTAATTGAACATTGCGAACGTGACAGGATGTTCTCACATGAGAGAGCCGACACAAACTTGAGGCGGCAAAAAAGAAACCAAACATGAAGCGGAGTGCATCGATATTGACTACCAGCTATACAGCATGCTAACCTCGAAAATCCAGCTGTATTCTAACAATAACTTAGCTCATACCTGTCACTCCCATTTTCCCGGGTTTCTCACGGTTTTTAGACCTATCTCCCTCCCGGTTTGTTATTTTTTCCCGGGAAACTAGTCTAACTGTCATTCACACTTTCATACATGATGTATTCACTTCACATTGACAGCAAAAGGGGTGTTCGAGGCGCACGGCACATAATTATTTTTATGTATTTTAATTTTAACTACATAAATGACATTATTCTGTGACGTATCCAAACGGTTACAATAAAACATCAATTGAGCAATATAACATGCATTTTTATTCAGTATATAAGCAATATTTAGGTTTTTATGTTAAATTGATACCGTGAGAAAATTACGTTCTCAGGAAAATAGGCGCTTCTCAGTTAATCGTTAATCGATCGATAAGATTGATCAACTAATGATTAATGAATTAATCAATAATTTGGATCCCTAATGTGTACACTTAACATACAAATAGCTATGATAACTAGTCTGCTCACTCTTTTTTATTAAGTAAAACAGCAGGGGGCAAATATTCATGCACTGCACTCCATACATTCTTTTAAATACAGACTATAAGAACTGATTTAGATTTTCATTATGTGTCATTGGAAGTAAATATCAGTCCATTTGATGCTTTCAGATTACCCTGGGTTATCTTATAAAATGATTAGTAATATTTGTAAATACAGATAATTCTACCTGTTCAATTACATTTCTGTTATTTTTACTCTGCTTACTATAAACCAACTGACTGATCCAAGGATTCATTCGGCTGTATGAGGATCAGACTGACTCACATTTAAGCTGCCTTGCTTATCCAAAATACAGGCATGGAATCCATATTTATTTGCAACACTTCTCTGAAGTGTAATTTAGCTGAAAAATCGGACCATGAGTCATATGTCAGTGAGCATTTGGCTTGCCATCAGAAACCATTCAAGTCTGGTTTCTCAAGTTGCGTTTTTTTGTGTCTGGAGAGAGTATGTGTGATGATTCGTAATGGAACAAATGAGTTCACAGCACTTGATTGTCTAGTGTGAAGACATTCACTCATCGGATCTGAGTAACTGGTACTGGATGTTCCTGTATTTTCCACTGGCCATACCATATGCTTATACCAAACGTCTGATCTCATTAATAATAACCTGGGACAGTGCTTACCATAATCCCTCTGGATATGGAAGGCTTTGCATGTGTATGTTTTGATATTCCATTTTTTAAAACATGTGGTCTCACGTTGACAATTTGAGATTAAAAATTTCATTTAGACCTGGAAAAGAAATAGAAAGTTTGAGGATTTCGAGCATTTTTATAACACTTTATTTTATAGTGTGCCTGTCACACATCTTACATGTACTTACTTACTAGTAATAACAATAAATTATGCATAATTACAAGCAACTAAGCCTAAACCGAACCTAAACTGGTTGTTTTTCATTCATTTAAAGGAGAGGCATTGTGAGTTGCTGAACTTGATGGTGTTTTTCTCTCCATATATGATCTGTTCTTCCCTTTTGTAAACATAAGAGAACCACAATGAAAATTAGGCTTTTTACTTTTTTTGACTGGGTATATTATCCACAACGATTTTTGAAAAGTATGAACTTTCTTTGTACAATATTACTCAGTTTTTATTTATAAAACTAACTACCCAGTAACAAGGACACCTTAAATAAAGAGTAACCCATTTTTAAATAAATAAATGTTGCGATGTAAAAGGAATGAAGATATATTTAAGATTTCTTGGTTGTCAGATTTGTGGCATTGATCATATATGAACAGTGTTGGGAGTAACGCATTACAAAAGTAATACATTACAGTAACATATTACTTTTTGCTGTAACGCAGTAGTGTAAGGCATTACTAATCAATTTTCAGTAATATTTTACTCGTTACATGTTCAGTGAGGCTTGTATTACAGTTGTATTACAGTGTATTGTCTGCTTTTACTTCTTAAAAGGCAACAGACTATGTGAAAGTTTTAAAGCAGTCTTTTAGTGCCGGTTCAGAGCGGTCGCGTCTGTAACATTGTTTTTTCCTCATAAATGCGAACACGAAAACTAAAATAAAATGAATATTTTAAGTTCTATGGAGACTGGAGAGCCAACCCTTCCTCATCCGATTTGCGCAGTGAAGCTCATTAACAGAATTGCAAAAAATATATTTTGCCTCCTATTTTTTTGTCACGCATGAATGTGTGTCTTTTCCCTAATATTAAAAATAAAACATAGACTGATATTTGTCTAATGTCTGGAGTCCTTTAAGGAAGTAGCCTATATACGTTTCAATACATGAATTTTCTGAGAATTTTTATTTCAAGTTTTGACTGCAAATGTCATCATGTCCATAATGCTGGATTTCCCCAATTTTAAATAATTTATCCTCAACTAGTTTTGTGGTGTAGGTCTACGTATTTTATAATGTTAACTTCAAATAATACTAATAGCCTAATTTAAAGATAAGGTAGCATTGGATCTGGACGGTAAGGAGAATAACGCTGGAGTTGGAAGAGGTGTGTCGCGATTCTGTAGGTTCGTGGATTTGAGTCGTGTGGCGAATGGCGATTTCAGTTTCATATTGCATATCGCTACAGCCCAAAAGTTAAGTTCTACTTAGTTATTTTGGTGAAAGTAACTCAAAAGTAATACATGAGTAATGTAACGCATTACAATTCTGAGACAGTAATATTGTAAGGTAATGAATTACTTTTAAATAACAGTAACAAGTAATACCTAATGTATTACAGTTTGGAAGTAACTTGCACAACACTGTATATGAATCACTGATGTTCAGATGTTCTTAATTCCATTGAAGGCCAAGATGCTCTTTGAATCTTTTCAAATCATACCGGAGAACATGATCAGGTTTTACACAAACTTCATGCAGATTGAGTGCTACTGTCATTACAGCAACGGTACATATTGGAATCTGCCAACCTTGTGCTATTATGTTTTACTTAAATAGCTGTCAGTATTATTTGCTGGTTGTAAAAGTACTGTGTGATGTGTTAGTCATAGCGGGGGTTTGACATCTAGTCCCGAGAGGGGCAGTAAATGACTGTCTATAAGAGGGAGCCATATAAGACCGGTTCCACCCTGCAACGCTAAAACTGACTGAGCAACACAATGAATCCACATGTTAATGTAGAGAAGAACAGAGAAATGTGGGAGAGGAAGGGATGATGAGAGGGAAAGTTCAAGTCGTCAAAAAAGTGTTCTCTCTTCTCTGTGTAATGGTTAACCCTTTTTATTGTATCATTCCCCATCATTTGGTGCATTATTCTGAGTTCTAGGAACAATTGCTTTTGAAGTTCCAGATTGTGTTATGAATCAGTGAAACCAGACAACATGAAGAGGAGGAGGAGCCAGGCCAATTATTAAAATTTGAATTGAAGAAATTGCAATGATCAACAAATGCTGGATGAATGGGTTAGAAACATGATATTGGATAACACTGGACTTCACTACAATAGAACCAAAACTGTAAGTCAATCAATAAATCAATAAATCAAATGAATCTTGGTTTAACACTGCAAAATAATAATAATAATATAATCTTTTTTTGATCAGTATCTTTTATTAAGACTTTTATTAATTCTGAAAAAGTCTCTTGCATGAAGTTTGGTAAGAAAGCTTATTACAGTGAGTTTATATCACGCAATTCTGAGAAAAAAAGTTCACTATTCTGAGATAAAATTTCAAAAATAAACTAATTGTTTATATCACAAGTCTGTGTTAAAAAGTCAGAATTGGGAGTTTATATCACGCAATCCTTTGCGGAAACAAGCTTTCATAGTCTTTCTTAGGCGTAGTGTTTCTTACACTGGCTAATTATTAAAGAAATCACTTAATTATGTTTAATTTATGCATAACAACTATTTGCAGTGTATATACTATATATAACGAATACATGCAGCATATTCTCTGAAAATCTCTGTATTTCACAATTTTGCTTCTCATTAAATTGATCGGTTTTACGATGTTTAGATAATGTTACTAGAAAAGAAGTCAAAAAAGTTTCTTTTTGGCATTGAATTCGTTTTTAGCCTGATTCGGTCTGAAATATTGCATTTCTCATATTATTTTGGCAGGTTTTATTGGTGATTTGTTAAATGCTATTGAGATAAACACTTGGCATTAGTTTTGGAGATTTCAGGCTTTCCACAGAGCTGGAGTCTGTTTTGCATATCTGACTGGAAGCAGCTGTCTCGGGTGTTACAAAGATGGTCTAAAAGGACTTTGGTCAAACTCATGATCAGCTTAGTCAGTGTTTTGAATGTTATTCCCTTTTACAGAGTGAGATTTCAAAGAAGATGGTCTTTTAATCTTTCAGGCTTTTTCAGATCTCTTCCATTTAACTTTTTAGGAACTCCCAAGCTATTAAACTTGCTTGTGTCAGGAAATGTGTTGTTTTAGCACTTTCATTTATTAAGTAAATTATATATTTCCTCCCCATTATCATGAATATGGATGAGAAAAGAAATTATATATTCCCAGTGAATCTATATTTGTGCTGCTGTTAAATCTAAGCAACTAAGCACAAATCGTATGCACACTTGCAAACATAGGGAACATTAACCTAATGAATATTCAAAAGGGGAAATTCTTCTTTATTCATCTATCTTATTCATAGTCATAGTTTTAGTTCATTGTATTGCATTTTTTTCTTTTGTTATCAGCAAAACTGCTCAGAATGCAAGTTTGGTGTGTAAATAAAACAAAGTACTGTAATTCACCAGTGGGCTGGTAATTTTATTAAGAACCTTTACATTACTTGGGTTCAGCTTAATGCAATTAAATCAGTTGTTGGGGAACAAGTTGTAGTTAAAGCAAACCACATATCTTCATATGAATATTCATATGAATGGCAAGTAATGGGAAGAGGTTTCCCCATGTCGAAGCACATTTTGGATCCTGAATGTGCGTTTGTAGTCTGGAAATTCACATTGGGTACTTGGAAAGTCGAAATAAAAACAAGGCCTTTGCTTTGTGGCTGACGTGATGAATAACAATGGAGAATCTAAATGGGTTGCACAATGCTAAACTGACCCGAATCGTAGCTGATGCGTTATAAGTATAAGAGCAGGGAGGTGTTTGTTCATGAAAAAATGTCCTCAGTGTTTCTCACTCTAATTCACACCCTGTCTTGTGTGTTACCCTTAATTTGGCCCTCATTAATATCACAGCAGCCTCCTTGAATTCACAATGTAGCCACCCAATTGCATCAACCAGCGGACGGGTGATCATTAATAGCACAACATTGGTTCCGTTATGTCTCCTTTAGTAAATACAATGATGTTCCTGACAGGAATTACATTTTAATGGAACACATTAGCACTGGGAGTGTGAGTCAGGCCCCTCGGGGGCGAGCCCAATGGGATTGAAGGACCTTATTAGAGGGGTAAAATCTCGGTTGAGTGGCCAACCCAAGGTTCTGACCCAGTTCAGTCAGACCAGATACCACAAGTACCTCTTTTTTTTCTGAATAGCTACAGAGAAAAATGTAAAGAGAGGCTAGAAGAGGGAAAATGGAGAGCAAGGGCCCTCTCATAGTGTGCTTGAAGAATCCATCCTTATCATGAACAGATGAAGCAGCATGCCAAGCATACTCTTAAGGGCAGGTAAATGAAAGAGTTTTTTAGATAAAGGGGAATTTATTCCTCTTTTGAATGGTGGTTTTATTTCCTCTTTTAGTCATTTTCAGATATATGTGTTTTGGACTTGTTGGTTCAGACAGGCTGATTCACCAATAGGTCAGATAACTCAATAGAAATCCATCACCTCTGAACTCAAATCAACAGCAAAATCCATTAATAGTAGGCCTAGGTGTGGGGTCTTTAATCCCTCTAAATTAGCCTTTGACCATGACCAATAGTGGAAGGACAGGAGAGATTACAGGAATGCCTTGATTAAGTCTCTTTCTGTTTGGATCAATAGAGACTCTTGGATTCTAGACAAGCTGAGGGTATGGCAGCTCACTCCAATGTGTTTGAGGTTCTGGAATTAAAAACCAAACAAACAGCACCCTTCAAGTAGAAGTCCAGCTAAAACAAATCATAGAGGTAGAATCGCAGTGACATTTTATGGTTTGAAGAGTGTTGTTTTTAAAGTGGTTTCAGGGATCCTCAAGGGACCACAAGGGGGTGCAAGCGTGTCCATGATAATATTGAGAGAAATTGTGCAAAATGCTTTTTAATGGCTCTCACAACAATGAAATGTGATATTATTATTATTTATTTATTTATTTTTACAACCAGCAATTTGATCATATTACTAGTTCATTCTGCTTTTAAAAGACTTAAAATCATGAGATTAATTGCTGCTTTTTTATTTAACTTGACAGCATTTATGAACAAAATATTTGGATATAGTTTGTGGCAAAATTATATAAATATATAATAGAATTAATTGTATTTTTTAATTTGTTCTTTTTTATCTCAATATAATATAAATGGGGTTTCATACATTTATTTTTATACATTTTATATGTTTATATTTAATAAGATTGTAGCTCATCATTAAGATCACTGACAGACACTAATTTTAGGAGATTCTGAAATATATCAGACATTTAGCACACTTTTAGCCAAAGCAAAATACCATACATTCAAGCAATACATTTTTTTTCGAAATGTTTAAACCCATGACCTTGATGTTGCCAGTGCCATGAGACCAATTCAGCTACAAGAAAATTTGTTTACGAAGCCAAGTAATTGAAGAGTGTGAGGGTTAATACTTTGTAAGTAAATGTCTTTGAAAACAACATTGAAGTCTGCTTTTAGCATCTAGCTGTTAAAGGACAATCACACATCTAATTAATATTGGAGTTCAATTTATGAAAACTTAGTGAGTCACCGAGCAGAACGAAGCCTAGAGCAAAAATCACTAGACTGGAAAATGGTGTTGGAAATAAGGACATTACAAAGAGTTCCGTAAAGCCCAATCTACTGTAGTCAGTCCTAAGATCTAATAAGAGACTCTTTAAAGTAAAGAAGTTGTGTAAATTGTGTCGAGCATGCAAACTCTTTCTGTGATGCAGAAATCACGCACTTTGAGATTAAACAATGTGGCTGATTTCTCTCTCCTTTTTTCTGCTCTCCAGTTCCATGGTTGCCTGGAGACCTGGAGGAATGCTGGGATGTAGAATGTGGATCCTCTTCATCCTTGTACATTTCACAATGGATCTGTCTCTTTGTACACCAGCGGGCCAAGGGCTTACACTCAAACTACTGCCCAGATCAGTGCCCCGCCGGCAGCCGCACCCTCTGCCCACCCGGGACACGCTCAACGGCCAGCAGTTGAGGACTCTGGGTGTCTTGCTTCATGGTGTTCCCCCTCCCTTGCCATCACTGGGTAACCACGGGGAGCTAGGGGGCAGCAAACTGTGGGGGCGGAAAAACCGCCGGTCTCTCCAAAAACGACAACTTTGTTTGGAGTGTAAATGGACCCCCTCTGACAAAGGGAAGTTGGCTGCACAACCGGAGGGGAGTAAATCTGATTTAAATCTGCATTTATCTCGCTCACGGAGGCAGCTGAAAGGGGACGGCTATGACTCCCTGGAAGGGAGGACCACAACCGTGGCAGGATTTATTGACTGGGGCCCTACAGGGGCTGACGAGGTGATTGAGGAGGAGGCGAAAGTGACCCCGAACACCACTGTCACCTCTTTAGCCCCCTCCACCACCACAGTTACCATAACTAGCACTACCACACGGAGCCCCCAAAGGACGTATGCGGTGATTACAACCGTGCATCCTAAGAGGCACAGCACCACACAGCCAAGCAACTCCAGAGTGACTGCCAAACCACCGAAACCTTTTGGGGACACACCAGGTAGGACATAAATCTGAATGGCAACTGTTATACTTTCTTTCTTTTTTTCATGCAGCTTTTGTTTCTAATCAGTGTAAGATATTAAATCAGCTTTTGGTGAAACAGAGGCGGTTAAAGGTCATTCATGAACATGGCACAGAGGTTCTTGGATCACATACCATAATGCAGTGCATCAAAAACACTGTGTGGGTTCTTTGAAAAACTGCGGGTGGAAAATATTCACGAAGCTGTAATTGGCACACAACTGCCTGGTTATTTACAGCAAAGAAGGTGGTTGAATTGACGAAGGGCCAAGAGTGTGCAGCTCGCTAGCTTTTTTTGGTGAAAATATTGGCTTAAAATTTTAATTTGGTGTGAAATTATGGAAAATAAGCATATAGGGAAAAATAACACAATGTACTGGACCTGGTGTTGTAATTTGGTCATTTTGGTTATTAGGCTAATGGGAATGTGGTGTCTGCGGTGTGGTGTTTTTTTATGTGAATGTTTTTGAATGTGTTTTTTGAATGCGTCTGAATGTAAATTGAGAATAAATATAAAATGAATTGGCCACTCATAGCATGAAGAATCGGAATAACAGGAAAAGGAACTGGTGATGACATTATAAAAATACAGTGTTCTTCCATGCTGATCTATAAAATGAAAGTTGTGTTAAGTGATTTTTTTACACACACACACAACATATAACTTAGTATATTTTTTTGTATTTTAAAATATAAATCATTATATGTAATATTTAAATTATATTTAAATTATATATTTTCTATAAATATATACACTACCATTTTATGTTTTTGAAAGATGTCTCTTATGCTTGTCAAGTCTGCATTTCTTTATTTTCCGCATCATCATTTTCATTTTACTGTTAAATTTGATGATTAGTTAAAGTTCAAAAAACAGCATTTATTTGAAAAATATTTTTTGTATCAATGTAAAAGTCTGCCACTTTTGATCAATTTTCTGAAGAAAAAAAAAGTAATTTTTTTTTTATAAATGTTGCCTTTTTAGTGTTTGACTGGGCAGATGCAGGGGCAGCAACAGGGTTTTAATGCTTTTCTAGTGTTACACTTATCATTTCTCCATTGCATAGAGTACATATCATGTCCTTGGCATTACATGTAGCCTACATATGTTAACCTCAGTATGTGTCAGCTGTATTTGTGTATGCTGGGGAGATTATTCTAGTCTCTGTCCTAGAAACATGATGATTGGCATTAGCTCTCATGTATGCCATTAGGCAGCAATCTATCCTGTCTGTTTGGTATTGCACAGTATTAAGCTAGTCATCCATTCAATGCAAAGTCCTCTGGTTAGATTGACTATTGTGTTCCATAAATCTGTGCAAAAGGGGGAAATGTCTTGACACTTTCTACAAATTGGCTTGACTCTAGCTGTGTATGCCTTGCGTTGAGATCTGTTATAGCTCGCAAAGTGGGCAAAAGTTTAATGCACTATTAAGTTTACACAAGAGCGTGTATCCGTGGCTGACATAATAAAAGACAGTAGCATGACACCCCGTCGATGATTTGCTGAAAAAGATGTTTTAATCCCTTAATTCTACACTACTGTGAAGTTATTAATCTTCACACAAGTTTAGCACTTTAGCATGCCATAGATTATATTAGCTGCAAAGGATATTAACAATAAAGACTCCCATAAAATTAGATTCATAGTGAGTAATATACAAGCGAGAATAGTTTTACGACACCCCTGAATGGAAACTTACATACATCCATGCATGTCGAATCATATTTCAGCACAAAGGTCAAACTCCAATCAAATGCCTCATTAACCATAGGAATGATTAGCAAAATGAAGTCAATCTGGAGTGATGACAGCAGTGTCATTACATCTAAAGGCCAGTGCAAGGATTCTCTTAATCTCTAAAGTGCTGTTCCAATAATCCTCTCTGCCTTTCTTCTTCTTCATTTTGTCTGATCTTTATAAACGCTAGGTAAAATATCAATTGCACCTGACAGTTCACAACCACCAGTCTAAAACACTTATGAGGACATTGTAGGATCATTTCAAAATGTCTCATAAATTGAATTCTATTCACATTTATTTGTATAGCGCTTTTCACAATATAAATCGTTTCTAAGCAGCTTTACAGAAAAAGCATTTACAGAGTCTATGTGTAATAAAATGAATAAAAAAAGCTTTTATCCCACTATGATACAAGTGTGTAATTAGTGGCATAAAATGGAATTACAATGTGTATATTTACCATAAATAATGTTTATTTAAAAAGCCTGACTGGCCTGGACATAATGTAACAATGGGAGAGTATTTGAAACTTGTTAATTATTTGAGTTTTTGTTGCGTTATTTAGTTATTATGAATTATTTTTTGCTGGCCTGATTGCTGATCAGTGCTATTAGTAGTAGGCTATTACTGTATCATATCATGTTTGTGACTGTGTATTGCAAACGTAAAACATTTGGTTTTCTAGAGTGTGAATATTTCTGTAGCAAATTCTGCTGACTTAAACATTAGGCTGGCTATCATAAGCTAAAATAGCATTTATTTAGGATCAAATATATATATATATATATATATATATATTAAATAAAATACATATGTATTTTTGGTAAATATGTTAAATGTAAAAAATAAATATGTATAAATATAAATGTAAAAAAAAAATAATGACACAAAAACATATGGCTGAAAATAAAAGTTATTTCTTTTGTGGTGAAAATGTTGACACGACAAGTTAAAATCTCTTCTGGGCAGACCAGCAGAAAAAAAATAGCTATTGTACCAGTGTTGCTGTAACATACGGACAGTTACCTTATATAAATATTTTACCTGATATAAATTATTTATATAAAACGTCAATGGAAATTATGCTGGCTATTTTGTACTTTGTGGGTACCCCAAGGTAGTGGCTCACGTTCGAGAAAGGTCACAATTTGTGCTGCAAGCAGATTAATCTAATATTTGCAACTAAATTAATTTCACTGGGTTTTTTTTTTTACATTTTTATGCTCCTGTGTTTAGAAGCATGTGTAAAGGGTACAATACAGCAGTGTTTTTGCATATGTTAATCATCTGGTGAACAGGCAGAATAGCGGTGTTAATTGCAGTTTTAATACAACTGAGGCGTGAACATTGAATAATTTGTTTGCTGCAAACAGTCCATAGCTCTTTTTTAAGTTCTATTTTGCCACAAGGAAAAAAAAAAGGTAAGTCACTCGTCAGTGACTCCAACAAATAACAAGCAACCTGAGAATGTTAAAAACGTAATGGAACTGTAGATGGAAAAAAGAGCTTGCTGATAAACAAATCTCTGAACACAATCATCCATGTTCTGTTCTACACTGTCCACATGGAAAGAGTAGTAAAAAACATCAAATGCTGCATGGTGTCTCTTGAAGGTGTTATATTAGTCTCATGTCTTTCATATATATATATATATATATAGTATGAAAGTGAGTTCTATGTAGTGCCCTTAAGGCATGCCATAATTATCCATCTCTCTCGAGCTACAGCTGAAACTGTCTGATGAAACGAAATACCTATCAAGGTGAAACTCCTTCGCTTCTTCATTCAGCGAGCACCCTGGGTACATCTAGCCCTTCGCAAACACCTGCACCAGTACTAAACTGCTTCTGACATGCAGAGTAATGGGGGGAAAATAAGCAATGCCCTGTGAATACAAAACTGGAGCATTAGACATGCATACGAGCGGGTGTTCAGCTGAGTTTATGTCAGAGCAAGGGAGGTGCATGGAGGTCAGTAACTGTTCACATGATGTCAGATTTAAATCCAAATCCACATGCCAGATTTAAACACCAACAGCATCGACTCCTTTTATTATGGCATTATCAATGTTTTACCATTGCTGAAATTTTGGTATCATTTACTCATCTTTTGTTTCAAACCTGAAGGACTGTATCTTCTGTGGAACACAAAAGAAGACATTCTGAAAAAAAAATAACAAAAAAACTATGTCCATACAATGACGTTCAATGGGGTCCAGAACAACATTTTAACGTTTGAATTTGTGATTATGGTACACTTTAGTTTAAATTCACATTCTCACTATTAGCATGCATATTACTGGGATATTGGCTGTTTATTTGCATATATTAATACCATATTCTGCATGACCATATTCTACATCTCTTAATCCTACCCAAACCAAAATTAAAGCAACCCCAAGGAACTTTTCCTCTGCAGTCGCCCAACATGTTGGAAGCAGAATTGTCTATTACCGCTGCTGTAAATAATTTAGCCTACCGCATTACTAGCATATGCACTTTGAGGTGGACCCAGGGTGGACCCCATAAACCTCCATTATATGACTGACAGACAAGAACGGTTTGACCTAAAAATATCAAAATTGAAAATACTGTTTTAACTTAGACATATACATCTTGGATGGCCTTGAGGTAAGCTAAAATATATCAAAAAATTATTTCAAAGTGAACTATCCCTTTAACTCCTCGTTACCTTCTAACTCCATCACAGGAAGTCTCTGAGATTCGCTTTTGGGGGGGGGAGCTTATCAATGTACGGTTCTTCCTTTCGGCCTAGCCTTATCTCCTCGTACCTTTACTAAATGTATGGATGCTGCCCTTGCTCCATTTAGACTTCAGGGGATCTGGTTTCGATATCATATAGATGACTGGCTCATTCTGGCTCAGTCAGAAGAACTGGCGATTCAACATCGAGAATTCGAGATGTTGTTTTGCGTCATCTGAGGTGCTTGGGTTGACACCCAATGTGAAGAAAAGTTCTTTAACTCCTCTTCAGAGGACTACGTTCCTGGGAGTAGAGTGGGACTCAGTCACGATGCGAGCACAATTGTCTCCTGTTTGTATAAATACCATTTTAAACACAATAAAGAGTATTAGGTTAGGCTAGGCCATCACTGTCAAACACTTTCAAAGAGTTTTTCGGCCTCATGGCTGGAGGTTGACCTGTTCGCCAGTGGGCAGGTTTCTCCATTTTATAGCTTCTGCATCATCACCACGAGTGACGTAATTAGGCTACGCCAATCGTGACTTGGCTACGCCAATCGTGATTAGGCTACGCCAATCTTCAGATGCTTCATGCCGAAGGCATTCCCCAATGTGTCGATTCTCGACGCAGTGTCTCGTACCCTTCTCAGGGAAAGAGGGTTACAGTCGTAACCGGAGACGTTCTTTTTGTGCTCCGGAACTACCCGAAATCCTACTACCTACTACGACAGGCTCTGGCAGACGTGCCATTTAACCTATTGTAAGTCGATGTACCATCACAAGGGTCTTGGAAATATATTATGAAGGTTGAAAAACTACATAGTGTCACTTTAACAACTACCTTACTAACTATTAAGCAGTATTAGGAGTTTATTGAGGCAAAAGTCACAATCAAAAGTTAGTTGATGCTAAGAATTGGACCCTAATCTAAAGTGTGACCATACGTATAGTGAATTTATTTATGTAACCAGGGACAACAGATCGTTTCTATTCATTTTCATTATATCAAAAAGTGCAGCTTGGATATTCTGCAAAATACTTTGTTTTTGATCCACACGTCAAAAAAAAAGTCTTTTAGGTTTGGAACAAATATATGACAGAAATTATTTCTTAGATGAAATATCTCATTAATTTTCTTTAAATAGCTGTCATCTGAGACAGTCTAGAAACCCTTCACTCAATTTAATGGTGAACTATATCAAGCTTTTCCCCAAGGACCATTGCTACTCAACTGTGTGCAATGCATCAAGTACGTGCTTCTCTCCATCAGCTCATTGCTGACTAGACTAGAATTTAGAGTCACGTATTATTGCTGCTGGTGACAGCCTTGACTTTGAGGAAGATTGTATCGCTGCAGACCAAACATGATTCAGCTGTTTACCCATAAGTTTGTCTGTGTGTGTTTGTGATTGTCTATGTGCATTCAGAGAGGTCAAGGTTTGGCTAGTTAGCTTAGTCCAGCTTGTAGGGGCTACACCATCTTGTTCTACAAAAAGCATATTTTTTTCCATTGATGGTCAACCCAAAGTTGTCAGTTATTTTTTATTTTTTTTGCAAGCAACATTTACATCACAAATAATTAATTATTTTGCTCATTGTGTTTCTGGAAAAGTGGAAATTAAGTGAATTAGAAGTCAGCACCCATAAGCAAAGTTTTATATTTCAAGTGGCATACTTCCAGGGGTCATGTTTCTGCTTAAATGAATAGAAATTCTAACAAATTGCTTTCTCCTGTTTTAGAAACGTCCTCAGTGCATACCGTACATGTGTGTGTCCTTTGTCTCATCTAAGATGCTAGCATTAACATGAAGATCACAGATGGAGCCGTCAGGTTAACAACGTGCGTGAGTTGATTAAAATGCCTTACAGTCCTGCTGTTCAGCACTGCATGCTTGTTATCACGTCCCCAGGCTCAAAGGTTAATTGAACATTTAATAAGGAAAAGTCAAAATTATGCCTTTATCCAAGCCATATTGTGCTTAAAAGTTAATGGTTAGTTAAAGCTCCAGCCCATAACATTTTTGGGTTAAAAATTATCAATTTCTTAGCAAGTATAACCAGCCAGTGTTCAAAACTCTCTCTGTGCCTTAGCTCGATTCAAAACGGTAAGCTTGTATTAATGTTTTTTTAATTCCAGTGGTACTGGTGGATTTCCACGGAAGATTCGAGCTTGTCTTTGCATCATTACGTCACATCTGTACACATAAAGGAGGAGTCTCGGCTAGTAGGCTAAATTGCGAGTGAGGATGCTGGAGGTGAAGATTTATAGCGGAGAAGAAAAAAAAGAGGAGAGGAAAAACAAAGAGAAAAAAGTACAGACTGCAGCTTTAATTAGCAAATTAACTACTGTTTTTCGGCAAAGCAACGGTCCTCTGAGAAGTCTAATCCTGTCCGAATGTGAATGTCTGTGGTTGCTGATGTTGTATTATTCTAGGTATGCAAGTACAGCACGACCTTCTGTAACGTCCACATCTACAACACACACACTCCATGTTTGTCCCATCAGAATCGGTACATAGTAGTAAACCCGAGTGATAAGAACTGTTACTTAAAGTCGTATCACTATGGAACCGAGCAAATGAGTCGTTTAGAGTTCATTTGAACGGGCCGTAATTATAACCTTTGCAACGGATATAAATATCCAATCTTGTATTAGCAAGGTAACTTTAGATCGAACAGTACAAGACATTAAATGTGCAAACACAACACAAGACAATTATCTTTTCAAATATATGGACAAGACTTTATTAGCTATTCTAAACACATAAAACTTCAATTTTTTTTGTCAGTAATAAGTCAAATAAATATGAAAGTCGTGTAAACTTAATTAGATATGGTGTAAATGTAACACAAAGTGACATTACTTAATAGGTTTTGTCAATATTGTCAAAAATGACAATAGTTTTAGATCTACGCTATGACTTTACAGAAGACAACAAATGAAATGTTAAATAAAAAATATATATATATATATATGTCAAAAGCACTTTTACCTCCATTCACACTATTTGTAACATATTATGTCCAATGATCTTCTATTATGCCACTCCACCCTGGAAGTTATTATTCTGTTTACTGAAAGAAAGACAACATTTTAGGCCTACCAGATGACATTGTATTGTAGTTGCATACAGGGTTTGTGAGATGTTTTAAGGCACACTGACTTAAATTAAGATAAATTGCTTTAGTAATTGCTTTTAGTTTGATGTGTTCCAGTTTTATTAAAAGGTGACAATTTCCTAGTCAAAGGTGTGTTAAATTCACTCACAAGTCCTTAGGGTTGCGTCTTACCTGCATTGTAATACGTGAACTATAATATTTTAGAAGTGCTGTCTTTCTCAACATTGTTCATTCAATAGGACCGTTCGGTTTCACCGAGGTAAACCTTTTAAAGATGTGATAAGCTCACAAGGCTGCTCTGACAGACAGCTGTGAAGTAGTTCCATCCAAGACAACTTCATTATCTGTTAAGTAATACAATCATAGAGTCTACTTTGACCACCCCTCTCTCATGCACTGTACAGAGCAATTGAATTATGCAGGGGAGCCTTTGACACTGGGAAAAGGCATTTAAAATAATTGCTTTGGATCCTCCATTTCTTTTTTTTTTCCTCTCTCTTTTCTCTATTTCTCTCGGCCTTCTTGCAGTAAGGGTTTGGGAACGCTGTAGCTCAGTGGAAGTCAAGTGAGATTGACATCTTGACATCTACGTTAATTGGCAATCGTGAACCATCAGCAGGTGCAATGAGAGTTTTCCAGCTATCAGGTGGGGCATGTGGGAGGACAACAAACGGAGCCAAAGGGACAAGGTTAACACACGAAGGAGGAAAGACTTCAAACACTTTCTCCACCCTACAGCTCCAATGCATTCAAAATTAGAGCTGGAAATTTGCAGTTAGTGCTTGTCGGACCGTTGGCAAAGATTTTTATCCAGCCTGTTTCCACAAATGAATGAGAGAAGGGCACTCAGCAGGAGTCAACAGCTCTGCAAACAGAAAGCTGATGCAATCAAACGTAAAGCTTGATTCACAAAGAGCACAGGGATGTAACTGATGGAGATTTTGTCATTCTCACTGGTCTGTGAGAGGAGAACTGGTGCAGAAATAGCTGTTGTTGTTTTTTGTTTTTTTTTAAATAATAGGATTTACACATGAGAAAGCCTGCTTGAATTACTATTCCTATTATCGCCCATGAATAAGTTACGATTTTGTTCATAAGTGGAACCCTCTCATTCACATCCATTTTTCGGTCTACACACTTTAAAAACTTAGTAATATTAGTAATATTCAGCGACCATTAAGCACATTCTGTTCCTCTGTTGAATTATGAATTCTGTTCCTCTGTTGAATTTTTGTTACATCACACTTGTTATGGGACATAACATAAAAGAAGATATTTTGAAGAATGTCTGTGAACTTCTGTTATGTTCCTCAGAAGAAAGACATTTCTAGAGGTTTGAAAAAACATGAGGGTGATTAAATGATATGTTCATTTTTCCATCTTTGAGTTCATTATATATAAAATATATTTTTTAAATATCTCTTAAATTAGAATGATTTCTGAAGTACTGAATTTTCAGCAGCCAATACTCCAGTTTTACTATTTGTTAGATAAATTATTTTTTTAATACTTATTTCAAACACTATTTGAATGGTAATGTGTATAAATTCGTTTTTAGGGCTGTCAAACAATTAATCGCATCCAAAATAAAAGTTTGTTTAGATAATATATGTGGGTGTACTGTGTATAATTATTTTATGTAAAAACACACACATGCTTGTATATATTTTCATGTATATACTGTATATAGATTTATATATAATTTATATTATATGTATAAATGTTTATATTTTATAAATAATATTTTTTCCTTCAATATATATGTGTGTATTTATATATATATACAAAATAATTATACACAGTGCACCAACATATATTATGTAAACACAAACTTTTATTTTGGATGTGATTAATCACGATTAATCGTTTGACAGCCCCAGTTTTTTCTCTCACTAGAGATCATAATAAATCAAATATAAAAGCAGCTATATGGTTAAAAAGCCCCCCAGCCTGTGAGTTAAAGGTCCACAAGATTCCCTCAATAACTACTGTACATTCCTATATCTGTCATTAGAAAGAGGGGTGCACGAGGGATTCTAAATTTGGCTTTCCTCTGCAAATCCACATATTACGGAAAATGCATAATTGCTTTTAGAAAATGATTTAAAAATAGGTTCCTAAACCCCAGAGATTCTAATATATGCATAGACTCATCATTTTTAACACACAGTGAAAGAGGACATTTTTAATAGCGAACAGTCATCACGGAACGGAAGAATGATTGCTCTTGCTGCCTGTCTTTCTTTCTCTCTGAGATTTCACTTATAATCAAATTACAACATTCCCATTAAAACTAAATCCACTTTTTAGATTACTGTGAAAAATCACCGGTGTTAGTGCTGGGATACGCACTGGATATAATTCCAAGGTGTGATTTTGGTGAGATTGGTGTAAAGTCAAATTTAAACTTGGCGTCCGCACAGCAGTTAATTTGAAGTTTGATGGATCTGGATATTCCTGCAAACAAATTCTGAAGTTACTTTTTTGGTTTTCATGTTGTTCCCTTTTGAATGTGAACTCAAAGCTGTTGCTTTGCCATGAGTACTCCTCCAGCCAAACCGCAACATGATTGAAAGCACTCAGTGAAGGCATCTCCTTTCCACTTCATCTCACTAGCCCTTTGCAGCCATCTGTAGCTGCAGATGCCAGGCCCGGGCTACACTAATAGAGCATTTAGCCACAGATCCACACAATGTCTCGCTCCAAACCTCTAAATGTCCTTTAGGTGGATAGAGGAGTGTCAGTCTCTGTGGTATCTGCTCTATGGGGTCCCAGCAGCATATACACATAACCTTCAGTTAAAATACTGCCACGTGTGTATGTGTCTCTTTTGCATATATATTTTTTTCAAGGTCCTGTCTGCTGAAATTGTGCTATTTGGGTGTTATATTTGTCCTAGATTTTTTTTTTAACTCTTTTCTTTCCACTACTGTCCTAGTTTAATGCCAGTCTCTTGACATTTCACTTTGTTAGGCCTAATTTTGTCTGGACCAGTTTACTCTGCTATTATTGGACACTTTATTGGTCTTTGCTAATGTGTTTTGCACATCCTGGTTCTAAGGGCATAATTTAATGTATTTCCAAGTTAAACAGAATAGACAGCAGAATATAGTATCTTTTATGATTTGATTGGATTGTGAAAAATGTCCTATGGTATTATTGATTGCAGGGATGTAGTGGAGGATAAACAGATTTACATTTATTTTGTAGTACAAAATATTTACTAACCTTTTTATCATAGTTTTTATTTTTTTCCAAACATAAGGTTACATTATTTGGTGGACATTGTTGACTTACTAATGTGATAATTTGTGAATTGTTTTACAAAAAAATGCATCGTTTTGACAAACTAGTAACCTCTCCCATTTCAATTCCAAAAAAAAAAAAAAGAAAAAAAAAGCTGTTTGGATTTAAATAGGCAAATGCTTAAGACTAAGAGTCTATGATTGGATCTTTATTGTCAATAATGTATTGGAAATGTCTCCCTACATGGTTGTTTAAGAAATTAAAAGCTACACTCTCCATTAATTAGGCTGTTGCCAAACATATAACATGCTACAAACATATTAATCGCTGAAATAATTATCCAATCATAAACATTTGTCATCTTAAGCATTTCTCGTCTTTCCCCCAATAATAATTGAAGAACAGATTGTGGAAAATGTTTTAATGCAAGTCAAATTCCAAAAGGGCCGAATGGATGGGATAAAGGGCAAGGTACTGAGGGAATATGCAGCTGGAGGGTGTTTTGACACAACTTTTACAGCTGTCTCTTAACTTAAATGTACTTGTACTTTAATGTACCACAGGTCTGGAATGAAAGTACCATCATCGCATTACCAAAAAAGGCTCATGCTAGGGTGCTTGAGGACTATAGACTAGTTGCTCTGTGCTCTGCAAGTGTATAGAGAGAGGTTTGTCAGCAACTCTCCCAGGCAATGACTGGTAAACTTGACCCTTTGCAATTTGCTTACAGAACTGGGAGTTGAGTTAAATATGCTACCATCACTCTGCTGGACAGGGCTGTAAAACATTTGGACTTGACAAATTCATGCATTAGGGTTTTATTTAAAGGGATACTCCACTTTTTTTGGAAATAGGCTCATTTTACAACTCCTTCTGAGTTAAACAGTTGAGTTTTACCATTTTCGAATACATTCAGCCTATTTTCCGATATTTAGAAGAATATCAGTAACCAGACAGTTTCTGGTCTCATTGACTTCCATAGTAGGAATACTATGGTAGTCAATGAGACCAGAAACTCTCTGGTTTCTGAATATATATATATATACATGTTTTTTTTTTTTTACTAAAAAGTCTTAACATACAGTAAATTGACTAGTTTTATCATAGGAATGAACCTAAACTGTATTGATGAATAATTAAATTAACTTCTCTTGTCGTTTCAGTTTGATGGGTGAAATCTTTTACATTCAACTATTCATTAAATAAAATATTTTTTTCTTTTTATCCATGCAACTTTCAGCATAAAAGAAAGGTCATGACTGAGAAAGTTATTGCATTTTGATGAAAGATTTTGAAAACAAACATTTTGCTTTAGAATAACATGCACTGATGGAAGTCAATTAGACAAATGTTTATTAAGAAAGCATATACAGGCAGTTTTGGATTTTATGTTGCATTTGAATCGACACCACCAAAAACACATTCTAAATTCATTTATTTATTTATTTTTGAATCAAGTTATGTAGTTACAGAATCAACTAACTGGGGCTAACTATGCTAATGCTAATCAGCCAGACTCTTCAAAATAACTTAAACAACTCTCCAGAAAAAGTGTAATAGTTTAGCTTGTTCTAGTAGAGACATTTAGCAGTATCTCTGGGTGTAAGAGCTGCACGTCTTTGGTGAGTTTGAGAAGTATAGTGCCTCTGAGGGTTGGTCTCTTTTGTCCTGTTATTGGCAAGGCGCCCAGGGAAACAAAGGCTCACCCCGAGCACCTGAAGCAAGGTGACTCCATCACTAGCAGAGTTAGGAAGGAGGGTGTCTGGTACCACAGCACCAGCCTGTGTTCCTCTTTTGACACTTTCCCTGATTGGAATTGGTGTGCCTATCTCTCTCATTGCAGGGCCAGGTGAGACAAGGTGATATACGTCCTGTTCTCTGAGCCTGGGTCGGAGTAATAAGAATATAATGGAGATACATTTGCATTCGTCTACTCTGGTATTATAAAGCTCTATATTACACAAATGTGATGGGTTCGGTGTGACAGAAGGGAGGGGGGGGGGGGGGTTGAATCTTTCGAACTGAAATCAATACATAAAACAACAGACCTAGAAGCCAACGAGCGTTTTGACTCAAAGCAAGGTCGAGGACGGAGAGCTCGTCTCATAAAATTTCACAGATGCATAAACACCTGAATTTATCACCCGGTACACTCTCTCAATTTAACCTGCTGCCTTCCATTTCAGAGCAAGAGGGACAGAGGGGGAGAGAGGGAAATTTAAATAGCTGTCCGATATGTTTATGTGTTGGTGTCGCTGGGGGACTCCATGCCAAGGAGCAGTGTTCAAGCCAGGGACTGAGATAAAATTAATCCAGCTCTGACCCGAACACAGGACACAGGGAAGGAAAGTGAGGCAAGCATTTCCCAGATGCATCTGCATGCTTCCATCACTCAATAGTGCCAGCTAAGCAATCAGGAAGGGTCAGAAGCTACACTCGGGTCATGGCTTGCCATTTCAGATGCTTTGATAGGTGCCGTTCAGTGCATTCAGCTTATTGACTATAGCCATATCCTTATACATACATGTTTTCTATTTCTATTTTTCACAAAAGGTTCATCCTGACAGCAAACTTCACAGACTTCACTGATCGAATGCAAGGGAGCGCTGTATTTCTGACTGAAATACCCAATATGATTATTCTTGCTTAAAATAATTTGCTCCGTGAAAAACAAACGTTTATGATTCTTACATGTTTCGTTCGTCATGATAATCTTCACAAATGGACCCAATGTCTATGAACTTTGCAGCCTAAATAGAATTGGCAGAAGTAAAAAGCTAATAGAAGTAAAAAGCTAAAATGTAGTTCATTTATAGCATTTAGCCATTTGAAAGCAATCACCAGGGGGTATTACTGATGTATTTTATGTCGTAGAATAAAACATGAAAAAATCTTGAGCCTGTGTTAACCACAGAACTTATTTTAAGAATTTAAACAAAAACTGCTTCAGTAAATCTATTGACTTCTGGATGATCAAATCGGAAGTAAAACGCGATGTGAAATTTACTCCATTAACTAAGCCATTCCATTGACATTTATTTGCATTTCTTGTTCAGTTACAATAACATAATTGAAGCACCTTGATTGTAAGTCTAATAAGTGTTTTTTTTACATACAGTTCATTCTCTTTGACTTAGATATACATTTATATATACATTTATTATTATTTTTTATTATGCTTGCTGTAAGACTAGTTAATATGAGGAGTTTGCAATTTTCATACATTCTAAAAATGTATGAAGGCTTGTTGGCCTTCAGGGCTAATGTAATCTGTCAGAACTGGCCCAGACGCAAAGTCACATTCACACATGCATGTACAGGTGTGTAAACGTGCACACGTGCACCAAAGGCGTTGCACAAAACTCTCTCTTTCTCTCTCCTTTGTTTATCTGTTGTTTATGTCCCTCTCTCTCTCTCTCTTCTCTCTCTCTCTCTCTCTCTCTCTCTCTGGTATTGATTATTCAACCAGAACTTGATGGACTCAGCACCCCACAGGTCTCTAGGGTTAAGTAAATCAGTCCAGTGTGGGGTTTTTTGTAGAGCAACACAGTATAGCGCAACTTGACCCTTCCTGCCAGAACTGAGACATGCCTGTAATTGACTCTAAAATTGAGACACGCCTAACACAAGGGCACTAGAAAGAGAAATGATGTGCATCTTGACAAATGCACACACATAGCACAGGCACTTGTGCTACCCTGTTAGATAAATATATCTAAAAAATATCTTGTTTAAGTTATGATAAATAAATTATACATTTATATATTGCATTTAAGACTATATTGCATTTAGTCTCTCAATTAATATGAGATCATAAAAACGGCATGCTTAATAATTGTAAAATATTTTTAATTGTCAATGTCCCAAAAGGATGTCAACTACCCATATATCACACTAAATAGCATTTGCATAGACTCAAACTTTTGTACTTGAATTTGTAATACGTGGTATAAAAATATTTGCAGTAAATGTCTTTCAATAAAATATCAAAAACACAAAATGAGTAGACAAATGTAACCAAGATAACATTATGAAAGAACTTGCATATTAAATTAGTGCACACTCATATATGCACTATTCTATATTTCGGTTGACGCTTAGTCCCATGTGAAGCTTCTGTGCCAGGTGTAGTAAGGTTAACTATTGTTATAACTCTGAAATGGTTCTGTGAATAAATTAACGCTGGAACTGTGAAACCCCTTTTGGTGCTGCAAACTAACCACTTAAATAAATGCACCAAGCTGTAATGCATTCTCATATACCAGATACTTTAATATGGATGCTGCTGTTCCTCACAGACACAAACACTTTAATATGGATGGAGAAATCCATAAAATTGCTTCCTTCACTCTTATCAGCTCCAGCAAGAAATGGAAGTCGTGGCACTCTTTATATATAAAAGTCTGTAACTGCGGCTCCCCGCGGGGTCTCATTTCTATCCATTCAGGGGTGACGAAGTGAGAAAGACAGTGTAGCTCATAGTTCTTGTGACACTCTTTATTCTGGAACAGAGAGTTCTTGTTCTGCATTAATTGTTGTTTGCTGACCTTTAGCCAGCCGGTGTGATTGCCATCTTCTCCCTGTTGCTTTCAGTCAAGCTGTTTCATAGTCCAGACATTGTGAAATGGTCAAAAATGACTGTCATGGTGGCAGACAGGGCTTACAAAAAGCTATGGTGGCGCAGAGAGAGCAGTGCATGTTAAGATGCAGTATCAGTGTTATTGCAATCAAATACCTTACAAAAGGCACTGGCGCTCATGTTAGTTGCCATGGAGACGGTGATAACTATGCTCTTTGTTTTTCCTTCTTAGGTCTGGCTGTTCACCAGATCATCACCATCACTGTGTCCCTCATTATGATCGTCGCAGCCTTGATCACTACTCTTGTCCTTAAAAACTGGTAGGAAACATTCTTTTCTTTCAGCAGTTTGCCTATGACTTTTCTGTCTGTCTGTCACTCCCTATTCCTGTCCCTCTATCTGTTTATCATCTTTTTTCAATCTGTCCTTCTCTATCCCTCTGTCTGTCAATGTGGACAGTGACCCCTCATTGCACCAAACAATGCAGACACAATCGTTTTTTCCCCTAAACTCGGTGAGCTTCCTCCTTAGGCAGCATTTTATGGCACCTAAGACAATTTCTTCTTTTGACAATTTTGTCAAATCTTTTGACAATAATTATAAACTGTACTGTTCATTACGAGAAATCAATTGAGAGTCGAGTCACTTGCTGTCTATGTTAAGTGTTTCAGATCAGTCATAGCCCTTTTCACACATACAGTCTTAACTGGTAAATAACCTGGTAAATAAAAAAAAATAGTTTATTACATAAATCAGGTAACAGTTCATGCTTACATGTACAATTTAGTTCTAATCCAAATAACACGCGCTGCTGAGTGAACAATCGGCAATCAAGTGGATTCAACAGAAGTGCTCTTTCTCTCGTCAGTTAATGTAAATAATAAGCTACATGCCGTGTTTTACTTTATTTGCCATTGACATCCGACTGAACTACAAACTTTCCACTGGCATCTGTGAAAACTAGGCACTCAATCTACTGCTCGTTTTTTTTCGAGCACCACAGTAAGATAAATGTACTTAATAGACTTAATTTTTATCCCCATTATACTCTCTCCTGTCAGTGTTTCTTTGTCTGGACACAAACACTGTACACATGCCGCCTGGTATCGGAGCATATTTACGAGTACATGAGTAGGGTTGGGTATCGAGAATCGAGTATCGATTGGAACCGAGACTAACTTTTCGTTTTTCCCGGAATCGTTCAAAAGTAAAAAATCCGATTCCTAGTTTCGATATTCACAGTCCGCCGAGCGGAAGAAGAAACCGCTGAACAACACCAACGAAGAAGCGTCTACCGGAAGTGTTGGCATAACCGCGCGAGTCGAACATGAGTACCTTACGTCGGCGATCCAAAGTGTGGCTTCACTTTTCTAAAAATAACGAAATCTCGGCAAAATACAAAATTTGTGACAAAAGGAGTATTTTTACAGAAGGAGTATTTCCTTCAGAAAGACCGTTGGTTAGCAAGGTTAGCGAAACTTTTTTGACCCTGCCTCTTAAAAGAATCGGAATCGAGAATCGTTAGGAACCGGAATCGAAACAAGGAATCGGAATCGAAATCAGAATCGTTCAAATTCAAACGATACCCAACCCTATACATGAGGCCGATACCGGTACTGGTATCGCTGCATCCCTAATTCTGTGTGATCATACCCTTACGTCTGTCACTCAGAAGTAAAAAAAAAAAGAAGAAGAAACTAAAGTGCTTCACCTCATCTTGGTGGAAGGTTTAAAGGTAATTTACGATCATTGAATTCAGAGTTTGCCAGTATTTAGGTATTGGTGTGTGAATGGTATCTTACCAGTAAAAAGAGAGAACACCGTTGCTTGTGTGAACAGCACATTTGTGTATTTACTTGAGCAGTCATTCTGATAATTTCACGTTCATTTACCGGGATTTTTGTGTGATGGGGGCTTATGTGGTTCCATTTCAATTAGGATACCTATTTTTGGAATTCACAGCAAGGCAGCTCACTAGGTTTTTGGAACAGAGCTAATATGTCTGTGTCTGTCTCCCCAGTTCATGTTAAATGTAGGACAGCGGTTCAAGGTATGATTTTATTTTGGCTTTGTGAATTTGGTGCGTGTTTTTGTAGTTGTGCACAGTCCGGGAATGGCCGACACAGCAGCCATCAGAGAAAGATCAACCAGCAAGAGGAGAGCTGTCAGAATCTGACCGACTTCACGCCTGCCCGCGTGCCCAGTAAGGTGGACATCTTCACCGCCTACAACGACAGTTTACAGTGCTCACACGAGTGCGTGCGGTCCGGCATACCGGTGTACACGGACGAGATGATCCAGCACACACCTATCTACAAGACCTCCTACAATGGAAACAGGCAAGAGGACATGATTCATATATATACAGTAGGAGCCGCTGATCAAGTTGTTTGGCCAGCGAGTCGACTGCATTGACAGCCCTGTCCGTACTTTCTTACAGGGTTTGGCTTCCTCATAGCTTAGAGTGTTTAGTGCTGACAGAAATAATGTTCATTCTGAAAACTTGACCATATTATGCACAAATGTATAAATTGCGGTTTAAAGTGCACAGCATATTTGACCCTGACAGTTTATCATTTTTAAACTAAATTTCACAATCCAAGTCACTTAATTTATTTCAATTATTTTTTTATATATATAATTAGTCTTTCATGTTTTAACATTGGGACTTTTAAATATCGAACTTATAGACAGATTGCATGTTAAAACCTTCTCAGAAAAGTTAAATTCATCCTCTTTAATGCACCTCCACTGCAGCCAATCACACACAGACAAACCCTTGGCATTGCATATTGTCTCATGCTGCATGAGCTATTTTTGAGCTGTTCATGACAGCTTGTCAAGTTGAAATTTTTTTTTTTTAAATGCAGTGGTCTCAGAAGCCATGCATTCACTGTTTTTGAATGTGTCTTTGTTTGAAAATATATAGTTTCATATATTTCTTTGCTACAATCGTCAATAATAGAATAGTTTAGTCTTTAATGTGCATTTTGGAAATAACCAGTTTAATCTGCCAGAGACTCATTATTTTTCAGATAAGCATGTTGAGACGGTTGTGTAGTCTTGTTTTTTGTCCTTCCATTGCCCTCGCCTTTATAAAAGACTGTGTATGGGCTTATATTGTATGAAAAATTCCAGTGCTTCTTCATTTAATACTGTATGCTTCAGAATACAAAACCTAGATGAGAGGGTTTAGTGGAAATGTAACTGTGGGCGCTTTTGTCTGTGGTATAATGCCAATTTAAAAAAGAGAGTCTTGAATCAAGGAGTGGGACAGAGCAGGATTGAAGAGCTGATCTGTCTGTCTATTTCAGACCGTCGCCCACTGAAAGGCAGCTAATCCCTGTGGCCTTTGTGTCTGAGAAATGGTTCGAGATCTCCTGTTGAGGCCCTTTTACTACCTTTGGGTTGAGCCCACGTCTTCAGTTTGTGCCCTGGTACGTACTATACTTCGTTTGGCTCTAAAATTCACATGGTGTTATTTTGGCATGGTTTTCCAGTGCTTGTGTACTTTCTAGAAATTCACAGTTCCTCTGGGTTCAAAAAGAATACTTCACTAGTAATAGAATTTAAATGAGTTGCAGGCTTGTACTGTACTCATATACTTTCAAAAATGTTATCCTCTATACATCAACAGCAGAAATATTAGGTGATGTGACGATATACAATGGTAGCACCATTATATTAGGTGACATGAACTAACAATGAACCACAGTAATTTATTTTACAGAATTAATTGGTAACGATAACAACAAGCTACCATTAGTTTGCGTTAACAAACAATAACAGTGAGCAATACATATGTTACAGTATTTAATAATCGTTGTAAATATTATTTATAAATAAATACAACTGCTGACTGTTGGTTACCTTAGGTTGAATAATAATATTAAAATATACAACTTTTGATTTTAATAATGTATTAGTAAATGTTGAAATTAACATCTTTAGAAGTATTGTTCATTGTTAGTGTACTAATAGTTGACTAATAATAAAAAAAGAACCTTTTTGTAAAGTCACTTTACCAATTAATTAATCTAGTTTAATGCTAATTTCTACATGTACTAATATATTTTTTAACATTTCAAGTTGTAACATTTATGTTAATGCATTATGTAGATATATTTTTAGAGTAGTTTATTGACAAAGTTATACACTTAAGTCTTGTTTGTTCACCCAAAAATCCTGTCATTTAATTACTCACCCTCATGTCATTCCAAACCTGTAAGATCTTCAGAAAACAAATAAAGATATTTTTGATGAAATCTGAGAGCTTTCTATCATTTCATTGACAGTTACACAACTAGCTCCGTTTATCACAACTGATGTGTGAGATGATGAATGTTTATATGTTAATATAAGCCTAAATTCAATCAGTTCATCATATAAAGCGATCCGGTTTTAGAAAATTTGGACTAAGCCACTCAATTCAACTGGATTAGTTTTACGATCTCTTTTGGAAGCGTCAAACTGTCAGTTGCGTAGGCTGTCAATGGAGGGATCATCAAAATAAGATCTTCATTTGTGTTTTGAAGATGAAAAAAAAAATCCGAACCCAATCTTACGGGTTTGGAGCGACATGATGAGGGTGAGCATTAATGACTCGACAGTATTAAATCCTTTCCCTTTAAAAAGTGATATCAGTTTAATATTCAAACTCAACTAAAATTTAATCTTCTGTACTTTCAGGATCTTGTTGGAAAATCTGTGAATCAAACACAAAAAGACTAAAACACAATAAAGCAAAACAATACAAGAATACAAGAACAACAACGACAAGCAATCAGAGATGGGAACTGAGAGGAACTGGCAGTTTTGTACAAATGTTGGATCTCTCTAGAAACGGACTGAAGATGTTTATTTTTCTAGACTGATGCAGTGCTATGGAACCACTCCCAAATTATTTTCCATAGACATGAGGTCATTTTAGAGATGATATAGAGCTGATATATTATATACGTGTATTACTGCACATGTGGGTGTGCGGGAGTGGAGTTCGGCTGCAGAGAGGCCGCGGGGACGCTCTCTGACACGACACGTCTGCTTGTGTGGAGAAAACACTCTCCTGAACTTTGTGCCAATAATGCCATTATGTGCCACTACATATATAGATGGGACGCTTTCAGTTTCGTGGAAAATTACTGACACAACATCAAGTAATTTCAGTGACTGTCTCCCAATATCAATCTGTCATCCGTTTTTGTATAAAAAGTATGAATATGTATTTGAAATATGTTTTGAAATAGCTGAGGAATCGTGTTACAAATGTCCAAAAAAATATTTATATGGAGCACTAGTCATTTAGATGGAAAAAAAAAGGGTAAAAATGAACCAGTGAGGAATAGTACAATACCCAGGTTTTAATTTCACTACATTGTTACTAGCCCCCGTTTTAAAGGAATAGTCTCTATTTTTATACAAACGAGGTTACTAATGAGTCAGACAGACCTAATTTATCTGGACTGTTAATCTGCGAGTGGAAGTTCAAAGAAATGTTAAAGGTTTTTTTTTTCTTTTCTTTCTTTTTTTTAATTTTAATTTTTTTTAATGCTACCAAACAGTGTGTGGATGCCAGATTCAGTATTCATTCAAAGCTTATTTGATTTGAAAAAGCCATGCTCCAGATGCTTGTTGAGTTTCTGTTTCTGATGAGAAATGACATGTACTGGTTAATCATGTTTACGGACTCACAGACCCTCAGAGAGCCGTTAGTTTGAGGGTCGATCCTAAATAACACAGTCAGTTACCTATTAGAACATTACAAAATAGCTAATAAACCTCAACATTTTAATTTTAAAGCTTAATTTAAAAAAAAAGACAACATTAAACAGTTGTCAGCTTTGTGCATAGATTTAAAAAGAACAACATTTGTGTGTCTAGTAATTTGTGCCAACTTGATTTGATTTAATTCGTTTACCTCTATATTGGAATCTGAAACAAAATCATGAATGTCCCTTTCTTTGTGTGCTTCTTGTCGTTCTACTTTTTAATTCAACCTAATAGTTTATTATTTATTGTTTTTTCACAGTTTGATTTATTTGAGGAGAACTGACTGAAAGGCAAATATTCCATCAGCAGAAACAGTAACATCTAGTGCCAATCATTTTAATAGCAATCAAAAATGCAGTACAAACAGCTCGGAACTTGCCAATCAGTTTCAATTATTGATGAAGCCAGTGGAAATAATGACAATTTGGAGTTGTGTGTACGCGTGCGTGCGTGTGTGTGCGTGTCTGAGATCACAACACTCTACACATCACTAGACCAAAGAGCTCTATTGTTGCTAGCAGTATTCTGTACATAAGTATAGAAAATAAGACGGAGGATAACTATATAATTTTATCCCAAAAACAGATGTTTAATGGTTACAATTACATATTGTACAAAGGCAAACACTGTGAAAGAGGAAAATAGTTGTTTGCAATAGTCTGTCACTGAAAGTGAAACGTCTTGGAGTAAATTTAATCATAGGTTTTCAGATGTTACTCAAAATGTTTATAACCAGTAGAGAGTTGTGATTCCTGTTTTCATATTCAGAAGACAGCAATACATATACAGTTATGTCAACCCCCAAGGCACCTCAATTGTTCATAATGAATTGACCAGTTTCATGTGAACCACACTGGCCAATCAGTTTAGATATTTAATTATCACATATCATAAAGAACACTAAAGCTCTGTATTATGTACATGTGTAAATGTGTTTTTATATATATTTACCTTTATTCTATCTTGTGTGATTTATTTTTTTTGTAAGCTTTCTTTTTTCACAGGATCAGTGGAAAAAGCTTTGAAAAATGTTTTTGTTTACATTGCATAAGTCGCTGCAGACGTTACAGACGTTGTGCCAAGCCTCAAAAACACTTGTTTCTGCTGTAGCTGTAGTTGTCTTAATAATTAGGATATTCCAGGTCATTTGCGTCACATTTTAGTACTAGGAATCTTCATGGGAGATGGAAAACGGCTCCAAATCATCTCAGTCGACAGCTCAATAAATTGAATATCAATTAAAGAAAAAAGAAAAGAAAACAATAAACCTGAACAGAAGACAGGCCCATGTGACTGCCATGCAAGAGAAGATTTGTGCTGTGAGTCTGATAAACATGTCTGGAGTTTGACTGAGTGTGGAATGTTAATTTGCTCTTCAGTCTTGACACAGAGCTCAGAATCAGTTGAATTATATTCAGCTGGATAAAAGGATAATTGACTGTGCTAAGCCCCGCCTTAAACACTACTGATCTATTCTACCTTAGCAACTGTTGCCATTTGCCATAATAAGACAAGCATTTGCTCTACTTTAAGTTTATTGAAGTGTGATGGATAGTTTTAAATGCAATTTTAGGGAATTAAAAGATATAATATAGAATGTCCATGTATTATATTATATTATATTATTTTATATTATATTATATTAAAACATGAGTCATTTAGCCTTGACTTTGCCTAGATTTCATAGCATTATTACATAATTAAATAGATGCTTATGGGTTTAGTTAACCAAAAAATGAAAATTCTGTCATTAATTACTCTCCCTCATGTTGTTCCAAACTCAAATTTCCAAAGCAATAGTTTCTCATTAGAATATTTGGACTATATGGCTCAATTAATATGGATTAGTTTTATGATCTCTTTATACATTTTTGAAGCGTCAAAGTGGTAGTTATGTAGCTGTTTATGGAGGGACAGAAAGCTCTCAGATTTCGTCATAAAGATCTTCAAAGATCTAACGAACGTCTTATGGGTTTGGAACAACATGAAGGTGACTTTTTATTTATTTAACTGCAAGTCATAATTTTTATGTAATTCTCCAATCACTTCCTATGGTAGGTTCTGTAAGGCTTGTCTTAACAGCAACTAGTAACAAAGGGGGCGGAGCTTAGTGACATTTACGTCAAATGACATTTTGCATCTGTGCGTTACACCTGAATGTGGTTTCTCATTCATTTAGAGTTCATCAGAACGTTCTCTGAATTATACCTGCTGAATCCAGTGCAATATATATATATTTCTTATTTAGAAGCATTTTTTCCCCATATATATATATGGGGAAAAAATGCTTCTAAATAAGAGCCCTCCTCATTGTTGACATGTAAATCACGCACTGCTTATTGTAAAGGCTTATTTTGTCGTGTTGTAATTTTTTGTTTTCATGTTGTACTATACTCAGGCATCATCTATCTATGAACATGTTATTTTATAAAAGACAAGTATTTAATGTTTACGAACAGGAATCTGGCTTTGTTTCTGTTAGATTTTTTATTAATATTATTATTATTATTATTAGCAACGCACATTTGCAGAGTCATGTTTCACGATGACAGGTTTCTTATGGTGCGGAACGTACTCCCAACCCCCCTAGGAAAAAAAAAAAAAAAAAAAAAAAAAAGCCCAGGGCTGTCAGGAGAGATTGTGCCAAATTCCTCCTTGTGTGACAGAGATCCGTAAAAAGAGCTTAAACATAGAAACCGGAAACTCTTTGCCGAGGCTTAGTCAGGGAGTATCTGAGATGGTCTTTGGCTTTTGATTTGCTGCAGGTACAATTTATTACATTGCTCCATATTCCAGTCACACACAACCTGACACATGTCCTGTTGTTGCCATAGAAATAAAAAACTTTGTACTTTGTGTACCTTAACTTTTTTATATTTGTGTCTAATATATCGATGAGTACCTCTTTTGCTTTTATATAAGATCTATGAATATAGTACACAACACAATAAACAAGAAAACACACATGAAAACATACGGATGCTGTATGAACTAACAGTCTCTGTGTCGAAATAGTGCTGTGTACTTTTATTTTGTGTCTTTGAGTCTCTCTCTTTCTCTTTTTGTAGGTATTGGTAAAGTTACATTTCCAGGTGACATTGATTTTGATTCTTGTTCTAAAGCTCTCTGTGTTTTGGCCACTGTAAATGCAGCTGTCATCAGAATGAATCTGTACATTTAGTACTCTCTCTCAAGTTGCTATTAATAAGATGTTAAAATGAAATGGGCTGTCTTTCTATAAACACCATCAAATGTTTGTAAAATGATTATGGGGTGTTATTTGGACTGGGAAAATATTGAAAATAAAAGTCATTCAAAAAACAAAATCGACGTATGCTGGCATATTACTGCTGATTGTTTAGTGAAAATGTTTATTTCAGGTTCCACACATCCAGCGCTATTTGCGCAAATTGCATTTCATGAGCAAGATTGTTGGGCGCTTCGAACACTTCGTCTTTTCTGACTGAGCCAGATGAGATTGCTTTCCAGACATCTTTGTATTATTTTGCTAAACCATCAGGACTAGTCCCACAGCAGCACCAGACATGGAAAAAGTCGAACCAGGTTTTAACCAGATGGACCGCTGTATGATTTCCCACAAAATATGACGTTGTCTTGCCATTTATCAAAAGACAAGGCCTAATGAGCAGCATTTTTCTGGTGATGATCAAGATGAAAATGAAAACACTCCATCATGCTCCGAGGAACAACAGGAGGCTGAGAGACAGAATGAGATTGTGCCATGAAATCAACACAACAGAGTGCCCAAATATTGTCCATAATGATGGATAGCCCAATAAGCAGGTGCTTTACGAAAAGTTGCTCATTAAAGTCAATGAAAGTGGCAGACGATAAGTTCAACGCAGATCAGATTTGCCTCATCTGAATCAAACTGATTTAATTTGATTCTATCTTACGAATTCTGAAAAAACAAACCTGCAGAATCTACTTAAAGTTGAGGTCATTTGGGTAGATTTCATTCCATGTGTTGAGTAAAGATTAAATTAAACGGCTCCGACAACACTAAAATAAATTAGGTGAAGGCTACCATTTGTCAATACATTATACCAATAATTTGAGTAAAAGCACAATGGTAACCACAAAACCTAACATGGTAACCAGATAATCTTTTAAATGTCAGATATAACTATATAGAATAAACTAGGGCTGCATGTCAAACGATTAATTGCGATTAATCGCATCCAAAATAAAAGTTTGTGTTTTACATGATATATATGGATGCACTGTGTATAATTATTTTATATATGTAAATGCACACACATGCTTGTATATATTTAAGAAATATTTTCATGTATATTCTGTATATAGATGTATATATCATTTATATTGTATATAAATAGTTTATATATAAAAATAATATTTTTTTCTTAAATATACATGCATGTGTGTGTATTTATATATATACAAAATAATTATACACAATGCACCCACATACTGTATATTATGTAAACACAAACTTTTATTTTGGATGCGATTAATCACGATTAATCGTTTGACAGCCCTAAATTAAACATCATGTTCCATTTCTCTCCCATCATTTTTGTCAGGCAGAATGCTTTTGTTGCCTCTCTTATCTAAAGTCCCCATCAAATGGGACGCTTTAATCTGATTGGTTCTCTTGACAGGGCGCTTCCTCTCCTGGGGTGTTGCGAGCGAGACTGGAGAGGAACACCTGTTGTCAGTCCCACAAAAGCATCACCCCTGCACCAGACCGACTCGCATCCACAACCCTCGCTTATTTATTGATCGGTTTTTGCTACAAAATCAAAAAACTAATGGGGTGTGCGTGCAGGTGAACGGCACACAAGGCAACTGATGATGGGATCCGAATTGCATAAATTGCCTCTTTATTGCCAACATTCCCATCAGCCGGCTGCTCAAATCTTCATTAGCGCTGCAGCGGTGTTTCTGCGGTCTCTCTAGTCTAGAGGGACCCCAGCCGCTCCTGTGACCGGGGTACTAACACGCCTACATTTGCATTAGCTTCATCGTTTCTCTCTGTCAGACTCGCCAAAAATAAATATCGAAAGCCTTTGTAATCATGACAAGTGTATTTGTGTTGCTGAAGCAATTACGCTCGATAAAATCAAGGTAAATATTACAAAACATAAAAGCAAATTGCGTTTCTCTCTCACACTGCATCCTGTTGCTCCCGAGGAAGCCTCACTGCATTCATATGAGGCTGTTCTGATCCCTAGACCGCCTGACGCACACATTCTGGATTCTCTATTCACACAAATACATGGATTCCGACTGACAGCCACAGTTGCATCTTTTCCACCCCTTGACAGCTGCATACACACTCAAGACTAGCTGACAAAAGGCCATCATCTCTCTCTCACACACACACACACACACACATAGAAGATATGACAGACATCCACAGAAATGTGCACTCCGCACACTTCTGTGCTCAGTGACTCTCTCACACACACACTTTTCCAGCTGTTAGTCTATTAATTGCGATTATGCAGGCAGTGCCCACGTCCTCATCACAGTGGAGGACAGCAGCTGTAAGATGGAGCTGAAATACCTTCAGCCCACTGGAGCTGCTGTCACTCTCGCTGTCTTCCTGGCAGTCACGGCCTGCCGCTCCAGAGACCGTCCTTCACACACACATCGTCTAGCATCTACTCTTCTGCATTTTCTCCTCCATCATTCTCCATTCTTCTAGAATCTCCATTAAACTGAAGACAGCTATACATTTCACAGACATTGACATTATATTTTTTTTTAGTATTAAGGGATTTTAATAATGGCTTTGTGGATTGTGGATTGCTATATTGAAGTCAGAGCATATGTATGTATGTATATATATATCACCGTGATTTTTCCAAGTAAGTCATGGTCCTGGATCAACATATTTTGTTGATCCTGGATCAACATCCCTGTCCCAAAATGTAGTCCTTACCCAATCCCTGCCCCTAAACCTAACCCTACCCATAACTTTTCCCCAAAATCAGAGGGTAATGATAGGTGAATAACACTGATGTTTAAGTACTTCCCCCTGTTCTAAGCCTAAACTTGACATAAACTGTAAACTTCCTCAAATCTGATTGGTTGATTGGAAAGTTGATCCAGAAACATGCGGTAGCCTACTTGGTGAAATCACATTCACCAAATACACACTGAGTATTTAGATAGCACATCTTTTTTCTACCATTAAAGTTGAAATAAAACAGAAGTAGTTACTTCCATATTGTAGTTTAGCCCTTTTCGCCACAAATTTTACACCCCATACTGGAAGCTAAGAGAAAAACCCAGAAAGATTGTACAGCATACAGAACTAATGCAATTTTCTTGCAAGGACTGAGACAGACAAAACACTGTGGAGATTTGCTTTTCATGTCATACTGGTATTTGAACTACTGTCGATAACAATTGTGATTAACCCTTAAAGACGTATCCCATTTTTGGAGCACCTGTTCTTTTCTTTGTTTTTCGAACCCATTATAGCAGTCAGCATCAAGTGCCATATATCATTTTTAACAGGAGAACTTGAAGATTCAATCTATCTCATTTAAATAATCACATTTTACATTTATTATGTCTTAGAATGGATGAATTTACCAGATTTGAGAAAAACGGCAGCATATTTTTAGTTTTTTTTTTTTTAACTCAATTCAAACAAATCCTCCTGAAGTTTGGATTCTTTCCTTTAGAAAGCTGTACTTGGATATTATACATTTCCGGATGTCATTTTGACTGCACGTAACAACCCCTAAGCAAATTATAGCCATTTATTACTACATTATTATAGGCGATTTTCAGTAAAAAGCTGGTGTTTTTTTTATTTACTGACAATTTAAATGTGTTCAAAAAAGTTTAGGTAGTAAAATATATAGAAACATTTTAATAGAACACTGAAGCAAAATAAACTTATATTTATTTACATAAACACACACATATACATACATAGCCTATATGAACTACTTGCACTTTACCTCAGTTCAAATTTCCAAAGAAAGTTGCTAATTGGTCATGCAAAAGACAAAGAACTATGTTTATTGGTTGAGTAGATGACAGTTTCAAACAATCTAGGCATGAGGGTGGGACTAAGCATCAACAGTCATTCATGATTTGCTCAGAGGAACAAACCGCACGGGTTTCTTTGACGAATCAATGCTGATTAAAAATTGATGACGCTATCACATTCACAACGGATCTTCTGAATGTCCAAACACGATTAACCTCATATCATAGCCGTGAATCTCCTCTTTATGGGACTTTTTAAAGCATACGGATTGGAGTAGCGGTTCAAAAATTCTTTAACATTTAAGAACAACAGTTATTTTTTGCCGCCGGCGGCCATATAGGATTTTAAGGGTTAATCAAATTATTTCCGAGCAGTCTTTAGAAAGCAGAATGAAAAATAAAATTAACCATAATAATATACAGTAGGCCTAGTTAACTTTCGCCAGCCCATTGGACTTAAAAACATTGTGCTGTGACAATCCGGCGGGACAGAGATCACACCACTAACAAAATACAAAATATTTGTCTACAATTGGCACGTTAACTCTGATTTTCGCCTTTTCACAAAACAACTGACTCAATCCACACGGTCTGACCTAAATACATCAGCCCGTGGCAAACTTCATCAAATGACTAAACAAAAGATCCGCTTTCTCTGTGGCAGGCTTTGTGCATGCTTGGTAAACAAGCACTGATCTGCAGCTCTGCGATGACAGTAAAGGGGCAGAGATCCAGTTTCCACCAACAGTTGTTTGGTTAGAGTGGCTGGTTTACAGCTACTGCCTGGTAAGGACTCTTCAAGACAATAAATATTCACATATATCCCACCAATTGGCATCTCCCATTCATACGGGACACAATGAAGCCTGATGGGTGGCTCTCATTACTAACTTAGGTCTGATTTTGTAATCAGACATGTTGTGATTGCCTCGTCCTGTCGTGATTCCTCTCCTTAGAAGAGAAGAAGGAATGTTGTGTGATTGTAATTACAAATGAGAGATTTTCATATTTCCCAGACATGACTCCGCCAGCATGACCTTTCCGCTGTTTTCCTAGGACAGGGTGGATCTCTGAGCAGCTCCCGGCTGGACGTGTGGGGACATGGCGTCTTCCGTGCATGTATTAGACTAATAAATGTAATACAAGGCTCCTCCAACTAATTCAAGCACTTTGGGGAAGCAAGACCCTCTCGTGTCATGTATAACACACGCTTTCTTTGACTGCTTCTTATTATACTGTCTGTCAAAATTTGTTTTGTTAAATGCTATTTCTTTTGGCAGGCTTGTAATTTTGCAAGTGTTATTTTTCTTTCAAGAGATAAGTAATCATGTCAGCCAGTAGCACCCAACTAGAATGTAATATTTTCTAAAGACAACAGATGCCAATTGATGCCTGTCCAGACAAAACCTGCAGCCACAATGCTAAATTGTCCTGGACGGTTGCTAAGGGGTTTTGAGTGGCCACTCTAAGTCTCTGTCATATATCTCTATTATTAGTCTATGGGGTTTCTTTTACCAGGTTCATCCACCAGGCAAAAATTGTAAAGGTCCCCTGACACAAATTTTTCACTTTCTGAGGGTTTTTAACATTACTATGAGTTCCCCTAGCCTGTACTGTATATGGTCCCCCAGAGGCTAGAAATTTCAATCGGTGTACATCGAGCTTTGACTATCTTTCTCTGCCTTTGAGAAAATGAAAGCTCAGACGAGCTGATCTTGAATCTCCTCCTTATGACGCCATACAGAGGAAAGGTTATCTCTCCTTTCTCTGCTTTGCCCGCCCAGAGAATTTGGCTCCCATGAGAAAAGAAGCAAGGAAGTACGAACGCGACTTGAGTTTTCCTCGAGTCTGAGATATCATGGCTTGCATAGTTCCTTCATCCGAGCCTCTGAAGAAACAATGGGTTAATTTTTTTTTTTTTCTGGAAATGCCCCAACACAACTTCCCAAAGTTTTGTTTGTATGCTCCAAACATTTCACTGACGCCTGTTTCCTCAAACCGCCAAAGCAAATTATTGTCCCACCAAAGCCTATTTGGATCGGCGAGTGATGTGGAATAGAAGGACTGCTGCGCTTGATAGGGTGCATTACGAGCAGAGAGAGAGAGAGAGAGAGAGAGCCCTCTCATATTTTCAAACAACACTAGCGCTGTCTTGCTCTCTCTCTCCCTCGCGCATATTAATCAAATCAATTGACATGATAGTAAAAGGTTGGAAGACCGAAGTTTCACGGGGAGCATTTGGAGATTTTTAGAGATTAGAGACTCAATGAACAACATCTCAACACTAAATTATAAAGGTCAGTCTCATAGACGCCTGTCTCAAATACAAGCCGGTGCAGTTCGATGATTTGGGAAAATAAAATAAAAAAACCCGGGCTATTATTTGAAATTTTACGGTATATGTACATCATCGTGTTTGAATTGGTCTTAGGGAATAGATCTTAAATAGTTTAAAAACTTATCAGTAAACTTATAAAAAACTTAAAAAACGTATTAGCTGTAATAGTAAAAACGTATAATAGCTGTAGTAAAACTTTTGGAGAGAGTTTCACATGTAATATGTAGCTATTTCATAAGCAAGCATGTCAGCCAATCACAGCAGAGGGCGGTTACACTGAATCCCTCAGCAGACACGTGCCTTTCAAACAGAGTTCAAATCAGAGGCTAAAAAATAGGAAAATGCCTTGTATTTCAAAATTATGACTATTTTTGATCTAGAAAACATACTAACATTATAAGGGCAACCCAGGAAACATTATAAAATAATAAATTAACCCCATATCAGGGGACTTTTAAGTCTGATTGTTTCGAAAACATTGCTCTCCTCTACTCAAGGAGCAGCACAATGAGGGAAATCCTACAATAAGGATTTATTTTAATATTATTAGTATTAGTAGTGGTTAGGCCAAGGATTCAGATTTTTAAATTTTTTTTTAATTAATTTAAATGGATGATTTTATATTTACATCTCTAATTTAAATAGTTTAATTTTATTTTGCATTTTTTGCATTTATTATTTATTATTATGTTTATTTATAACTTTTATTATTATCTATTTTTTTGCACACATTCTGTACATTTTTTTCATCAAACTTTGGCAAGAATAGCTGGAAATTATGCACTGAAAACAATGTGGCAGATTTAATTTTAAATGATTTGCACTCAAAAATTGCAAGCAAATTTCACAAATAATTACAAATAGCAAGTAACACATTGAATGAAGAATTTTGTAGTAGAAGTAGGCCTACTACTTTTCTAAATGTTTTATTTACAAAAATCCTTTTAATATTTGAATCCTTGAAATAAGACCATAAAGACCAAAAAAGATTAAAAATGAGCACTGCTGGAATGATTCAAACTTGAATACATGTCAAAACATTACTGATTTATTTGTAATTTTTTTCTAGGCAATTTGAAAAAACTGTTTCAAGCAATTTATCTTTGTTTGTGGCACAGAGAAAGGACTGTGAAGAAAGCAACAGAAATGATCTCTACAGTCTCCATCATTTACAGATATGTCAGAGAAAGAGCACATGTGCGTCTGTGTGAGAGAGAGAGCCTTCTGCAAGAAAAAAATCTTGGTGTGGGCCCCCACCACCCTCCACCAATATCATACATACTGTACAATAGATGAGCATGGATATCATATGGGCTGAAATATGTGCCACCAGAAACTGAATTTGAACCATTTATATTTTAATTTGAATGGCTAAACTTGAATTTGAATGGCTGTTTAATTAAAAATGAATTTATTCAAAAACTGAATCTGAATTGTATAATTTGAAAATGAATTTATTTGTTTGGAACTGAAGTCCAATAAAATTTTATCCTCACTGAAAATTCGCTTCTCACAATTCAGATTCAGTTCTCAAATTCAGTGAGACAGACATCCGGGTAGTTGGAGGATGAAGGAAGAGCAATCGAGCGCAGATCGATAGCTAGCGTTCATTGGCGCACAGGACTCCTCTTGGGCCAATCAGCACCAATGTTTTGGAGCACAGTATGTTACCCGCCAGGCATGAAACAAAGAAGAAGAAGTGCTTATTTGCCGAAGGAATGGCGTGACCAGTGACCACTACCATGGATTCGGCTGGGACAAATGCGGTAATGACATGTTTTTTTACGATCTAACGATCTTTTGTTTTACTGTTGTTAATGTTATAGCTGCTAGCTATTTTGTAGAAACGGGGGAAATTAAATCTTTCGCCCGACGTTGCTAACACAGTAAGTTAGCTATAACCCACGTTTTTATGGTAGCATACTAGCTCTGGTCACAACATTTTTGCCTGGTGTTTATTACTTTTAAGCGTTTGTCTCTTCCTCCGGTGAAAATTATGTTGCAAACGTAGCTAGTGTTAGCCGCCGCCGCCGCCAAGAAGACTGGTCATGTTCTTCAGAGTGATTTGCTTTTCCCCCGATATCTTCTCCTCGTGGTTGTCATTGTCAGAGTAACGTTACTGCTTAGAGAGAGAGAGAGTGAGTAGTAAGCGTGTGTGTCGCTGTGTTTGGCAGGTGCTAGCATAATGTAAGGCCATAAACTTCAGGGCATTTACTGTACACCATAGCACTAGGCCTATTCATTTGAATTGAATGCATAAGCTTGCTAATTCCGTTTGACTAGAACACAAACATAGCACATTTACACTTTGAAAGAAAGCTGGATGTTTTGTTTAATTAAATTCAATAGTGCATATGGTATTGTGGTCCATAAATATAGTACCTATTTTATTAATATTTTGTTTTATATTGATATAGCTAGCCATTTACTTGAATAACTTTTTGCAATATATTTTCTTTGGAATATGGAAAACATCCCATTGACAGGGAGACAACTCATAAGTAGTCAATTCAGCAAGACACCTCCTAAATTTGCTCACAAATGCAACACTTTCCCCTGGTCCTGTTGGGTCCAGTGCCCAACACAGAGCTACCCCTGTTGGGCCCAGTGCCCAACATCAAATTGGCCCAGAGACTCCAAGGTGTTGTCTAGTTTCGCAACAAATAAGAAAACAGACAGACCCAGATTAACATGTATAAAATAATGTGATGCATCTCCTGAACACGGCATGTTATTGTAGCAGACAGGGAAGGAGTCAGGAAAGAGGGAGAGATGGCTGACCCAGTGTCCACACAGAAATGACAAGGTTCTTCACTGTATTTGGTGTCTTTGTCAGACTGACTCATCCCTTACATTCATCAATTTAAATTCTCAAACTATAGCTAGTGAAATGTGTATTTGTGTTGTGTAATGTCAAATTAATAAATTATCATCACAGGTCTTTTCCTGCCCCTTTTGGAGCCAGAGGAAATCGCCGGGCTGCCGGCGTGTTCAAGGGCCTTCCAACCACTCCACACCAGTCAAAGAAATAGAAGTTACATTTTATCTCTTACCAAAAATTGTTGAGCGCACTCCCAAAGGCAGTGAAGACGTTTTCCATCTGCAAGCTGGTTTGGGACGCAGGTCCACGCTGATACCAGAGAACTACACCCATGATGAGGTGAGGCAACATTTTTTCTTTTTTTTTTTTTGGTCATATTATGTTTGAATATAGTCCACTATCAAAACCAATGTTCGTTTGACAATATGATGGTATGATTTACACTACCGGTCAAAAGTTTTAGATTGGTAAGATTTTTTTATGTTTTTAAAAGAAGTCTCATCTGCTCACCAAGGCTGCAATTATTTGATAAAAATACAAAAAAAACAAAACAGCAATATTGTGAAATATTATTACACTTTAAAACAGAAGTTTTCTATGTGAAGTGTAATAGTGAAGTGTAATTTATTCCAGTGATCAACGCTGAATTTACAGCATCATTGATCCTACAGAAATTATTATAATATGATGCTCAAGAAACATTTATGATTATTATCCATGTTGAAAACAGTTTTTTACATTAGTATTTCAGGATTCTTTGATGAATAGAAAGTTCAAAAGAACACAATTGATCTGAAATGGAAAGCTTTTGTAACATTAATCACTACCATTCAAAAGTTTGGTGTCAGTAAGAATTTATTTTTTTATTTTTGGGGGAAAGAAATTAGAAAATACGTTTATTCATCAAGGATGAGTATGAGGGTGATTTGATCAAAAGTTACAGTAAAGACATTTATAATGTTAGAAAAGATTATATTTTAAATAAATGCTGTTTTTTTAACGTTATATTCATCATAGAATTTTGGGGGGGAAATGGTGCACGACTGTTTTCAACATTGAAAATAATAAGTTATGTTTTGAGCATAAAATCAGCATATTCGAATGATTTCTGAAGGATCATGTGACACTGAAAACGGATGTGTAATCAGCAACAGTAATGATGTTGAAAATTCAGCTTTCAAATGACATTTTTAAATATATTAAAATAGAAAACAGTCATTTTAAATTGTCATAGTATTTCACAATATTACGGTTTGTCATTTTTTTTCATCAAAAAAAGCAGCCTTGGTGAGCAGAAGAGACTTCATTTAAAAACATAAAAAATCTTACTGATCTAAAACTTTTGACCGGTAGTGTATATTACTCTTGAAGGTATGTTCAACCCTCAAAGATCTTTATCCAAAACTGGAAAGTGTGTCTGGGGGGCGGGGGCTGGCTGATTTACAAAGGAGCAGGTACATAGAACTTACCCATGGCCAATCTAATCTTGGTATAAAATAATTTGAATCAATATCTTGAGTGATGAGTACGGTCACATTTCAATAGAGTTCAACTATTAAATAACTTTTCTTGTTAAGAGGGTGGGGTTCTAGAAAACTATATATGGTGTCTCCTGGGGACAGTGGATATACTGGGCTAATGCTGAAGACTGCAAGTATAGGCGGAAAGGGTGTCCTATATATTGCTCCGTAGAGGAGGAACTAGACACTCAACCACTGCCTCCTTACTCCAGGTCCTTCTCTAGTATGCCAAAGGCAATGTGCCACTCCTGTCACACCAGCTATCCACTGCGAATCCTAGCGCTGCATGTTGAAACATGCAAGCCTTCAGATACTTATCCACTGGAGGTGTGTACAGACCCATTGTATGGATAATGTTGGGAGCTTGAATACAATGTTTTAAGAGAACAAAGAGGAGGCTCAACATTACAATGACCTGGAGGAACATGCAAGCGAGTGTGGAGAGAGGTAACAGAATCTTAGCACAATTTAATCAACATAAAAATGTCAAGATTTTGTAGCAAGCATCTGTCTTTCCACCAATGGATTAATGTATTGAGCAGTTGGGTTTAATACTTTTAAATTGACTGAGCTGTTACCATAAAGGCTGACTGTGCTGTGTGTGATATACATTTACTTTCAACAGTACACAAGTTTTTTTTCTTTTTTTTTCTTTGGTTGTCACTGTTGCCATATGATTTTTATTGATCAGTTAGTCCTGACCATAACAAAATTTCTTTCTCTCAAAAAGTTTAAATTAAACTTTACTTTCAACTTTTCTATAAAGTAAACTTTTATATGTGGCTTCTGTACTGAGTCTATTGTACACATTTTTACAGTTAAAGTCAGAGGATATGGTTTCACTCTTAACTTCATACTCGTTTTGTCATTTCAGCAAAGCTGACTTCATTCCTTCAAGTTCTTCATCTTCAGAACAAAAGATGAGCATTTCTAGGTTTGTACGCTTCTATAGTCTCCTTCAACAGGGAATAACCTAAGGCTCTCAAACTTTTGGGGCCAAGTACCTCATGTCATGTCATTGAATCCAGTGATTACCTATAAGCTATGACCCTACAGAACCAACGAAAAAGTAAATGACACAAATATGCAAATACTAACACACAATAGAGAAAGAATAAATCTCATACATACACCACAGTTTGTCAACCTCTAACCTAAAGGAATTATACAGACAATATGCGCTTTCCAGAATCACACTGCCTAACAGGCATTTATTTCTTCCTCAGCCTTGAAGATGTCCTGCAGGCCATCTCTGCTGCTTTTAACAATGAGGAAGAATTTCCTCTCACTGTATCAAGATCCCATGTGGTGGAGCAGGGCCTTGCTCGATGAAAGCGACAAAAGAAGGCATTGCCTACTAGTCGGTTAAAAATCAGGTTCATGGGGAGGCGGGCCTTGATACAGGAGCGTTACGGAAGGAGTTCCTCACAAGTCAAGCAGCTTGGATTTCCCGGCATTGTATTATTTGATCCACTTTTCTTCAACCGATCACCAACAAAATGTAATCATCTGTTCCTTTTCCCATTATCAACATTTCCTTAAATTTTAGTTGAAATCTGTTCATAACTTTGAGTTATTTTGCTAACAAACTCCATCAAAACCATAGCCTCCTTGGCGGAGATAAATATGATTTACATTACATTTAAAAAAAAAATTGCAATAGAAGTGACAGTTACATGAGATGGTTGCAGCCAGGGATTGAGCAGAAGCTCTTTGAGGGTGACCAGACTGGAAAATGTCCCAAATATTCCCTGTTGGATCTTGATCAAGGAAATTTCAGGTAAGACATGCTTGCACACAGTGGGGTCCATAAGTCTGAGTCCTCAAACAATATTTTGTTTACATGTTACAGGGCTGAAAACTCAGACATGGGGCCTGGCATTAAGCTGGGCCATATATGACAAGAAAAAAAAGGAATTGTGTTTGATGACTTTGAAAATATTTGATCATTTCAGGCACTGACAGTGTAGTTGCCTACGTGGGCTCTGATTGGCCCACATGGTCATTTGAGTCAAGCAATTAAAATTGCTTCCTTTGTTCACATCATAAAATAACCTGATGAAGGTCCCAGCGACCGAAACATTGTTTTCTGATTAAACTTTATATGCAAGTTAAGACAGTGTGGGAGATTCCTCTCTTTCAGTCTCTCTCCTTCGCACCTGTCTGCCTCTGTAGGTGTGCATATACTCTTTTATTGTTTTATGTTCAGTAGGCTAAATGTGGTGGCTTGAGATCTTAACACAGTATTATGCACATATGTCCTCTGGACATTACTATGTTTCTACTAATTTATATGGTTTTATTTCAGAAGTGCTGGTGAAATCTGGGCTGCAAGTCTGGCTCAAAGCGGACCACCACCCTGCTGCCTCAAACTTTGGTGTTACAGGTACTTGTGTGATGGGGAAATACAGATTCAGCACATTTCCAAAGAGGATGTCTCTGATGCGGAGTATATATCACTTCTCTCTCCCAAGTAAGAGGTCTTAAGTGTTTTAGTGCTGTAAAATGTTTGGCAACACATTTTAATCAGTGTTTTTTTTTGTTTTTGTTTTTCTGTGTGTGTGTGTCTTTTTAAGGTTGAGTCGGCCACTGAGGCTACAAGAACTGATTGAGGACATTTTGAGCTGTGGCTATAATGGACCTGTTAATGTTGAAAAGAGGGAAGAAATTCTTCGGTATAATTGTTTTGTCACTATGTTAATCCTTGTCAATGATGTTTATATTCATGTTTTGATTTTTTTACATTTTGCTTAATATTGATATTATTTTTTCTTCATTCTATATTTTAGTGCTGTTGTTCTTCATGCCATACTTCAGCTGCTGCCCCTACTCTCCCAGCTACGTGAAGGTCTAAAACTTTATGGTCTCGTTGATCTAATGGACCAATACCCAAACATCTGCCAACCACTCTTTGTCCCTGGGATGGAGGTGAAGGTGAGTTAATAAATGTAGACACAAGTAGGGATGTACTGATACCACTTTTAACTAACAATAATGATTCCAAGTCCTAAACTCAGCTTATTTCAAGTAGCAATCATGCCCTTTACTTGAAATTTTTGTGTATAGACTTTGTGGGGTCACTGGGCAATAATAATGAAGATATTAAAGTTAAAGGTCCACAATGCAGAATTGTCCTAAAAAAAACAATGTATAGTATGACCCCCAACTGATGTGAGGTGGTTTATTTATCTACAGAGGTACTGCCTTCTGCTGGTATTTTCTGGTTTTCTTATGTTGCTGTGTTTGGGACATTTCTGTGTCAACCTTTGGGCAGTGGGTATGTAGCCCACAGCCAGCAATTGTGAGGTTGGGGACTAGCATAGCAACCAGGTAACGTAATTGATTTTGTGCTGCTTCTCCCTCTCTCTCAGCTCACTCGCCCACTACTGCTCTCTCTTTCTGGATAAACTCATAACGATACATGGTTTCTCTCACCAGGCTGATGCTGACTTTGTCTTTGCGGCTTGTCAACCTGAGTTCAGCGAGAAGGGCTCCTACAAAGAACGGTTGGAAGTGAGCGTTATGAATCATCTCCAGGGCTTCTTGCAGGAGCTGGAAGCATGTAATTGCTCATGTACTTTTCTTCTTGTAAACTCTATTTACTTAGTTTTTCTGTCTTACACATTTTATGAAGTTTTCATGTAGATTATATTATTATTGTAAGTACACTTACGCAAGATATTAGATTTCCAAATTCTACCTCTGTGTTGGTACAGGTAAATCAAATATTTAATTTACGTAATTGTTTGCTTTCTGTCTCTGAAAAGGTGTACTTCCAGAGGTGGGTGACACAGTAGACTATCTTGGTCACCTGTCCCCCAGTATGTTTCTCCAGTGGCTCACAGGACAGGGCCACATTCCTGTCTTACCAGAAGAGAAGAGAAACTTCAGAGTCTTTGTGCAGTTCAATCACACCTGTGACATCCAGTATGGTTCACATAGAGTGTGCATGTAGTAATGCAATCCACCTACCTGTTAAGCATATGCAAACTTTTGCTGAGTTCAAACAAGTGATGACAGGCCTTTCATCTAGGGCAGGCATTTCATCAGGTTTAAGTGAAATGTTGCAGTTTCAAATATTCAGTGCTAATTAGATTACTGAATGTTTTTCTTTCATGGTTCAAGTACAATGCCTATACATTCAGACAAATAATAATAGATAAGATATTTGTGCAAATCTTTCATCTCATTTTTTGTTAAGTCCAGTTTGTATCTGTTAACCCAACCCAAGTTATACTTCAAAAAGCATTTCCATATGGGCATTGCACCATCCATGTTTGTCAGAAAGATGTCCTTCACTGCGTTCTTTCCTGCTTCCCTGTGGCTGTGTCAGTTTGACAAAAGTCCAATAAATACAAAATCTTTGGAAGCAAAATACAACATTGTGGCATTACTTTAGGTGCATGGAAACAATCATGAATTATTAAAAGCCTTTTAGTCCTCTGATTGGCACAGACAGGACTGTCAATGATGGCGAAGTAGGTACAATGCATGTGCGAGTGTGAACAAATAAATGTCTCTTCCGAAATTATTTGAATGAGAAAGAGGAGCAGTGGCAAGGCGTAGAGTTTCAATGTCCTCTGTCTTCAATGGACATTCCATTTCTGGCACTGCAACACCTGTGTTGGCAGAGTTATGAGAGAGCCCTGAACTCTCCCAATCAATATCCTCAATCTGGATTCCCTAAAACCAACAGAAGATAGTATTATCAGTATATAGATTGAAAAAAATCATTTAAAGGCGGACAACAATGTCATTGGCATTATCACTCAACTGCCACATCTTCCTCTGGCTCGCAGATGGGGTGCTGCAGCATCCCAGGCTCCCACAGCTGGTTTGGGGTAAGGAAGCCCTCTGTCCTGATAGGATGAGCATTCCATCCAGCAGAAAACTTGGCCAAATCAGCCTTGAGTCTTGGGAGGAAGGTGTACTGAGCACAGAAGAGATGGAGATTATCCGAGATGTCAAGCGATCCATCTTCCTCCAGGCTGTGTAATACGTCATAGTAAACGTGAGTAACTCCTGTCCAAAAGTCCTTCCACAGACGTTCGATTCTACAATTCGTAAATAGAAAAGTTCCCCATGGGTCATTCAAACAATGTACAAGAATAGCCAAACAGCAATTCAACTGGAGTAAATATCACAGTGAAGGGCACATCAACAATAACAAGACATGTCGTGTACCTACTTGGATCTTGGGGTCATTTGATAATCATTTCAAAAGGAATAATTCACCTCTGGTTGTGCACACTTTTTGCATTTAAAAAGCTTCCATGTCTTGTGCCTCTCATACTAAACATAATCTGGGCAATGCTGACATTTTCAACACCCTGGTCACCTCTTACCCTGCAACTCATCAGATTTTGAAATTAGTATCCATCCAGCGGAATCAACATTTTGAAAATTTTAAAATTTTACTAAAAATACTGGATAATTTCCTCACACAGGTTCATGAAAACTAAATGCAGCATTCCCAAGTAACATTTATGCCATTATAAATATCTCAATATCTCAGCTCTGGAAGGGTCTAGAGTCTCCATTTTCAACATGACATCACGACTTTTGCGTAAACATACACGCCACTTTCGAGCCAAGTGGCGTGTTATCTCTACGCATTTTGAGCTATCCGCGTGTATCCGCATGTTTGCGTGCATGTCTACGCCATTAATGTCCGCGTCATTCCGCGTGTCTGTACACGACGTCAAATCTCCAGTCATAAATGCCATTAACCCCAGTGACGGTTAAGTTTAGGGATGGGGTTGAGGTAAGTCATATCTTTTTCTTTCCTAGGATGGTAAGGGAACAGTCATAAATGCCTTTAACCCAAGTGACGGTTAGGTTTAGGGACGGGGTTGAGGTAAGTCATATATTTATATAACGTTACGTCAACGGCATTCATAAACACGCTGAAAAGCGATTATGCGTCTTGATAGCACGCCAAAAATGGAAATACGAATTGGCGTGTCATACACACGCTACTTCATGAAATCAGTCTGCCATTTTTGCACTCAGGTCTAAGTCCCATAGCCCTCTATCAGAATCCAGAGTTTCAAGAAGATCAGAGAAACTCAAAATTTCGACCCCCAAAAAAAACGACAGTGGTACCCTTGTCGTTTTTTTTTTTTTTTTTTGGTGCGAAAAAATAAGTTTCTCCAATCTTCTTGAAACTCTGGATTCTGATAGAGGGCCATGGGACTTAGACCTGAGTGCAAAAAATGGAGACTCTAGACCCTTCCATAGCTGAGATATTTATAATGGCATAAATGTTACGTGGGTTCTCAATATCTCAGCTCTGGAAGGGTCTAGAGCCTCCATTTTTGCACTCAGGTCAAAGTCTCACAGCCCTCTATCATAATCCAGAGTTTTGAGAAGATTGGAGAAAGTTAATTTTTCGCCCGAAAATGAAAAAAAACGAAAGGGGTAACACTGTCGTTTTTTTTTCGGGTCGAAATTTTGAATTTTGATATCTCAGCTCTGGAAGGGTCTAGAGCCTCCATTTTTGCACTCAGGTCAAAGTCTCACAGCCCTCTATCATAATCCAGAGTTTTGAGAAGATTGGAGAAACTTAATTTTTCGCCCGAAAATGAAAAAAAACGAAAGGGGTAACACTGTCGTTTTTTTTTTTTGGTCGAAATTTTGAATTTGATATCTCAGCTCTGGAAGGGTCTAGAGCCTCCATTTTTGCACTCAGGTCAAAGTCTCACAGCCCTCTATCATAATCCAGAGTTTTGAGAAGATTGGAGAAACTTAATTTTTCGCCCGAAAATGAAAAAAAACGAAAGGGGTAACACTGTCGTTTTTTTTTTCGGGTCGAAATTTTGAATTTTGATATCTCAGCTCTGGAAGGGTCTAGAGCCTCCATTTTTGCACTCAGGTCAAAGTCTCACAGCCCTCTATCATAATCCAGAGTTTTGAGAAGATTGGAGAAACTTAATTTTTCGCCCGAAAATGAAAAAAAAACGAAAGGGGTAACACTGTCGTTTTTTTTTCGGGTCGAAATTTTGAATTTTGATATCTCAGCTCTGGAAGGGTCTAGAGCCTCCATTTTTGCACTCAGGTCAAAGTCTCACAGCCCTCTATCATAATCCAGAGTTTTGAGAAGATTGGAGAAACTTAATTTTTCGCCCGAAAATGAAAAAAAACGAAAGGGGTAACACTGTCGTTTTTTTTTTCGGGTCGAAATTTTGAATTTGATATCTCAGCTCTGGAAGGGTCTAGAGCCTCCATTTTTGCACTCAGGTCAAAGTCTCACAGCCCTCTATCATAATCCAGAGTTTTGAGAAGATTGGAGAAACTTAATTTTTCGCCCGAAAATGAAAAAAAACGAAAGGGGTAACACTGTCGTTTTTTTTTCGGGTCGAAATTTTGAATTTTGATATCTCAGCTCTGGAAGGGTCTAGAGCCTCCATTTTTGCACTCAGGTCAAAGTCTCACAGCCCTCTATCATAATCCAGAGTTTTGAGAAGATTGGAGAAACTTAATTTTTCGCCCAAAAATGAAAAAAAACGAAAGGGGTAACACTGTCGTTTTTTTTTTCGGGTCGAAATTTTGAATTTGATATCTCAGCTCTGGAAGGGTCTAGAGCCTCCATTTTTGCACTCAGGTCAAAGTCTCACAGCCCTCTATCATAATCCAGAGTTTTGAGAAGATTGGAGAAACTTAATTTTTCGCCCGAAAATGAAAAAAAACGAAAGGGGTAACACTGTCGTTTTTTTTTCGGGTCGAAATTTTGAATTTTGATATCTCAGCTCTGGAAGGGTCTAGAGCCTCCATTTTTGCACTCAGGTCAAAGTCTCACAGCCCTCTATCATAATCCAGAGTTTTGAGAAGATTGGAGAAACTTAATTTTTCGCCCAAAAATGAAAAAAAAACGAAAGGGGTAACACTGTCGTTTTTTTTTCGGGTCGAAATTTTGAATTTTGATATCTCAGCTCTGGAAGGGTCTAGAGCCTCCATTTTTGCACTCAGGTCAAAGTCTCACAGCCCTCTATCATAATCCAGAGTTTTGAGAAGATTGGAGAAACTTAATTTTTCGCCCGAAAATGAAAAAAAACGAAAGGGGTAACACTGTCGTTTTTTTTTCGGGTCGAAATTTTGAATTTTGATATCTCAGCTCTGGAAGGGTCTAGAGCCTCCATTTTTGCACTCAGGTCAAAGTCTCACAGCCCTCTATCATAATCCAGAGTTTTGAGAAGATTGGAGAAACTTAATTTTTCGCCCAAAAATGAAAAAAAACGAAAGGGGTAACACTGTCGTTTTTTTTTTCGGGTCGAAATTTTGAATTTTGATATCTCAGCTCTGGAAGGGTCTAGAGCCTCCATTTTTGCACTCAGGTCAAAGTCTCACAGCCCTCTATCATAATCCAGAGTTTTGAGAAGATTGGAGAAACTTAATTTTTCGCCCAAAAATGAAAAAAAACGAAAGGGGTAACACTGTCGTTTTTTTTTCGGGTCGAAATTTTGAATTTTGATATCTCAGCTCTGGAAGGGTCTAGAGCCTCCATTTTTGCACTCAGGTCAAAGTCTCACAGCCCTCTATCATAATCCAGAGTTTTGAGAAGATTGGAGAAACTTAATTTTTCGCCCGAAAATGAAAAAAAACGAAAGGGGTAACACTGTCGTTTTTTTTTTCGGGTCGAAATTTTGAATTTTGATATCTCAGCTCTGGAAGGGTCTAGAGCCTCCATTTTTGCACTCAGGTCAAAGTCTCACAGCCCTCTATCATAATCCAGAGTTTTGAGAAGATTGGAGAAACTTAATTTTTCGCCCAAAAATGAAAAAAAACGAAAGGGGTAACACTGTCGTTTTTTTTTTCGGGTCGAAATTTTGAATTTTGATATCTCAGCTCTGGAAGGGTCTAGAGCCTCCATTTTTGCACTCAGGTCAAAGTCTCACAGCCCTCTATCATAATCCAGAGTTTTGAGAAGATTGGAGAAACTTAATTTTTCGCCCAAAAATGAAAAAAAACGAAAGGGGTAACACTGTCGTTTTTTTTTCGGGTCGAAATTTTGAATTTCGATATCTCAGCTCTGGAAGGGTCTAGAGCCTCCATTTTTGCACTCAGGTCAAAGTCTCACAGCCCTCTATCATAATCCAGAGTTTTGAGAAGATTGGAGAAACTTAATTTTTCGCCCGAAAATGAAAAAAAACGAAAGGGGTAACACTGTCGTTTTTTTTTTCGGGTCGAAATTTTGAATTTTGATATCTCAGCTCTGGAAGGGTCTAGAGCCTCCATTTTTGCACTCAGGTCAAAGTCTCACAGCCCTCTATCATAATCCAGAGTTTTGAGAAGATTGGAGAAACTTAATTTTTCGCCCAAAAATGAAAAAAAACGAAAGGGGTAACACTGTCGTTTTTTTTTCGGGTCGAAATTTTGAATTTTGATATCTCAGCTCTGGAAGGGTCTAGAGCCTCCATTTTTGCACTCAGGTCAAAGTCTCACAGCCCTCTATCATAATCCAGAGTTTTGAGAAGATTGGAGAAACTTAATTTTTCGCCCAAAAATGAAAAAAAACGAAAGGGGTAACACTGTCGTTTTTTTTTCGGGTCGAAATTTTGAATTTTGATATCTCAGCTCTGGAAGGGTCTAGAGCCTCCATTTTTGCACTCAGGTCAAAGTCTCACAGCCCTCTATCATAATCCAGAGTTTTGAGAAGATTGGAGAAACTTAATTTTTCGCCCAAAAATGAAAAAAAACGAAAGGGGTAACACTGTCGTTTTTTTTTCGGGTCGAAATTTTGAATTTTGATATCTCAGCTCTGGAAGGGTCTAGAGCCTCCATTTTTGCACTCAGGTCAAAGTCTCACAGCCCTCTATCATAATCCAGAGTTTTGAGAAGATTGGAGAAACTTAATTTTTCGCCCAAAAATGAAAAAAAACGAAAGGGGTAACACTGTCGTTTTTTTTTTCGGGTCGAAATTTTGAATTTGATATCTCAGCTCTGGAAGGGTCTAGAGCCTCCATTTTTGCACTCAGGTCAAAGTCTCACAGCCCTCTATCATAATCCAGAGTTTTGAGAAGATTGGAGAAACTTAATTTTTCGCCCAAAAATGAAAAAAAACGAAAGGGGTAACACTGTCGTTTTTTTTTCGGGTCGAAATTTTGAATTTTGATATCTCAGCTCTGGAAGGGTCTAGAGCCTCCATTTTTGCACTCAGGTCAAAGTCTCACAGCCCTCTATCATAATCCAGAGTTTTGAGAAGATTGGAGAAACTTAATTTTTCGCCCAAAAATGAAAAAAAACGAAAGGGGTAACACTGTCGTTTTTTTTTTCGGGTCGAAATTTTGAATTTTGATATCTCAGCTCTGGAAGGGTCTAGAGCCTCCATTTTTGCACTCAGGTCAAAGTCTCACAGCCCTCTATCATAATCCAGAGTTTTGAGAAGATTGGAGAAACTTAATTTTTCGCCCAAAAATGAAAAAAAACGAAAGGGGTAACACTGTCGTTTTTTTTTTCGGGTCGAAATTTTGAATTTTGATATCTCAGCTCTGGAAGGGTCTAGAGCCTCCATTTTTGCACTCAGGTCAAAGTCTCACAGCCCTCTATCATAATCCAGAGTTTTGAGAAGATTGGAGAAACTTAATTTTTCGCCCAAAAATGAAAAAAAACGAAAGGGGTAACACTGTCGTTTTTTTTTCGGGTCGAAATTTTGAATTTTGATATCTCAGCTCTGGAAGGGTCTAGAGCCTCCATTTTTGCACTCAGGTCAAAGTCTCACAGCCCTCTATCATAATCCAGAGTTTTGAGAAGATTGGAGAAACTTAATTTTTCGCCCAAAAATGAAAAAAAACGAAAGGGGTAACACTGTCGTTTTTTTTTTCGGGTCGAAATTTTGAATTTTGATATCTCAGCTCTGGAAGGGTCTAGAGCCTCCATTTTTGCACTCAGGTCAAAGTCTCACAGCCCTCTATCATAATCCAGAGTTTTGAGAAGATTGGAGAAACTTAATTTTTCGCCCAAAAATGAAAAAAAAACGAAAGGGGTAACACTGTCGTTTTTTTTTTCGGGTCGAAATTTTGAATTTTGATATCTCAGCTCTGGAAGGGTCTAGAGCCTCCATTTTTGCACTCAGGTCAAAGTCTCACAGCCCTCTATCATAATCCAGAGTTTTGAGAAGATTGGAGAAACTTAATTTTTCGCCCAAAATGAAAAAAACGAAAGGGGTAACACTGTCGTTTTTTTTTCGGGTCGAAATTTTGAATTTTGATATCTCAGCTCTGGAAGGGTCTAGAGCCTCCATTTTTGCACTCAGGTCAAAGTCTCACAGCCCTCTATCATAATCCAGAGTTTTGAGAAGATTGGAGAAACTTAATTTTTCGCCCAAAAATGAAAAAAAACGAAAGGGGTAACACTGTCGTTTTTTTTTCGGGTCGAAATTTTGAATTTTGATATCTCAGCTCTGGAAGGGTCTAGAGCCTCCATTTTTGCACTCAGGTCAAAGTCTCACAGCCCTCTATCATAATCCAGAGTTTTGAGAAGATTGGAGAAACTTAATTTTTCGCCCAAAAATGAAAAAAAACAAAAGGGGTAACACTGTCGTTTTTTTTTCGGGTCGAAATTTTGAATTTTGATATCTCAGCTCTGGAAGGGTCTAGAGCCTCCATTTTTGCACTCAGGTCAAAGTCTCACAGCCCTCTATCATAATCCAGAGTTTTGAGAAGATTGGAGAAACTTAATTTTTCGCCCAAAAATGAAAAAAAACGAAAGGGGTAACACTGTCGTTTTTTTTTCGGGTCGAAATTTTGAATTTTGATATCTCAGCTCTGGAAGGGTCTAGAGCCTCCATTTTTGCACTCAGGTCAAAGTCTCACAGCCCTCTATCATAATCCAGAGTTTTGAGAAGATTGGAGAAACTTAATTTTTCGCCCAAAAATGAAAAAAAACAAAAGGGGTAACACTGTCGTTTTTTTTTCGGGTCGAAATTTTGAATTTTGATATCTCAGCTCTGGAAGGGTCTAGAGCCTCCATTTTTGCACTCAGGTCAAAGTCTCACAGCCCTCTATCATAATCCAGAGTTTTGAGAAGATTGGAGAAACTTAATTTTTCGCCCAAAAATGAAAAAAAACGAAAGGGGTAACACTGTCGTTTTTTTTTCGGGTCGAAATTTTGAATTTTGATATCTCAGCTCTGGAAGGGTCTAGAGCCTCCATTTTTGCACTCAGGTCAAAGTCTCACAGCCCTCTATCATAATCCAGAGTTTTGAGAAGATTGGAGAAACTTAATTTTTCGCCCAAAAATGAAAAAAAACGAAAGGGGTAACACTGTCGTTTTTTTTTCGGGTCGAAATTTTGAATTTTGATATCTCAGCTCTGGAAGGGTCTAGAGCCTCCATTTTTGCACTCAGGTCAAAGTCTCACAGCCCTCTATCATAATCCAGAGTTTTGAGAAGATTGGAGAAACTTAATTTTTCGCCCAAAAATGAAAAAAAACGAAAGGGGTAACACTGTCGTTTTTTTTTTCGGGTCGAAATTTTGAATTTTGATATCTCAGCTCTGGAAGGGTCTAGAGCCTCCATTTTTGCACTCAGGTCAAAGTCTCGCGGCCCTCTATCATAATCCAGAGTTTTGAGAAGATTGGAGAAACTTAATTTTTCGCCCAAAAATGAAAAAAAACGAAAGGGGTAACACTGTCGTTTTTTTTTCGGGTCGAAATTTTGAATTTTGATATCTCAGCTCTGGAAGGGTCTAGAGCCTCCATTTTTGCACTCAGGTCAAAGTCTCGCAGCCCTCTATCATAATCCAGAGTTTTGAGAAGATTGGAGAAACTTAATTTTTCGCCCAAAAATGAAAAAAAACGAAAGGGGTAACACTGTCGTTTTTTTTTCGGGTCGAAATTTTGAATTTTGATATCTCAGCTCTGGAAGGGTCTAGAGCCTCCATTTTTGCACTCAGGTCAAAGTTTCACAGCCCTCTATCATAATCCAGAGTTTTGAGAAGATTGGAGAAACTTAATTTTTCGCCCAAAAATGAAAAAAAAACAAAAGGGGTAACACTGTCGTTTTTTTTTCGGGTCGAAATTTTGAATTTTGATATCTCAGCTCTGGAAGGGTCTAGAGCCTCCATTTTTGCACTCAGGTCAAAGTCTCGTGGCCCTCTATCATAATCCAGAGTTTTGAGAAGATTGGAGAAACTTAATTTTTCACCCGAAAATGAAAAAAAACGAAAGGGGTACCACTGTCGTTTTTTTTGGGGGGGGGTCGAAATTTTGAGTTTCTCTGATCTTCTTGAAACCCTGGATTCTGATAGAGGCCCATGGGACTTACACCTGGATAGACATTGTGTTTGACCGATACAGAGAACATCAAGGGTGCTACCAGGACACGGCGCACAAAAGCGGCTCAACCAATCAGACGACTTGTTGAGGGTTGTGATGTGCACTGTGATGCAGCAAGAAATACACTTTTCTCCAAGACAGGTAAACAAGAAGCAATGCCAGCGACAAGTTCCATCTGCTGAGAGTACACTATCATGGATTGGAGAAATGCTCAATATGCTACACCTGAGCTTCCTTCACCCTTGGACATGGGATGGAAACATGGCGGGTCAGGACTACAGCCCATGTCACAATCCAATACCTGAAAGTTGCCTGGAAAGTACCTGTAAAAACAATACACAACACGCCAGCACAAATGCCGAAAATTAGGGCTGTTATGCACTGCAATATGTGCATGTCAGAGTGATGATGACCAATGTCCTTGATTAAATGTGGAGTTGTAGTCCTCAAGTATACCAAGGCAAGGGGTAACCAAAGAACTTCGAAAAGGACAAAACAAGCGTGCCGCACAAGCCCTCAAAAGTGACGTCTCGATCGCCCCCCTGTGACTGGTCCCAGTATAGCTCATAACCCCCGCCTCCCCATGTTATTCAATGGGACACGAGACCAACTAAACAATTAAATTACACTTCACATATCCTTTTTCCAAAGATAGTTTCTGTCATTTACTGTAGTTTCTATCACGTTGATGTAATTTCAAGTGTTCGTTTTTAAAATAAGTTTGTTTTTAGTTAGTTATGTGATGATAAAAACGGTGCTCTGACATCATGATTGACAGCTGTGATTGACAGGTTTTCTGAGCGAGGTAGTCACTGAAAGCACCAGCGGACTTTTTTTAATAATGTTGATTATGTGGTTAGTAGTTGTATTTACCTTATTTTAACGAGGTTCTGCAATCAGCAGACATCATTGGAGAAGAACAAAGCAGACAGAGGACACTTAATGAAAGTGCGGGGCGTGTGCTTGCGTTTGATTCAGCGCGAATGAGGGCGCGGCCTTGATTTCGCGGCTTTACTTCCTGCTCACGACTGTTTGAAGAAAGAAAAGGTGAGATTTTACATTCAAACTGGGACAAAATACAGCTAATATTAATCACATTGATGACAATTAAAAGATTAGAGGAATTACGAGGATTATTCAAAGAGGATGATCTGACTGAAAAGCCCATTGAGGTATCTAATCCTTAATCTTAGGATTAATTCAGTGCCGTGTTATGAGATTTTCACACAACCTCAAGACATGCAGCAGTGTAGCTGTGGGACCTGAAATGATTCAAACATGAAAACAAGTCAGTGCAAACCTCAATGTCACAAGAGTGTTTTCAGAAACTCATTCACTATAAATCGACATCGGTATTCCAGATGTAGTAGTTGAGGGTAAAGGCGAGTTCATCGCACTGAAAGACTAATTAAGTGTGTTTTATTGAGCGCTTTCAAGCAGGCGGATGAAACAAGATCATAGAGATAGGAGGTGTCCAGACTGATTTACTCCTATACAACACTACTGAAGCAATACTGCAAGCCTAATGAGCTTACAGATCCTTTTACTTTAGGGAAATCCAGCAGAAACCAAGTGTATTCAGCATTAGTTTGTATTATTGATTTTCATTTAGTCCTAGTGAACAGATGTTTTTTAAACAGACAAAAATCAATTCAAAAAGTAAAAAAAAAAACACACCCAGTTCGTTGTTTTTTTTTGGACTTTTATCCACAAAGGATTATGCTGTAAAATACGATTTTATTTAATTTAATATGAGTAACTTAAAATATGAAATAGGACAGAAGTAGCAATGTCATTTTACGCACATTTTTGTTATTCAGACTTAGTAAAAAAAAAAAGTTAAAGCTAATAAGTTAAACAAACTAAGATAAGTACAACAACTTTATTATGTAATGTAAAATGCAAGATTATTGACCTTAGATCCACAAGTTATAAAATTATTATTTCTACGTTTTTATGTTTGATGTTTGCATACTCTGTAAAAAAATATTGTTGGTTTAACTTAAAAAATTAAGTAACCTGGTTGCCTTAAATTTTTAAGTTGACAGAACTGAAAAAAGTGAGTTAATACAATGAAGGGGATTAATTTAATCATCAGAACTCAAAATAATAAGTTATCTGAACTAAATAAATTAAGTTGATTTCACAAAAGAAAAAAATGTTGTGATGACATCTTGAAAATTTTTTTTTACAGTTAAGTAGATAAAATTAAGTTAAAATAAGTTTTAAGTTCTCTTAACTTATTTTCTTTTACAGTATAAGTGATAACCTAGTTCATCAGTGCTACTGCATGATTGTTGCTATAACACAAAACACAGCATTCAACAACACACTCACAAAAACCTGAGAACACTGGTTTATAAAACAAATCTTTATTAAATGAAAAGCATTTTCTTTGTCAAGTACGAAATAGAATGTACAAATACTTTACATTGTTGAAAACATCAACACGATGAAAATGAAAGAAAATATCCGTCGAAAACGACACAAGTTCCATAACTGCACAAACCTCTGAGAAACATTTGAAACTGAGTTTTGAAAACTGAACACTGGACGCCTTAACGCCTACAGGTCCAGATCTGATCAGTGTGTACAGTGATGGTTCAGGGTGGCACGAGAGCCAACCAAACACCCGGTTTAACGCTAAGCCAAATCAAGACGATGATATCTGTACACAGTGACATCACGGAGTAAAAAGTGAAATCTTAAAGGTCACAAGCATCAATTTGGAGGTAGTTACAGGAAGAGTTCACACAAACATTTACTCACACTCATGCCGTCCCAAAGTGTTATTTCCTGTCTTTTGTGAAACATCAGCTCAAGTGGAACAAAAAACATCCGTGTGGATCGTGACTTGTGATGTCAAGCTCCAAAAATGAACAAATGCATATGATACTTTAGTGTGAGTAACAAACTGATAATATTCCCCTCCACAAAGCTCTGAAATATTTGGTCTTGTGAGCAAACGTCTGCATCAAAAGCCTTAAATATTAAGTAAACGATGATTTTCTTGCATTTTCCTCATCTAAAGTGATCATATGCCTTCAGGAGACCTGAAATATGGATGCAACTTCTTGGACTATAACATTAATAGTCAAAAATAATAGTCGAAAATGACTTTTACCATCCACTTTCATTGCTTTAAAAAAAAAAAAACGGTTGCGCAGGCATTTGGATATCTCATTTTGTGTTTCTTGAAAAAAAAAAAATTGTAATGACATGAGGATGAGTAAATGATGACAAATTATAGCTATTTTTTGTGAACTATTTCTTTAATATGCAAACAATTGTAACAAGCCAATCATAAGCTGTAAATGGAAATTTTCTCTTGCGAATGTATTACCGATGAAGTCATTTTACAATTCCTATTGTCACTAGTTCCTCACACTTTCAAGCAGTTTTTTGGTAATAGTGGCTTTGGGCGTGGCTAAAGGTGCTGGTATTCTGGGATTGGTGCGGCACAGTGTCAATCACACACAGATGACGCACAAAACAAAAAGGAAACAGACAACACGGGACACATTTGGACTGCTGGTGAGGAACACAAACCCCTCCAAATGTCTTCTGAGAGGTCCATGAACAAAGGTCTCTTTGGCATTCGTCACCAATTAGTTGACATATTTCTTTTCATTTAAATTTATATAAAAATTTGTTTTGAATCGGGAACAAAATAAGTAAAACATCATCAGACACAGAAGCTCTACTTCCCACACCGCTACATACTGTAAATTCACAATAAAACGACTTTGTGTTGAACTCGTCCTACTAAAACTCTATCTGTACATGTCTATCTACTTTGTAAACCCCTTTGTTTTATTCTCACACACACACACACTTACTTGCGCTGTATAACAGCGACACAAACACACGTTTTGTCTCAGGTACCTTATGAGAATAGAGTCAAGTTCAAAAGCATAGCCGATCAATCAGCTCACATGAAATCGTTTAGCTCCGCATCCAGCGCAGCGGCCATCTCGTCCGCCTCGGAGCTGCTGCCCTCCTCATTGGAATCTTTACTGGAGCCGCCACAGTCCTCATCATCATCATTATCATCTCTGGCCTCTTCCAGTTTTCTTTTGCAGCCCCTAAAGACACAAAATACAGAGGAGAAGATGTTAAGAATTTGAGAGAGAGAAATTGGTAACGCTTCCTTTTACAGTCCTGTTACCCATGTACATACTATGTACTTACTGTAGAAATTACAATTACTGGGTAATAACTAGGTACTACCCCTAACCCATGTACTTACCTTATATTAACCAGGTAAGTATACTGTAACTACACTGTAAGTACTGTACTGTAAAAGGAAGCGGCACCAGAGAATGTCTAATTGAAGAGAATTGGCACTGGCTGGTTACTTCCGGGTTCTGGACTGGCTGCAGTAACACGTCTCTGTCAATGCGGGGGCGCTCGCGGTCGAGTGCAGAATGAATGGGAGTCAATGGGGTTTCACCCCCAGAAACCCACTTTTCTCAAGATGTAATTTTATGTCAAGTAATTTTAAAGTTGCATTCAAAAGGGAGGGCTAAGATAATACACTCAGCTGAAAATTGCATTTTTAAGTTCACTCTAAAAATCCGTTCAAAACGGTGATGACGTCACACAATAGCAGAATGCTAGCGTGCTCCGTCCAACAACGGCCTAACCTGTAAGAAATCAAAAGGACATAAGTACTCGTTCATTCGACTTTTAGCCTATAATCTATATTAAACTTGCGGAATCAACAATAAAATCAATAAAATGTTGATTTAACGACAAGCAGGTGAAAGAGACACATTTAGCCGTTTAGCCCCATAGACTCCCATTCATTCTGCTCTCGCCCGCGATCACCTCCAGTGGAATTCTAATGGAACTGCAACCAAGATGATACACAACGGGGCTAATAGGAAGTGCCAAGGCTCTCCGGTACATGGGCTCTGGCGGTACCGAGAAATTCTCATTGGTCCGACTCCATAGTGGACTGGTTGCCAGGGTTATGTGTTGAGCGTGGTTGAGTCTGACTGGTTGCATGAATACTGCTCCTGAGTAGATGAATCATTTAAAACGTGATGGCCTATTGACCATGCAAAGAATTCATGTTTAATGCTAATTGTCAAAAATAGCCCATCAATCATTCCTCTGCCTGGAAGAATATCTCTCAGCAAGATTTTTTAAAGGACAAGTTCGGTATTTTACAATTAAAGCCCTGTTTTACGATCGTTTCTGATGAAATAGAATGGTTAAGATTGTTTTGAGCATATCAATGGTGAGTTTCACGTCTTTGTAAACTAAAGTTTTATGAAGGATTGTTCCTGTGCACCTATGCTACCATTGTGAAGGTGTGGGGGGGCAACCACAGAAACTGAAAAATCTCGAGATAGCAGTGTGTGCCTAAAAAACAATCTTAACCGTTCTATTTCATCAGAAACAATCTTAAAACAGGGCTATAAAGGGTTAGTTCACCCAAAAATGAAAATTCTGTCAGTATTTACTCACCCCCATGGTGTTACAACCCCGTAAGACCTTCGTTCATCTTCGGAACACAAATTAAGATATTAAGATCGCTCCTGCATACAGTCCATAGGCTTCTTGAGGGACTGGCTCTTGCTGTCCACGAAAAGTCATTAAAGACATCGTTAAAATAGTCCAAGTGACTACAGTGGCTCAATATTAAGTTTATCAAACGACGAGAACACTTTTTGTGCGCAAAAACAAACAAAAATAATGACTTTATTTCAACTATTCGTTTATTTCTCCCTCTGCGCGAGTCAGGTTACTAGTTTAATAGCGTAATCACACACACATGACCAGCGTCGGCCAATAGTGAGCCTACGTGTGACGTAGCTCTACGCTATCACACTACGTTAACTGACTAGAGGCGCATAGAGAAGGAAGTGAATAGTTGAAATAAAGTCGTTATTTTTGTTGGTTTTTTTGCGCACAAAAGTGTTCTCGTCGTTTGATAAACTTAAGATTGAGCCCCTGTAGTCACTTGGACTATTTTAACGATGTCTTTAATGACTTTTCGGGGACAGCAAGAGCCAGTCCCTCAAGAAGCCGATGGACTGTATGCAGGAGCGATCTTAATATCTTAAATATCTTAATTTGTGTTCCGAAGATGAACGAAGGTCTTACGGGGTTGGAACAACATGAGGGTGAGTAAATACTGACAGAATTTTCATTTTTGGGTGAACTAACCCTTTAATTGTAAAATACCGAACTTGTCCTGTAGCCCTCAATCGGGTCATGGGGTCTATACGACCCCAGTCGACTTTTACTTAATAAAAAAAGGTTTCCTTCATCTCAGTGGAATAAGATTTTGTGACTTTTCATACATTGTCTATCGATACACACACAAAAACTGGGCTTGATTCGGTTGTTCTGAAGATATGTAAAAAAAATGTTTAGACATCTGGTCTTCGGGGTCAATATGATTGTGGAAATGTGAAAAAAACTAAATATATTTTCTTCATGAGTCAAAAAAAAAAAAAAAAAGCGGCATAAATCTGAAAATTTTTACACAGAAATGAAGGCCTAGTACTAGAGCATAAATCCAATGCATCATAAAAAATAATAATATTTCATATGCAAGCTAATGGTGTAGTTGCGGAATTGTGTGGTAAATGTGTACAAAAGTACTTTATATCTCCAAAAACACAACATTAAAGAATAGATGAGAAGTAAACAAAAAAAAAAGATATATTATTTTTATCATTAAAAAAAAATATTTTCTGTGCAATTGCTCAATCAATAGTTGGGGTCGTATAGGACCCCGAAGCCCAGAAGTGTAAACAGGAAACGAAGACCATTTGAAGGTTAAAAGAAATTATTGGTGCGTTTACATGACAACGACATGCTTAAAACGGACACGTTTTTCCTTTGACTTTTCCCGTGTACAGATGACACCATTGACAAAACGACCACCATTAACACGGATCCGCAAAAACGACTAAAAACGCTGTATTCTGCTGCCAGGCCAGTAGATGGCGATCAACACGTGATACGCATGTACATGACATCATCGTTTTCAGAGATTAGTGTCTGTTGTTTACATGAGAATGGGTTTCAAAGTGCAAATTTTTCAAAACGGTCTCCAAGTTTGCGTTTTCAGGCACCCAAACCGCACAAATTTTTACGTTTTTAGTTGATAATGGTGTCAAGTAAACAGAAACTTTTATTCCGCATGGACACGTTAAACTGATGAAAAGTGACATCAAAGACGTATAATGTTACAAAAGATTTCTGAAATGATGTGCTTTTCAACTACAGGTTTGGAAAGACTGAATGGATTTTCATTTCGTGTTGGAAACATCAGCTTCACATGCATGAAAGCCATTCGTGTCGACACTGACATACACACACAACTACCTTGTAAGCCAGTTTTGAAGAAGATATAATAATGCTCTGCCAGAGCTAAATAACCGATGGCTGTCATTATATCTGCTGATAGTACTGACAGCTGCTTTGATCCCTGGACAGTGTATGTCTCTCATTTAGTGTAATGATGAATCCACTACCACCTGCTGATAAAGAACCAGTCTGACTACATGAATATAACATAAAAGCAAAGAAAGGACAGAAAATGAAAAACATCAGAAAAGAAATTCAACCTGACAATGGAACAGACCATGTGTTTGATGTTATGGACCGAATATGGGGGAAAAGAAGCTCAGTATTGCGTTCACATAACCTAGCATAATTATAAGAAATGAAAGCAAGAAGTTTGTCTCAAAAAAGTTTTTAAAGCCTTTTGAGCATTGCAGCGTTATCATGCAAGTACACTGTGCATGTAAACAAACGGCAGACTTTAGTTTAACAGTGATTCATAGCAGCACACAAATTTGAGTCTTTCATCTTCGATCAAACCACAGAGCAAAGCACAATGCTGTTATTCAGACTGCCATTATTCCACAGTCCTTTTCTTTATGTGATATGGTGGGTAAATGTGAAATTGGCTACAACTCCAAGAATAAAGAAGAATATGAAGGTTATAAAAAAAAAAACTTGTGAAAACTGCACGGGGAGTTCATTAAGGTTATCATCATTAAAACAACAACAAAAAACAAAAAAAACAATTATGAAAGCGAAAACTAGCCAACAAAATCATTCATTACATTAAAAGAAAAAATGGCATTTCAAAACTACAAAGAATTGGATAAAAAAGGACTTGTTTGTCATATTTTCAATCAATGCTGGATTTTTACAACAAGGTTTTTAAATATAATACAAAGAAATGAAAATAAAAAATAAATAAATAAAAATGATGCCCGAGTAAATTAAACTAAAAACGAAATAAAACGGAAAATAAAAGAATCTAGTGAAATTATAATATCAATACATTGGTCTGTCTGAAAGAAAAATACTAGGGCTGTGAAACGATTAATCGCATCCAAAATAAAAGTTTGTATTTACATAATATATGTGGGTGCAATGTGTATAATTATTTTATATATATATATATATATATAAAATACACACACATGCATGTATATAAGAAAAAAAATATTATTTATACATTAAATATTTATATATATATATATTTATATAAAATATATAAATCTATACACAGTATATACATGAAAATATTTCTTAAATATATACAAGCATGTGTGTGTATTTATATATAATAATTATACACAGTGCACCCACATATATTATGTAAACACAAAATTTTATTTTGGATGCGATGAATCGCGATTAATGGTTTGACAGACCTAAAAAATACACATTACACATCACAGAATAAATCAAGTTTGAAATTATCCTCATCTAACACAAAACAAAAAGTAAACTGTCTGAAGCCAATGAATAATTTCACCTCTCACAAACACATATGGTTTGGTAGCAAAACCACAAAGTTTTACTGGTATTGGTGGTGACTACTGAACATGTTGAATAGCTGTATTCTTGATTTGTCTGGAGAGTTTTTTGACAACGCCTCAACTCTAACCCACCAACTGTCTGTGACCCCGCTGACTCAACACCCCACAAGTCTGAAAATAATATGCATGTTTTAGATGCCTCAAGAAAGATACTGCTGTCAGGCTGGAAAACCAGTAGGACAGATGGAAATAGACGCTAATGGCACGACGGCATAAAAAAATAAAGGAAGGAATATCCCTATTTTCAAAAAAGCTGTCTCACTCCCTCAGTCTTTCACTGTCTACACGAAACGGATTACATAAGCACAAAGGCTTATGGGGAGGATGTGACTGCAGAGCAAAGAGTTTGTTCCCTCTGAATGCACCTAAAAGATTTAAACAGGACAGACCTCGCACAGCCAAGAGAGAAAGAAACAACAACTATAGAAAACAGTGAAATTAATTCTTTCATCTGTGGAAGTCAAAATAGGATTTGTGGAAAACTGAAGGAAAATAAGCAAACGATGGCAAGCCACTTTTAAAGCCACAAAAGAGGCATTCAATAAACCGTGGAGGTTTAATGATGTGCGTTCGATTAAACCCACATGGCTTCATTCGTTCTCATACAGCCACGTGTTAAGCACCAGGACGGGGTGTATTGACTGAAGATCGAGGGAGGGTAATTGATGGTCGTACATGCATGTAATGGTCAATAAGTGCCACATTTTGTCCAGATGCATCCTCAAGAATAATTGTGAAGATGAGGTCAGAACGGGCATGTGTGAATGAGGCATGAATGTTCCCAATCACCATTCAGAAGATCATTTCAGACATAATGGATTTTATTTAAGACAGACCAGACCGCACACACACACTCCGAGTACTGTGGCCCATCAATTACTTGGAAAAAGCGTCATAGCTTGAACCAAAAAAATAGATCAGAGAGCTTTTGTGTCAACTAAGTACAGCGCAAATAAATAAATAAATAAAAAGAGTTTAAAAGCACACAAGCATCAACACTGCATCGCTGTTTTCCATCTGTGAGCACCCACCAAAATCAATGTTTGTAGCTTTTACTCTGTCTGTGTTCGGTTTGGGGTCATCTACACTATCGTTTAAAAGTTCAGGGTCAGTAAGATCTCTTTTGCTCACCAAAGCTGCATTTATTTGATTAAAAACACAGCAAAACAGCTATATTGTGACATTATTATAATTAAAAATAACTATTTTCTATTTGAATATATTTTAAAATGTAATTTAGTCCAATCTTCAGTGTCGGATGATCCTTCAGAAATCATTCTAATTGGCCAAGAAACATTTATTATTGTAATCATTTTTTTTTTATTTAGAAAAGGGACAGTGTACATTAACCTTTAGTGTAAATTAGTGTGTAAATTAACATTTACATAAACATTCTTATAGCCCGAAGGCTAGTTTTCATTGGTAGTCCCTTTGCCAGATGTTATTAGGCTCTAAACTAGAAAAAAAAGAGTTAAACATTACAGCAATACAACAGTCATAAAACTAGTATACAAAAAGACAATATATATATATATATACACGCACAATTAAACAAAAAATAGAAATTAAAAATATTTTAGTTAAATATGAATGAATAGGGCTATAATAAAATGAATAAAATTTTGAAAGATGTGCTTGCTACATTGTGTTTCACAGGATTCTTTGATGAATGGAAAGTTCAAAAGAACAGCATTTATTTGAAATATAAATATTTTGTAGCATTTTTGAAGCCACTTTTGATCAATGTATTGCATCCTCGCAGAACGTTTACAAAAGAAACTACAGATACAAATGGACCAAATATTGATTTTTACATTGATTGTTACAGCAACATCCTGTGTAAATAGGATATGTCAACACAGGACAATTTTTGTTCAACTATTTCATCTTATCCTCATTTGAGTCTGGATCACGCTCTTTAAACAGCAGGATGTCAGAAAGTGCTGTACGGTCTAAAGCACTGCAGAAAATAGTGGGACTCTCAGTCTTGTGGACTGACCTGCAATGCAATGCAGCAAAAGGACAGTCTGAATGTTTTAGGTAAGTTTAGTTTTTCAACAAGTAAAAGTTGGTCTGGAAGGGATTTGCATAATGGTTGTTTACGACACACTTTTGGAAATGCAATGTCACTTTAATTTATGGCTCTATCCCTCGCCATCACTCTCCCTCCTGTTATTCTGCTAGGAGGCTTCCTGAAGTGGATGTTAAGCGAGTATAATGACCAAAAAGGTTTTTTTTTTTTTACTTAAATTTCTATGAATACATTACCGTTCAAAAGTTTGGGGTGAGTATGATTATTTGTTAAGAGAAATGTAGAAATGTTACTAAACAAAGGCTTCTGCTTTGACTTTATGCCTCCATGTCACCCCAATTACCTGCAAGCTTCTCCTTTTGTCTATATGGTAATTTCTCACGTGTTATGATGCAATCGTTAGCCTATTTTTACAAAAACGGTTTCTAGGAGGCCATAATACCTTTTGTCTTTTATACATTGTCGTTTCTTTAGAAATAATGGACAAATGGAGTCTTTGTTTAAAAAAATAATAATAATAATAATAATAATAATAATAAATTTAAAAAATCAATTAAAAAAATGTAATAAAATATAAAAAAAATAAAAATAAAAAAATAAAATAAAAATGGAGTCTTTGGATGCCTCAGATGTAAAGTTATTTGCTGTCAATGGAAGGCTAACAGCAGGTGATGGTCTGCTACAATGGCGGCCCCCGAGGTAGCTTCAGTTTCCAGCTGATGAATTACCCCCTTGGGTTTTTCCATGCGCAGGAAGATGAAACAATCTCAACTTTTCAGAATGCTGAAGCGCACCCCAGGTCATGTGACAAGAACCAACCAATCAGCTTTGCCCTAAAATTGAAAGCTCAGTGAACATGATGTGGAGAGCGCAGTTCATGGTTGCATAGCAACGACAGACTCCACGGGAGCGCAAGAGCTTTGGAAAAAGGAGACAGAGACTTCCACACATTTTTAGACGCAATATGTGAACGGGCCCCTTAGTCAGCATAAGAAACTTCTTTCAGAAACTTCTATAAAACACCAAAAAAAATCTACACAGCCCCAAACTTTTGAACACTAGTCTATATAATTTTAAGATTTTACCACTAAAATTCACCTCACACAAAAACAGCTTTGCACTAAACAGCTAAGAGGGAAGAGACCCTGGAAAAACATATTGTCACACTTGACATGCTGCCAGCACTTATTAATTTAAGAAATTTAAAAAGAACAAGCTCATTATAAGCCAATTAAACTCTAGCCCTGAAAAAATTAAACACCCCTAATTAACACAAAATGCTTATAAAGCCAAGTTTCTTGACTCTGCTCTCATTATCAGAGTTTATGTACAGTAGGACAAATGATTGTTCCAACATTACCCCAGTGTTAAAAGCAAAACGAAGATTAAACAAAACAACACATTGAAGAGTACTTTTAAATTAAAATTTGCTGTCAGATGACAAAACAGGTCAAAAAATCCTTTAGATTAGGCATCTTATATTGCCAGACAGAAATGTAAGTCATTGTTCTCTGTAAATTCGAAACAATATGAGGGTGAAAAAATGATGAAAGAATATTTTTTAAAGCTATCGGTTTAAAACAGCGTGGAATTTTGACACCGTTTTGTTCATATCGTGCTTCTAAAGAAACATATTTGCAGAAATGTTCAGAAGTGCAGTACACAGAGAAACAACAGAGAAAGAGAGAGGCAGATATGAGAGGGAGGAAGTCCATGCACCTTCTCATCCATCATCTCAACAGCCGTTCACAGTGTTTAATCTATCACAGGTCTGTTCTGGGAGGACATAAAAAGAAGCTAGCCCTATTCAAAGATCATCCATTTACCCAGAAGCCCCCGGACATAGCGGCACTGACGCATCAATTACAGCATGCATTAGAAATGCAGCTACAGTAAGGGGAAAACTCACCATTTATCGACAATTACAAAGTAACTAAGGAGTGATTGCTGCGGAATTTCTAATTTATCTTTATTTAACCATTGGAATAAAATATGATCATGTATGTCCGCAAGGAACCTCACTAACACCTTCATTAAGCAGTCAACGGGCAACTTATTTCTGCCCCATTAACTTCATAAACGTGCCATTCATACCTGACTCTAGTGAAATCATCATTAGTGAGGAAACAAGGATCTTCCAAACAGATCCCATGGGACATTACAAATCCATATCCATATTAATCTACGTTCCCTTTGTCCATTGTTTGTTTCCATGGAGAACTGACCCAAGACAAGGGAAGCAGTAATTAAATTACTTTGGCAGTATATCATACTCTTATTCTCAAGAGACTTCTGATGGATCCATTAGGAGTGAAATAATGGGCTTCTTCTGTGTGTTATTGGACAGCCCATAATATTCACCGGCTGAGGAGATTGAATGTAAAAAAGCACCTACAGGTCTGTTGCCATGGCATTAAGTGGCGGCCTTACGCCTCAAAAATCCTCTGAAAGCGGTTGGAGGAACTATAAAGTGTGCAGATGGGTGAAATCCATTAACAGCAATGTTCTGAAAGCACCTTCTTTAATTCAGATTTGACAACGAGAAGAACAACTTAACTGGATGACGTGATGAAAGGGATAGTGCATCAAAAAATGAAAACTGTAATCATGTCGTTCCAAAACTACTGTATGAACCTTTATTCATCTTTGAAACACAATCGTCCCTCCTCTGAAAATCCATTCCACCAAAACTTATAAATCTAATCCATATGAATCGAGTACGCCTTTTCTCAAGAGACCCTTGCGTTAAAACAGATTTTATTTAGGCTTTTATTCACAAATAAACATTGATCAATGTACAGAACATCAAATATGGTTGTGCGGTTTGTTTTCGTGTGGTAAGCAAGTATATTTTCACATTCATTTATGGTATTTGATGTGCTTGATCATTTTTTACTGTATTTGATATGGATATCTTTTACAATGACTTCATGAACTTGTTTCAGTTTTGGACTTTCAATAGAGGGACAGAAAACTCTCAGATTTCAATAAAATATCTTCAAGACGAACAAAAATCGCACAGTTGACAAAAAATGGCATTTTTTTGAGGTGAACTAACCCTTTAATGCCAACTAATTTTAGTTAAATTGATTTCTTTGTCAAATTACGTAAGGAACACAATTCTTTTAGATAAAAGATTTTTAAAAGGATTAGAAAACTGTGTTAAATTCAAGTATCCAAACTTTCAACCACTAAACTAATGCACAATTTAAAGGGGTGATGAACTGAGAAATCAAATTTTCCTTGAGCTTTTGACATCTAAGAGGTCATCATATTATAAGAATATCCTGTACGTTTCAGAACTGGTTAAGTTCTTTCAAGATCACCATCCAAAGGGCAGCGTGGACATTCCACCTCCTTTTGACTCATGGAAAAAATAACAGCAAATGGACTTGCAAAGACGTGATGGTGAGTAGATGACAAAACATTAAATTTTGGTTGACCTACGGGACTCGCTCCTTATCTGGCTTTAAGAAAAAAGAAAGAAGCTTCACTTTAACTCCTCCCCATTAAAGCATACATTTGAAACACTTCAAAACAAAACACTCAAGAGCCAAAGTTACGTTTGGATTATTAAAAAAGGGACTTCATTCCCCAAAGCAAAATATCTAAAATAGTACTGCTGATCAAAATTTTAATTATCACACTAACAGTCTGCTGCATATTCCATGGTGTTCCCCAAAAGTGCTCTGTTCGGATTAATAATTAATTAATGAAAGCTGATGATGAGCACTTACGAAAAGTTGATTCTGAACAAAGCCGTCAGCGTGAAGAGGCAGGGGAGAAATGCGTGTACACTTTCGGTGATAATTAAGTTAATATGGCGACTGGGGCCTTTTACAGACAAGCAGCCAAAATGAATGCCCATGAATGTGTACACATACACAAAACACACATGCATAAGTATGGAGAGACAACAGTTTTCATCTCTCCTCCCACAACATGCTCTAATTGATCCTCAGGGAACCGCTACGCTCCAAATCCACGTAACGACACCACACATTTATGTTGCAGGAAACACATCTGAGAATCTGCAATCCATATGCAATCTAAAGTGCAATCAACAGGGGATCTGCAAAAGCATAATATTATTGTATATTTATATTAGATGAGTGGTATTTGCTAAGACAATTTTCACAATTACAACAACTCATATTTACAGATTTTGACATTTCATAAGTGTTGAAGCTAATTTAGAATATTCTTAAACTTTATTTTGCATTTAGTCAATATTTCAATTTAAACTATTTAAATACTTATGTCAATTTTTCATCTCATCTAAGGCTGTCACTAGATTATTTTGTGCGATAAACAAGCAATTGGTTGATTTTTTTTTTTAGTAACAAAAATAGAACAAAGTGAACAATGACTTTAAAATATATAACAATTGGCTAATAATAATGATATGTCATTAATGACTCGCTCTCATGTCGTTCCAAGCCCAGAAGACCACCGGAACACAGTTTAAGATATTTTAGATTTAGTAAGAGCGTTTTCTGTCCCTCCATTGTAAATGTATGTACGGTATAGTGTCCTTGTCCAGAAAGGTAATTAAGACATCATCAAAGTAGTCATGTGACATCCGTGGGTTATTTACAATGTTTAGAAGCATCGAAAATACATTTTGGTCCAAAAATAACTAAAACTACAACTTGTATTCGGGTTGGGTTCAAATAAATATGGCAAATGTCTTCCTCTGTGTCTAAATCCTTAGATTTGTTTGTGAAGATTGTTTTGTACGGCGCGTGTCTCCCTCAGACCGTAAACGAAGCTCAGGCGCACTGATATCACGTCAGCAGCGTCACTGAACGCGGATCCACAACAGAACCGGAATAGATTCAGATTAAGATTATTTTTATTTTATTATTTTCATGCCATGTCAGCAGTCAGAGCTATTTTCATGGCCAAAATCCATTTATGAAAATACAAAAATCATATAAATACAACAAAAACAAAACAAATATAAACAAGAAGTCATATTATACAATAGATTTTTTTTAATTAACATATGATTAAAAATCCAGAACCTTTTCAGGCATAATCTCATTAAATATGTCCTTCAAAGAAGTAACTTCATAAAAGAGCCTTCTGCTTGCAACCAGAAGAGAATACAATGCTGAATAAAGTCATAGTTTTTGTTATTTTTGGACCAAAATGTATTTTCGATTCTTCAAAACATTGTAACTAACCCACTGATGTCACATGACTACTTTGATGATGTCTTTATTTCCTGTCTGGACTAACAACAAACATGCATTTTCAATGGAGGGACAGAAAGGTCTCGGACTAAATCTAAAATATCCTAAACTGTGTTCCGAAGATGAATGGAGGTCTTGTGGGCTTGGGATGACATCCCAAGTCATTAATGACATCATTTTTTTTTTTGTTTTTTTTTTTGGGTGAACTAACCCTTTAAAACAAGATGAACCGAAATGCATATTTAGAAACTTGATATATTGAAATATGATGGCATATTTCTACTCTCGTCTGTGAAATGTGTCACTTTGTTGTTGTTGTTTTTTTTGCCAATTACACAATAATTCAGATTCATTTTTTAAAAACCAAGAACTCAAATTTAATCAAGTAATTGGGACATCCTATTCTAGTCTTTGTTATCATAGAGGGAAAAAAATCCATGAGTAATCCAGTAATTGCCAACCTGATAGCAACTCCAGCATTACAATTTTCCAGTCAAACAAACTCTTCAACTTCCAATAAAAAGTAGCCAGATAGGCTTCATAGGCTGGAAATCAAATATAAGTGTTAGGTTGCCTTAGAAATAATGAGTACATGACAAGTACTTTTCCTGGAATCGTTCACAGGATTTGCCGTAAGAACAGCGAGAGTAAGGGTCAAAGACCCAAGGGCTCTTTATTCACACGTGTCAACCGTGTTTCATTAGCACCGAGCACAAACTCAAAACCACCACTACAGACTTCCTCCCTCAGGTTTCAACCTGACGATCCAGAAAGTTACAAGTGAGAGAACTCCCAAAGATCTCCTGTGGTTGTTCAGAGTCTGAGATGATGGACTGTGCTGCGGACAAAAATGGTCTCAGAGATCATTAAAATCCTAAGCAGGCGGGCTGCCTCGATGTAGTTTAAATGATGAGATCTTTATGAAGAACAATGCTCTCGCTCCCTCATTTAGGAGAGGTCCTAAATCCAAGGCTGCACTTCTAACTTTCTCCTGCCCTGAGGACACAAGATCAGGAATTTCCTGTCCGAGTCAGAACAGGGATACTCCTGATAGGATGTAATGGGAAGTGGCAGAGTTTGGTGCTCCAGGGGGGAATGACGCCTCTGATCACTACATGAGGCGAATCCTGCCCTCAGGCATCTGCCAGCCAACGGTTCAGAGAGAATCTCAACATGGTCAGTGTTTGGGAGGAGGACACAAGCCTAACTTACGGCCGCTTCGTAACGGTCTGCTTAACAAATCTGTGTGGGTTCTTGGGAAAACAGGGGTTGGTTTAGAGTTAGTTGAATGTAATCATGCATAATTGATAGTTATTACTACAGTAATACATGTAACGTGTAACAAATACACTGTAAAATAGCGTAACCAAACATTTCTCAAAGAAAAAGAAAGGCTTACATACATATTATATGTAATATATCCATTCTTACATTTTAACTGATTGTAAATAATACGTATATAAATATGAAATAGTTTTAAATATGATATAATGCCAGGATCAGTGTTGGGTGTAACTAATTACTAAGTAATTAGTTACTGTAATTTAATTACTTTTCCCTTGAAAACGTAAAGTAAGGGATTACTCTTCTGATGTAATTGAGGTAAATACTGTGTATAGATCAATCCGACCTCACAGCGATTCGTGTGCATTTTATTAGGTGTCTAAATTGTATGACCGCACTCGTATAAATTCGTATGCATTATTGTAAAATATGTATGAAAAAAAACAACTGAAATGTCTTGAGATCAGACATAAAACAATAGTGGGTTTAACATCAAAATGTATTGTCTGATGTTAAAAAAGTGTGTTTTTATAATGTAACCTTCTCCACCTTGGTCAGTTTAAGGATAATTCATGCAATTTTATAGAATTTATTTGAAAGAATTAAAACAGATTCATGTCTATCCTTGTATTATTATAAATATAAGCACAATCATGCAAAGAAAAAAAGCAGTAACCCTTTAACGCAGTAACACAAAAAAAAATTGTGTTTTTGTGTGTGATTTGGTGTTCTGGAAGCTGTGGTTGGCTTGTGGATCTTGATGGTGAGTGAGTAGCGAGGCGTACTGTACGGAGAAAAATGCTGCTCTGTGTTTGTTGTCTCCACTGGACCTGCCTCAGACTAGATTTAATGATGAGAACATCCCCTCTGGGGAAATGATAAATACTGGGCTGATTCAATCATGTCATCGATGACTGAACAACATGAGCATCGGGAGGTCAGTAAAAAGTGCTCTGCTGCGCTTCATCTCAACTGCAGCGATTTTTCAATTAATCGAATAGTCTAAGGAAGACTACTTTTTTTTTTTTTTTTTGAATATCATCAAGTGTGACAGGATGGGACCCATATTTTTCATATATTTTTCAGAATAACACTTTTAATTAAAAACATTGTGACACATGGTCACTGAGCACATAACTTAAAGGCAGGGTAGGTAGTAGAGCCAGACCGATATATATTGGCAGGCCGATATTAGGCATTTTCCAAATTATCGGTATCGGTAGTTATAATGGCCGATAAATGAATATTTTGTATCATATTTTGATAATAAATATATAAGAATGAAGCGGAATTAGCTAGTAATAGTTACGTTATGTTGTTGCAGTGTAGTCATTTTAACTTTTGACAATGTGACTGAAGTATTTCTATAATAGCGCGTGACAGTTATAGCAATGAGACGTATCATCTCTCCCTGGCCTGTTATATTGAAAATGTATGTTTTACAATTTCTTGCGCGTTTCTGAAATAATAATTAAGAAAAAATATCGGCCGATATATCGGATTTTAAAACCAATAAATATTTGTATCGGTATCGGACTTCAAAATCCTTTATCTAGGAGGTAGAAATTTTCTAAAAACTTTTTCCCAAATTTGTTTAAACGATCTATGTATACCAATACATAATTGCAGCACTGAGAGGGCTACCGACACTCGATGTGTATACTTTCTTTTACAGAGTACTTACATTTTAATTATGTATTGGTATAGACAATTTAAACAAATTTGGGAACCTACCTAGCCCACCAACATGTGGACAGGCAAGTTAGCTTGCAAATGATGTAGTGTTTGGATAACGTTATTTTTGTTTTATTACATTTACATTTATTTATGCATAAATGTTTTCCAAAGTTGAGCAAGTCACACACACTTTTGTGCAATTCCTTTTATGGCAGTATTTTAGAGTAAACACTGGTCATAATCTAACCACAACTAGGACAAAACTCATATTTACTGTATGAGTGTCTAATTTCTTCATTCTGCCCAAAAACAAAAAACACTTACCGGCACTACAGTACAGTAAGCGTAAGCGTTGATTTATCAACGATTCTGATTACAAATCAGGGGAAAAGTTTGAGCATCTTGAGTTTGAGCAAAGTTGATATAAACTGAGTATGAGGGGCACCATGGTACACATTAGTGTCTATGTCCATAGCGTTTGCATAACAGCTTGATCAGAGTGATCACTTAGATCACTTAATTACGCAGTCAATTAACTTTTTAGAGCTTTTCATTTAAACAGTTTCGGCAGCGGACGCTAACCTTTTGCCTTTAGAGCACTGATGCACCACTAATGGAGTGTCTCATTGTTTACAAGAGTTGATAAAAGCCCACTGGTATTTTACTTTTGGTAAACAACATTTTAGTCAATGGCGTGAAACTCCAAGTACGATAAAGAATGAAAAGCACTGAATCGCCACTGCATCATAAATCACAGAGAAGTGAGCAACAACAGGTCAGTTTATTTAGCATCTGTGTATAAATGCCGCAGTCAGTGTTGGTTATTTCTGTATTATTATAAGACTTTTAGTGCATGCTAGAGGAATGATCCTGCTCTACTTAGTTTTATATCAAATCTATTATTAAATCTAAAATAAAAAAGTGATTAACTAAATTATCTATTGATTAATTAACAAAAAAAGGCATCAATAGGTAATAAATGCACATCAAATTCATGTGCCCTCATAATTTGAATCTAAAATATTAACTTGCCCTCCCACTTCCGATGACAGGGTGCAAGGTCAGTAATCCATCCACTCCAGCAACCCGTCACTCACACAATATTGCAGCAATGGCAAAAGACAACGATCAAATCAATTCCCAACGGACAAATAAAGCCTATGTTTTTTCTCGCTCAAGAAACCATTACACTCAGATATACATCACAATATTAAAGAAAAGACAATCTGAAAACCACAACTTCCATTTCATGCCAACTCTAAAACTATAACAAAAACTACAGTCAACACTCATAAGTGTCATGAACACATCCTGTTTAATTCCGCATTTTATACAGTGGCTCACTACTGATGTAATGACTCAATCGGCCATTCAGCATTAAATCCCGTTTAATGATGAGAGAAAGACCGCATGAATGTAATGGAAACCTATAATTGCATAATGTAAACAGAGCTATAGGGATCTGGGAAGCTCTCTTGAGAATTGCCTTCATCTGGACCCATGTAACAATGCTAACAGTAATCCTCAGCAATAGCGGGCCTGTGCCAGATTATCTAAATGGGCAGTGTGTTACCGGTGTTATACAGTGTTCTGTCATTTTGCTTTTTTATAGAAATATAAAAAAAGATCTCAACTCTAAAAAATACTTTTAATAGTTTCAAGAAGGCGAAAAAAAACGTACAAATGTTTTGGTTATTTGCCTTCATTAGTGTTTTATAGGAAAAAAAAAACATCTAGTTCAGTTACAATCATAAACTGAAAGCGTCTGCTCAATTTAGAGCAAAAGAGTCGAAGCCGGAGTCAGATTTCACTAATGTGAAGAGTAAGGAGAAATGACTGACGGGACGATGGCAGAGGATTAGGTGCAGATTCGTTGCATCATTTACAAATATCTTAAATGATATTTAATCAAGATATTTCTAAATCATTTATAAATATCTTTTAAAAAAAAGTTAATTGCAACTTTTTTTCCCTCAGATTTGCGAGATATAAACTCGCAATCAGTGTTGGGTAAGTTACTCTAAAAAAGTAATTAATTACTAGTTACTAATTACCTCTTCAACAGTGTAATTAGATTACTGTACTAATTACTCTCTCTAAAAAGTATTTAATTACTTTTACTTACTAATCCCATATCAATCTCAACCAGCTGAATAATACAAGGATAGACATGAATCTGTTTTAATTCTTTCAAATAAATACTATAAAATTGTATGAATTATCCTTAAACTGACCAAGGTGGCGAAGGTTACATTATAAAAACATACTTTTTAACATCAGACAATACATTTTGATGTTAAACCCACTATTGTTTTATGTCTGATCTCATGACATTTCACACTTTTTTCATACATATTTTACAATAATTCATACAAATTTGTACGAGTGCGGTCATACAATTTAGACACCTCATAAAATCATACGAATCGCTGTGAGATCGGATTGATCTATACACAGTATTTACCTCAATTACATCAGAAGTAACTGTAATTAAATTACAGATTAATGAAGAGTAATCCCTTACTTTACATTTTCAAGGGAAAAGTAATTAAATTACAGTAACTAATTACTGCAATTGTGTTATAAAGTAAGAATTGCGTGATATGAATTTAAAATTGCGTGTTAAAGTAACTGAAAGATATAAACTATCAACTCAGACTTTTTTTATTGCAATTGCGAGTTTATATCTTACAATTCTGAAAGAGAAACTAAATCACGAGTACACTGTTTTCTCTCCTCAGCACATTACTTGGAGACCACTTCAATCACTCGGATGAAACGGCACATTTATGAAAACTCTGGGAAACCAAAGACATGTGAGACACAAGATCCAAATTTGTATAATCTTCCTCTGAACAGCAAAATGTAAAAGCCCTGTTCTCTACAAAAGCACCTCTGGAATATTCATAAAGTGGGTGTCAATTTTATGCACCGTCCTCGTTTTGTCATTCAAATACAGGCCGTCTCCACATGAGCCTGAGTCATAACACAACAAGCATTTCAGTGTTTTAAATAAAATGTAATAAAATATGACTGAGGTTTTTTTTTTTAAACCTACACAAATTAAATTAAAAACATTATGTACTTTTATATTGGAAATATATACACTAATGTGTTTAAAGAAATGCTTAATGTTAATAATGTTTAGTCAAATAATATTTTAATAATCTAATCTAATGCAATCGTTTTAATTATATACAAGTCTGAAATGCACAGGGATTCTTATTTTGAAATATTTCTAAACACCATACTGATGCTATCATGTTATATTTGAACTGCTTTTTGCTTGACCACAAATGTTGTCATTTCCTTGTGGATATCACATTAAATAAAATAAAAAAATAAGTATAAAAACCAGTGAAGCTAACTGTTGGTTACTCACCCCTACATTAATGCACAAAAGCCTTGGTCATTAATAAAGATAATATCATAATACCAACTAATGCAATTTTGAAGCATTTCTTACACTGGACTCAATCCCTCATCCATCGTAATATTTATTCGTCAGCAGTGACTTCGGTATCCATCACAAAACATGGCCTCCATCTACAAACATGGCTTCATCACCAATCAAATCTTCCATCACCCAGTGGCTGATTGATTTTTCTTATGCAAACAGCATCCATCACCTGATATCACCACAAGCACATTCACAAGCACAACGCACCAATTCTGACTCAATCTGCTGAGATCTGCTCCAATTTCACTTTTTGCTCTTTCCAAAATTTTATTAGCCTAGTTTAGCATAACTTTAGGACATTAATGAGCAGGATTGATTCAAAATGTTAAGGCACAAGGGAATGGACTCATGCCATGTCCCATTTCAAATAAAAATCTGGGTCCCTTTTCTCAACTAATGAGCACATTATGACACCTAAATATGTCAAAAAACTAACATTAGACATGCACTAGTGTTTTTAGAGAAAAATTTGGAGTCCATGAGATGTTTTTAAAAAGAAGCCTCTTCTGCTCACAAAGGCATTTTTCATCATTACTCCAGTCTTGAGTGTCCCATGATCCTTCAGAAATCATTCTAATATGCTGCTGAATGATATTTTTTGGGGGAAAACTGAAAATTGTTTTCTGATGAAATAGAAAATCCACCATGGCTGTAAACTCAAAATAAAAATTTGAAATTAAACTCCTGTGATAGAGTTATTAAAGACTGTGTGTGACAGAGTGGAGGCTAGTGAGACTGCAGATTTAAGACATGTCTGACATGACTGCTATCACTGCAAGAGGACAGTCTAACATCCCATCACAGGAGACAAGAAGTGACATGTGGACAGAATGGACCAAACATTTGAGCAGCTCCATCACTGCAGTGATCCAGCTGGACATGTGACAGGACAAGACCCTGCTGTCACACACTAACCCACCTTGAACACCTGACAATAAACTATGGAAATGATATAGTAGTGTAAAAACAGTGCAAAACAGACACACCCACCAACACACACACACACACACATACAAACACACTTTTATACACATACACACCAATAAATTTTGATTACAAAAAGTATGTTTCGATTTTTTAAAAATCACAGCTTCATCGCGATGTTACGAAACTTGGTGACTTTTATGGCATTATGTATGTGAACACACAAAAAAATTTAGGTAATGATCTGAGCATGCTAAGTGGTCTTAAAAAAATTGTCACACTTGTGGTCTTTGGTCAAAAATGACCCCATAGGAAATGAATGGAAAATTGTAAAAAAAAAGAAAAAAAAAAGGTGAATACTTGTTTTGTCATTTTTTTTAATAAGAAATAGTTTTTGAGATTGTTTCAACTATATATATACAAATCCAACAACAACAACAAAAAATGTGTTCATAAACAGCTGGGGAATTCACATGCCTCTCCATAGAGAGCTGTACATGCTATCTAGTGGTTACACCATGATTCTACGCCTTTTCTCTATACTGTAACTAGATGGTGCTAATTTTCTTCAAAAAAATTTTTTTTTTCTGAAGGCCTAGACTCTATATTAAGCTAAAATACTGCATTAATATTTTTTTGAAAAAAATAATATATATATATAGAAAAATATATATAATATTTAAAAAAATATATATATATATATATTTTTTTTCTCCATGGCAAAAATAAACCATTAATATTGCATAAATATTGATAAATTCAATTTAATTGTCTCAAAACACAAAATTAAAAAGAATAAATATAACAGAACAAAAATAAATTGCATTGGTTTTACTGGGTTGGAGAAAGTTTCATTTTTAGGTGTCCGGTCACTTTTGACCGGGAAGATAACAAGTGTGACTCCGAAACGAAGAGCACCTGAGGGTTAAAGTCAGTTCAGCAGAATAACTCATTTGGATTAATTGCAGAGTGAAATCAATACTTTGCACTGAGCTCAAGTATTGTGCCGGTTCTGTTTAGTAATTGGAACAGATGCGATTCAATCATTGTTGGTTTAACACGAGAGAACATTGTTTGGATCAAGACAACACAGAGATTTTCTAAAAGAAAAAAAAAACCATTTAATTGCATATTTTGAAAAGTACATATTCAATTATCCAATATTGCAAAAAATCTGACATGACTAGCAGGAGATTGCCGGTCGCCTGGAGAATGTTACTGCATCATTAATGCTCTGACAGACAAGCGTGAAATCACAATGTCAATATTCATCAGAGGAAAAAAACAATGAGAACCATCCTGGGAAATATCAGCAGGTGTGTGAGAGCATTGAGCTTGTGTCTGTGTATTTGGTGTAAAAAAAAACCTGCTGTACACGAGTAATTAGCACACTGAAAGACGAATTACACATGAAAGTTTGATAACAAAACGGCTGGGTGGAGGTCCATCTTAACAGGTCTCTTAAGCCATACTGTAGTGTTTAACAGTTTGTAAAAACTTATTTTGTATTTTTATGATAATGCATTCCTTACTGCAATACAGCAGACCTTTTCTAGACTAGTAATGCACTAATCATGATTTAAATGGCCAATTCTGTTTGTCAACTTTTTTTACAAGCCAATTCCGATACTGATTACTGCTTTTTTTATAAAGCAAATGTATGTGACGTGTTGCTTATTTTCACTATTACAGGCCAAATTGACCTTACACAAAAATATCTGTAGCCATTTAAAATTAGATTTTATTCACAAACCAAACAAAGATGCTACATGCGTCACATGAGCAGTGGTTTTTTATTTAAATTACATTTATATATATATATATATATATATATATATATATATATATATATATAATATATATATATATTTTTTTTTTTTTGGGGGGGGTAATTTGAAGATTTATGTAGCATGATTTCACAAGAGGAAAAGAAAATGCAATCAGAACTTTTTTGAAGACAGACACTTCCCTTTAAAGATACATTCATATAAATCCAGACCAATTGAATATTTATATTTTTCTTCCTATAATCCAAGTATCACAGTCATTGAGCTTGCTGTGTCTGGTACAGTATTTTCTCTGCAGTCTTGCCTTTAGCGTGTCCTGTCTCTTAGCCTGTGTTATCATCCTATTTATAGACTTCTCAATATTTCCAACAAATTACATTTTGGGAAATTATTGCAATGCAAAATTGTGAAAGTCCGGAACAGATATTGAACAAAATAAAGAGAGAAAATAAAAAACGATTTATGGTGGCTAACCGGTGCATCTCCAATCTACATTTATATTTTATTCATTTAGGCGAGGTCTCCATTCTCCAATCCAGACCCTATAAGCTACAAAGTGGACTAGACTTTGACATTTGCATGAGGATGGCGATCAGAACCCTCTCTCATTGACCTACACTCTGATCCATCTGCCCAAAATTAGCTCAGGTTAATATTTTATATCAGCGAGAGTCACGGGTCCTTTATTATACGCAACCTTCAGAGAGCAGAGCATGTCAACTGATGTCTCAGGAATGGTCTTGAAATGATCCAGAGGAAACTCAGTTCCTGCTCAAACCAAGGCTATTTCCTCATGATTCATGACTTCCAGATACCCATCCAAAAAAAGCACTGACAGAATTCCCAATGTATGGCAGATGAACTCACATTGATTGTGCCAGCGGCTGTTTGCGTGACTGAGGCAAAGCAGTTATGGAAAGGAGAAAAAGAAAAGACGACTAGCTCTTCAGAGGTTTTGATCTCTGTCCAGAGCCTGAAGGGTTTTGCCCTGTAGCATTTGCATCTGTCAGCACAAATGTAGTACAAGTTTCCCCAGAGAATTACCGCCAGAAGCTGTGCTACAAACAATCACTATTCTTCTTCACTTTGATGGGCTGAACGTTTTCTGTTATGCTCTACTTTTAACCCATCTCATTATTATTATTTTTTTTTAGAAAGAAGCCACTTATGCTCACCAAGGCTGCATTTATTTAATCAAAAAATACAGCCAAACAGTAATATTTTGAAATATTATTAGAATTTTAAAATGATTTTCTATTGGAATATATTTTAAAATGTAATGTGATGTATTCCTATGATGGCAAGTTGTGAGGTTTAAATTAACTTGGAGCATTTTGTTTTTATTCAAATATCATTCTGGCAATTAGCTCACCTGAATAGTTGATCATTATTACATAATTTAGTACAGACCTTACTGTTTATCTGTCAAATTGATGCATTTTGAATTATATATGTTTTTTACATTTGGCGATTTTCATGTTAACCCAACCTCTGTATTTCCACAACGTTGTAAATGAGAAACAGACACACTACACCTCCGGCCATAGTGTTCAATTCCTCCATTAATAATGGGTCTTGTTACTCCAGTTAAGCTTGTATAAGTCAACAAGCCCTTTTTTAATGAAAACATTAATATTACCTTTCTGTGTCAAATTGATATGCTAAACAGGTCATCTGCCATAGGCCAGAGAACTGTAATCCCGGTGGAGGAGGAAGAAACACGGGCCTAATTAACCCCAAATTGAACGTGATTTTGCTCTTGGCAGTTCTGTAAACTGGTTGTTGTGTCTTTCTTTCTCTATTTTAAGGTAGAAGGAAGTTCTTCTTAAGTGAAGGACTAGAAAGCTGCTATCTCGACAGGGGTGGGAGGAAGAAGTACCATTCTAGTTGTTTTATGTCCTTTATGGGCTTCAAGCTGAGGAGCTCAACATTTAATCACATTAAACTAGGGGTGTAACGGTACACAAAAATCACGGTTCGGTACGTACCTCGGTTTTAAAGTCACGGTTCGGTACGTTTTCGATACAGCAAAAAAAAAGAAATGCCAGAGAAATTTCCTATTTGTATAAAGAAAAAATATTTTTGTATTTTTGTGTAAGTTTTCCTAGATCTTGAAACTTTCAGGTTTATAAATGGGGGTCATCTTTGAAGAATGAACAAATAATGTTTTGGTCATCACATTAAAAATAACATTTAAATATATATTTATATAATATTTGAATTTTGAAGTGCTGGAAAAAGATGTGTGAAGTACTTGAAAGCATTTCATCATTCCAGCCAAACTGGTTCCAGTTAGTGTTACTATATTAAATCCATGGTGAATGTTGCTGGTCTGTGGACGAAAGTATTACTAGTTCATTCACGGCACAATGTTTCTCCTGGTTTCCATGACAGCGCTGTTTGATCTAATAGAGATCTACGGTTAATAACGGAGAAATGTGAATGCATCTCACTAGATCTCGCAGCGATGTTATTACCTCAGTGGCGAATTCAAATGTTTTCTTTACCGGATCTCTTAGCGCGGTGTGGTAACAGTGTTGCTTGATCGAGATCGGCTCGCGCTGCACAGATGTTGCTGGTCCGAACTGATAAACGATCCGTGAAGCACTAACGAGTAGCGCAGTTTCGTTCTGCTTTCATTACGCTTGCCATTTGATGTTGCGCAACGTTGTGTTGGCCGCGTCAGCACGAATTTTGCCGGCAGGAAAAATGGTCCAAGCAATCGTTCGGTTTGTATGCGTACCGAACCGGAAGCCTCGAACCGAAACGGTTCAATACGAATACATGTACCGTTACACCCCTACATTAAACCATTACCCAACTGCAGAGAAACTCCATAAAAGCTGTGTTTGGCTCCTTACCAGTTAAGCAAATTATTTCACACAATTTTTATATATATATATATATATTAGTGGTGTTTAAACTGCACCTCGATGACAAAACATTGACATTGTTAACATTAACAATTTGAAAACAAAGTATAATTTGAACAGATTTGTGTGATATGATAACTTATAAGCAAAGATTTTACAGATTTTTGATGGTTTTTGTTCGCGCCTCAATAGAAAGCCGCATAGACTAAAAGACCTGGACTAAATAAATCTATTTCATAAACATCGAGACTTAAATTGTCAACCCAGGTCTAGCTTCCACGCAGCTGACGTGTGGATTTACCTGATGTATCTTTTCCATGTTGTGAGAATGAAATCAAAAGACAGTCAAAACACAGCATAAGCACTAATGAAGAAATTCATTTTTGGCTGCTGAAATGTTGATGCATCACTAATGGGAACCACCCATAACACCTTAGCAATCTCATAGGTAGGCCTAGACAACCATCCACAACACTAACATCATGATGGTACATTTGCTGCACAGGTCAACACTTGAACACAATCTTTCTTTCCGCATATTTGAAAAAAAGAAGTCTTTTTCTGTGAATTGCGGAAGTCAAACGCTTTGCGGCTCAGTCGAATATTGATCTGCACATTACAGGCCAGGGGAAGAACTGAATGCAAGCTTATGCAACAATGAAACACTGTATGCACATTTATTTCTCAAGAAAAGTGAAACGCACTATGAAATAATATAATATATGAAGAGTTCAGATGCAAAAGCCTCTAAATGCCATTTGAAATTTTCTTCTAAAATGATCATTTTTATCAAGCTTGTATATTTAAGTTCAGTAATTTCACTTAAATGGCAATGAAAATTACCTATTAATTGTAATTTAAGTGAAATTACTGAACTTAAATATACAAGCTTGATAAAAAATGGTCATTTTAGAAGAAAATTTCAAATGGCATTTAGAGGCTTTTGCATCTGAACTCTTCATATTTTTAGATATATATAAAAAAAAAAGTAATCTATATATATTTTTGGAGATGGGAGAGTTTATCGCACCTTTAAACAAAATATAAATAAAATAAAAATAAAAAAACAATATATTACACAAAACTGACAAAGGGTTAAGTACCATACATTAGACCTTTATGGCTCAGAATAGAGTTCATATTCGAGGAGTAAATCTAATTTTATTCCAAGGCTCAAACTGAGCAAAAATATGCAATTTGGATATTTATTTGGCAAAAAATAAGATGAAATTCTAACAGCTTGTCGTGTAAATAAATGAGATTAACAGTATAACGGACTATACATAAATTTCATATAATTATCAGCTGTGCATCTACTGTAGATCTCTCTCCTAATAATATGTCTTATTAAGATGATATTTAAATGCTTAGTTTTATAATCAAAGCTATGTGTTTTTTTTTTTGTTTGTTGTTTTTTTTTTCAGTTGGGTCAAAACATAATGCAAAGCAACACAATGATGATTGAGAGTTGCATCATATTTGATCATATATATCAAAACTATTTTTCGGCATTCATGTGGCGCGCAACTTCATGCTCGTGCGGAGGGTATAAACCCGGCTTAAGGGTCTTACTTTAACCTTATCAAACAGCATTCCTCCAGGACACACATGCAGTGAATGGATTATAACGACTCCAGTTCAAACGATGATAAAAAGAGCTTTTTAATGTAGAGTAATTGGAGGTTTGCTCAAAAATGCATTGGGAAATAAAAGCGGCAGATTACAGGGGAAAAGATTAGACGTCTAATGTACAATAGATGAGATTTCAGAGCACAACAACAGGGAGAATGTAATTAGAGAATCAGGGAGGACTTTGTCTAATCATGCTAATTAAGAAGCATGCCAACTGGGACCTACAATCGTCTTTTAAGCCGGATCTTTCATTGCCCTTTGGGTTTGTGAATGCGGGCAGGGTTTGAGGTGCGATCTCTGCTGTGTGGAGATTGTAAACAAAGCATAATCTGACCAGCTTTCTGTCCTAATTTATGATTACCTGTCCTAATTTTTGATTACTACTAAAATATGTGATTTAATAAAAAAATAAAATAAATTATATATATATATATATTATACTTTTTAGAGGACGATTTACCTTACTTTTTAAAATATAATTTTATCTTGCCAAAAAACTAGATTATGTTTTATTATGACCTTTTAGCACTAAAATTCAGTTTCAATTATTAAAAGTGTGTGCGTCAACTTCGCAATGCGTCAACATCGATTTTTTGAGGCGCACTCTTGTCATAAATTAATATATTACTGTTGATTCATAATTTGTACAAAAAAAAAACAGCGCTAAAATATCTATTTAGGAGTCTTAGACCTTTCCAACGATATATATCGTTTGTCATGACTAGATTAGGATTTAATAGTAATATAGTGAAGTAAATTTAGGTTGCCCGTATAGTACCAAGTGACTTAAGTTAAGGGGTTAATGGGTTTCAATGGGGCCATTTTTGTGCTGAGAGGGAGTTTTTTTGTACTTAATGCAAAAAAAAAAATTATAAAAAATTAAGAAAATGACAGTGAAATAGTAAAATTCCAATTAAAATACACTCCTGTGCCAAATTTTATGCAGTTAGTATTAACACAGGCAAAGTGATAAAAAAAAAAAAACAGAACTGAAAAGGACAAAAATGTCCATAAGGATGACATAAGGCTAATCATCATCATCTTACACAAAAATGTTCATACCAACAACATGAGATGCCTGGATTGAGGAAAGTGATCAACATGATTGATATTCAAAATGGTAAACACACGCTGATCTGTTTACAGTTTGTATATCTGCAGTCCTTTTTTTAGCTTTCTAATTGATGAAGCTTTTTGGGCCAGACGCGAGGGGAAAAAAATGTCAGCATTATTATATTTATTATAAGGACAATTATTTCACTTGCACTTTTTAAATCACATTTCAATAAAATATCATCATATTGTAATATAATATCACAAAAAAATTGTTCTCTTAAATCAACATTTCTGCACTACTCCATGATATGAAGCTCTCATAATAAAATAATGCCAAGCTAAACTTCATAGCATTCTCTGCCAATTGTAAACTTTTTTTTTTTGCTATGAACAACAAAAGCAAATCAAGATTACAGGAAAACAAGACCACATGCCGTGTGTGATTACTGATTTGGCAGTTTGGGGTACTTGACTTGAGACTTGAAATACGAAATATGAGTGAAAGGTCATCCTACAGTTTGTAACAGCAGCTGCGGTGTATTGTTTATCACTTGATTATGCTGTTCATGTCTCCGTCTAGTGATTATTATTTAATGACCATCCTATAAGCAGTGACATTAGTGCCCACACACTGATCAGCAGAGAGCCCTACAACTCAACAGTCAAACCTTCTTGACTCTCCACAGCCACCAACGACATAAATCAAATCATCTCAACCGCACAGGACAGTGAGTGGAGACTGATTGCAATTGCAGGAGCTCTGAAGATGCAGAGGTGGATGCAATGCTTCATTCTTTTAAACGTAGGTTTTAATTGTATTCCTATGGAGATTGGTCTTGCCAGGTTACCTTAGAAGAACGAACTCAGAAGGACCCAAAAACAAAGAATGCATCAACTGATCGTCCGAGCACATTATAATTAGCGGCCTATGCACAAATACAAAATAACAACACAAACGTCATAAAATGACTGCAATTGCAGATATTGAACAGAGATGGCGACAAAGAGGAAAAACTGCGGACTGCAGCTTTAAGATTCTTTCATAGTAAAAAAGAACAGGAACTGAAACTGATTCCTTATAGGTACATCCTACATGCACAGTGACTGGAAAACAACAACAAAATTATCACAGGAACACAAATTATATGCATATTCGGAGAATAAATAATTCATCAACAGGATTTGATTATCTCCAAAAGTGCAGCTTGTCTTGGCGGGAAAATGCGCTATTTACGGAAGCTAACCTTTGGCCGCCGGGCAGAGGAATCAGTCTCAGGTGGGATCTGTGTTTGAGATAATCTCTATTATTCAAAAAGCCTGCAGCTGCCAGTGGCTCTTCTTCCATAACCACTGAGTAAAACGGTTGTTTGAGTCGAGACTGGTGGGCCATTCAGAAGAACAACAGGAGTGATTGTGACTATCGGATGAGCTAATCTACATTTGGCAGTGACTTCGGTTTTTGATCAACATGGCAAAGGCCAGTTCATAACTGCGGTCCACCAGAGAGACAGATGTTATCGCTCACGATTACCATCGCAGAGAAAAAGACAGGCACCAAAAAACATGATTATTTACAATACACAAAAACCAATTACACACACGAGCATGACTGAAATACGAAAGCTGCGACAGAGGATATAAATAGAGTTAGATATTTCACATTAAATGTACGGAAACAACGGTACGTTACGTTCCACAAAATAAATAAAAAGTAATTCAGGTTTCACGCCATAACTGTTCTTTCATATGAGAAAACTACCGTCCAATACATCCTGAAACGGAAACGAAAACTGAAAGATCTTCACGAAAATCCGTCAAAAAAGAAGTTAGGTTTAACTTTTAGAAATTATGACAAAAATATATCACTACTGTACAAAATGTATTTCTCATATTATTATTTCTAAGAAATATCATACAACCAAGAAATTATTGATATCGTATGATACAGAAAAATAATATAATAATAAATAATATTGTGATAATATTTTTGACCATATCGCTCAGCCCTAGACTAAAGTTAGAGTTGTGAGTTGAACTGCAACTACATTTTTCCTCATTAACCAGCAGTATCTCTGTGCACATTTATTTGTATTCACAAAGAAAATGTCCTATTCACTTCGTTCATTTAATGTGGAAAAATTAGCTTGCTTCATGGAGGGAAAAGATTTAAAAATCAGACTTTAATGAAAATTGCATTTCTCCATCACAAAGCAACGCACAGAGTGTTTCCATGGCATCAAATCCTGCAACAGCGACCATTTCCAGCCAATTTTAAGGAAATTGGCAGGCCAACTTATTAAAACATTGTGGTTTGACAAACTTTATATTGCTCCCAAATGAAACTAAAGGCAATTAAGGCAAATGTATGTGCTCTCTATGAGTTGAAACTTTTTGTTTAAAGTGGTTTAAGAAAATAATTTTTTTAATGAGGTGCTATAAAGAGCTAATGTAATTATGGTAAAGACAAGACTAAATTGTGTAGAGTAGGAGGATGTTGTGCACAAATGCGGTCACCCCCTTATATACACAATATATACATAACAGAGCAAAAGAGCTTTGCTAATGGTGGAAAGAGTTGCTGTCGTTCAGCCTTTTATTTCCATCATAATAACCAGACATATGGCTAATAGCTAATGATTTATATATCATCTGATGTCACTTTCAATCAAGGCCAAGACACTTTACCCGCCCCAAAAACAGAAACATTTAGGATGATTAAAAAATTTACTTTAGAGCAGTTCGGTTGTGTCCAAATGCAATGCACTGACTGACCAAAGCTGTATCATAATTCATAATTGGGAAATGTGTGATGTAAAAAAAAAGTTTAAAGGGATAGTTCACTTTGAAATTAATTTTTGATATGTTTAAGCTTAACTCAAGGACTTCTCTGTGCATGCTCTTTGAGGTGGTGACCATAGACCTCCATTATATGACTGACAGACAAGAACGGTTTGACCTAAAAATATCAAAATTGAAAATACAGTGGAAACAAAGACACCTACATCTTGGATGCCCTTGAGGTAAGCTAAAACATAGCAAAAATCAATTTCAAAGTGAACTATCCAAACTCGACTGCAAAATGGTATACTGTAGGCAAATACAAGTTCAATGACAAGCAGAATGAACCCTAATTGTAAAAAAAAATCCAAGTTTGTTTTTACTTGTTCAACCTGACGTAATAAATAATGGGTTTGTCGAAAAGTACAAAAACCTTTCCCCTTTTCTAATTTCACTGAGATTTTTCTTGGAAATTGTAAAAAAGGAAGAACATGAGGTTCTTCTGAGAAGCTTTAATCACTGGATCCAGGTCCTCCTGAAGCCAAACAGACAGTCTGAGACACTCAAATAACTTATTTTTCTCCTTTACTCATCTCATTGTTCACCGTTCTGAACTCCAGACGATTACACTACTGCATTCATTCAGTTGACACAGGCGGTAGATGCAGCGCTGTGGGCTCTGAGTCACTGCTAATGACTGCTGGAGAGCAGAAAAAATTGATAAAGTAGGACAGGTCTAATATTCCAGAGGAAAATTGGTTGCAGTATGAGCCATATGATAAAAGAATAACATGCTTTCCTGTCCGTTTAGCTCCTTCAGACAAGAGCGGGCCGGCCCAGAAAGCAGCTCCCCACACATGCTGATCTGACAACTTCCTGCTTACTACACTAATGTCGGACAGAAGTCTGGGCAGCGGGTGGGGCATTTGTGCTTGGACAGGAGGATGTAAGAGGACGTGACCCCACCTTCTGCTAGATATCTGCTTCCAGACATTGCCATGACAACCGGCAGTGCTATTTGCTGAAGACGGTGGCAATTTCAGGAGTACAAGGACCTGCTGGAAAACGGGCACGGCCGTGTGTTGCTAATCAACTCTCACACCACTGAAGCAAGAGGTTTAAAGTAGAGCCCGACCGATGAAGGATTTTGAAGGCCGATACCGATACAAATATTTTTGGGTTTCAAAATCCGATATATCGGCCGATATTTTTTTTTTTAGAAACGTGCAACAAAACATTAACAGATTTCCCTAACATTAGTTATTTGTAGTTATTTATGAGTTTTAACTAAAAGTAATATGAAAATGCATTTTATAAAAAAAACTTGTTTCTTTTAGTCACAACAGAACAGACTGATGATAGTGGCATTAGCTAGCTTTATGGTAGCTAGTCTATGATGAGCGAACGTCATACTGCAAATTGTAAAACATACATTTTCAATATAACAGGCCAAGCAGAGATGATACGTCTCATTGCTATAACTGTCACGCGCTATTAAAGAAATACTTCAGTCACATTGTCAAAAGTTAAAAGGACAGACAGTCAACTACACTGTAACAACGTAACATAACGATTACTAGCTAATTCCGCTTCACTCTCGGCTTATTTAACAGCAGCAAAACTGGACATGATAGTCACACATTTTGTCATGCTTATTTGAGTTAAGAGAACTGATGGAGATGTTCTTTTAATTGTTATTCAAGCGATGTATGACTCGTGACCAACTCAACGAGTGTTGCCAACAGTGCCCTCTGGTGGACAAACTATACAACTCCAACACTCATGACATGGTTCAAGCGTGTTTCGTCCGTTTTTATTTTATTTTTGAAATATTCATTTATCTGCCATTATAACTGCCGATACCGATAGTTTGGAAAATGCCTAATATCGGCCTGCCGATATATCGGTCAGGCTCTAGTTTAAAGCTCAAATCACAAAGACCTTATGTCACTTAAGTATGCTGTTTTACAATATGCTATAATGAAATTCATCATTTGAGTTTCGCCAATTTGAAAACAAAATTAAAATTGTCCTTTACTAGTACTGGAGATTTAATACCTGAACATGTTCCCTGTTACAGAGGCGTCTTCTCTGGTTGATGTTTGGGCATTTTCCTCAACAACAGTGGCAAGTGGCGAACCGTGATCTGATGATGGGGCCTTCTGCTTGCTCGTGGGGAGTCTCTCTTCCTCATCCTCCTCTGCCTCCATCCTTTCCTTCCCTTTTCCATCGCTTTCATTGTCACTCTCCTCCCCGAGCATGTCATCCACCTGCCCAAAAGAGAAGTCCAATGCACAATTAAAGATTTATATAACAGCTAGATAAGGTTTGAAGTTATGCAGCATATTTATTTTATTTACACACTGCCAAAACGTCAATTTAGCTCAGGGACATTTTCTGCTCTATCCAACTCTTTCTTAAATAATGTGTTTTTATTGCTTCGAAGTCTTCTGTAACTTCTGTGTTAAACAGCCTTTTTGCATGTGAATGTGAAATAAGTAACAAGTAACAATAAGCCTCTTTTTTTATTTCTTTTAAAGCCACATTACATTGTGAGAGAACTTTTTAAAAAAAACATTACCAGAAATTAAGGGGTAAGACTATAGGTACAAAAGATTCATACCACCACCCAGAGAATATGACCATGTAACGGGGTTCGGTTGTTATGGGAAGGAGGAAGTTTAAAAATAAATAAACAAATACAAAATGAAAGTATAAGCCAGCAGCACACAAAACACAACATAAAATCAGGCCTTTTCCTCTCTCTATCTTCACTGTCGTAACTCCTCCTTTATGCATCTCACAGGTTTAGTTCATTATCACTGACGCAACCGGCTCGCACCGTCCTCTCACGTCCCTCGGACTCGCCCTGCTCGCCACAGACCCCTTTAACATGTATGAATGTTAGCACCCAAGTGTTTAGCCTTGGTCTGAGCTTTCACTGATACATGTTAGTGCTTTCATAAAGCCAGACCAGGGGGTTCAGATCACCCCAATTATTCTTAGCAAGAGTTGTTAGACAGGCACTGGCAAAAATGATCAGCAACTTCACATACGACTGATCTCTCAGCTAGCCCTGTGTAATTGCGCTCTCCTCCTCTTGGGAATAGCAATCACACACACCTTCCTTTTATTATTACAGTGAATGGAGCATCTGAAAAAGCCTGCAGAAATATGCGGAAGCCCCGTACACACGTTATAAATGAGCTCATGGAATGATGTTTAAAAAAATAGACCCACAGAACTTTTTCCAGTTTAATGTGACAGATGCGTATAATGAGGGCGGAAACATTCAATTAAAAGTAGATTGTTTGTGAGGAGTGTTATCTAGAAGCATCTTAGTAGATGGAACAATCCCCAGTCACCCATGGGATGTACAGCACTATACCAAATCTAAAAAGTGAATTAAAATCATACTTTACAGCAAATTCTAACATTGAAGGAGTCATTTACTATGCCTAAACCATCGGACGAAAGGTCAAGGGGAGGATTATTGCAATGATCACAGATTAAGTGCATTAATATTTCGTTCAAACTAGAGAATTGTGTCAATTACCTGGTATAAATTGGTATAAATCTCTCTCTCTCGTCAACACAAAATGTTATTTGCCTTGGATTATATCCATTGACTGAATAGTAAGGCTGGGTAATAAATATCGATTTCTCGATATTAATCGATTCTCATTTTTACGAACCGATATCGATTCTTAAATCTCAAGAATCGATTAGTCATCCTGTTTCATTTGAATGAATGGGGCTGCGCATATCCAAAAAAATCCCCCAAAAAATCCCCAAAAAAACATTTATAGTTAAAAGTTGATGATGATATCTAACAACGCACATACTTCAGAAAGTATAACGAATAAAGGTGGCATAACTACTAATTACAATAGATCATGTTTTTCGGTCAGTAATTCATACTGTAACATTCGTTTGTTCGTTGTGTCAAGTTGCTGTTTGTTCGAAATAACAAACCTGTTTACCCGAAGGAACACTCAACAAAGTGCTATTAGAAGGCATCCTATCATAGCTTTTTGGTACATAATGGCTACCGTAGATGCAATGCGCATTTGAAAAAGCGAGGGGCTGGAGAGCATCAATTCGTTTAAATGCAAAATACATTTTCACCACTAGATGGGAGAAATTCCTACATATTGTCCCTTTAATATTTCTGTTCAAACATATTGTAATATGTTGTTAATTACATTAATGTTAACTAGCATTAAAATGACTGAAAAAAAACAAAAACAATCCACAACACCCAATACGTCAGCCAAGAATCATAATATTTTTCAGAGGTGGTGCATGTTTTTACATCTCAAATGTGCACCAACAAATCATGCATAATAAAAACATCAACGTGTATTCAGAAATAAATAGGCTCAATTTTGATTTCATGTTTAATTTAAACTACTATCACTGTAAAACCTCTTCAGCTGAACTTCTCATAATATCCAATATCCCAGCAGACAAGCACATTCAAACGATATTTATAAAGCTCACTCAATCACTCAGAAGTCAAGTCAAATGACATTCTACATTCTTCTCACTATGGGTGTCATAATATAAGGGTATTTGTTTGACGATAACCTGGAATTTTAAAAACTGAAATATTGATGTCACGTTAATATTGTAAATAATTTAGCACCATTAACTATGTGGTTGACACTAATATAAAAGATAATGATATTGCACCTTAACGCTGTTCCTCACCTGTTTAAACCGGAAAATAGAAGACGGTGTGTTATAAATGTAATAAATGACATGTAATAAAAATGATATCGTGACAGCCCTACTTCTCACTAATTACTAATACACAAATCAACCACAGTCCACATTCACTAAAAACAAAAATAGCGAATAAACCAAAAACCAGTGACCAAATAGATCAGCACCTCTAAAGAGACCTAGTGCTGGCATAATGCAAAAATAATGCATAAATAAGCAAGGAAAGTGATAAGGGCAAACAGATGGAGCAAAGAGAGAGGCAATTCCCCAAAAGCCCCATCACACAGATGCACACATCATTAGCTTGTTAAGACAGCATTTTGCTGGCTTCATCACGGCATGAAATGAGTCACGGCAAATTTGTGCCAGCACATATGGACTTTAACATACAACCTGCATCAGTCATAGAAAAAGCAAGCGTTACATAGAAGATTTGGATTTGAGGGTCGACAGGCTGCCATTACCAGAGCATATTTAGGTGAGGCACCCACATTTTATTAAAACGTTTCATCACAGTATAATTACGCAAAGATGCATGACTCAATAAAGATTAAGGTCATAGGCTTTCAGAAAACCTCATTATACAAATACAACCAAATAATCTTTCAAATGCTTCCACCTTTGCTTGCCATGGTCTACATAAACAAGCGCAAAGTGTGCTAGTAGCTTCAACTTTTGGGTCAGTCAGCCTTACAGCCGACATTTACCAATCAAAGTAACTGGGAAACAGTATTACATGACCTTGCTATGGAGCCTTATATGTTGGAAAAGTAAGAAATCAAAGCCTTTCAACTTTGTATGGGCCACAAAACAAACTTTGTCAGTGTCATTCACAAGTCAATAAAAGCAGAGACCCACCAAGTCAATGAAATGAGATATTGAGAGATATTGGGGATTTGGTGGTGGCTGTTCGCCAAGGGTGCTTTTTTAATATTTCAAAATTTACTTTCAGACACTAGACTGACACGAGTGCAATCAAACAAAGATCTGTAAAGTTAAAAAACCTCACTTATATTACATGTCTTCTCCACCTTGAGTTTGTCTTTGATGAAAACAATTCTCACAGTGACAGAACAGCATTGATAAATCTTGTTCTTGGGATGGAAAAGCAGAATAAACAGATAAGCTCACATTAAAGCTATCACTCCAGTGGGAAAGGTTATTAATTACTAAAATTTGTCTCAATGAGCTAGTTTATAAGGGGATAGGCTTGCACAAATCAAACTACATTTCCCACGATTCTCTGTGACAGTTCACAAAGGGTAAAGCTCTTCATAATATTGCAAAAGTACTAAAAGTCAGGCTTTGTTAAGTTAAAACGAGGAAAATTTGGCACATTTGGAAACATCAATGTGAATTTCATTACTAACAAGAATCGCATCATAATTACAATTACAAACCACTTCTGTGTTTGTAAGCATGAACTTGTCAGCAACTTTTAAGAACACTAATGTGATGTCGAGGGAACATGAAGCTCTCCAGCACACTGTGGGTTTCTCTCTCTCATTTTCAGCTCAGCAAGGAGTCAAGCACTGATATATTAAAGAAAGTAATTAAATTACATGTCTCATCATTCTCTCTGGGTAAATGCATTACATGCTGTCTGCGACTGTCTGAAGTTTAAGGCGGCTGGTTAAGAGGGCCACCAGAATCGCTACAGCTCCACGCAGACACGTGGCTGTTGAGTAAATTTGGTATATTTGAAGATTGCTGAAAACCTGATGAGTTAGTTCAACTCAAAACGTTTGAGGAAACCGATTGCCTTAAATCATTTAAGTTTATTAACTCAAACAATTTAAGCATAAAAAAATATTTGATTTGTTTCCAAGTAACTCAATAACTTATTGTTAAGATAACTTGGGTAAATAAAGTTAATAGTACTAATTAGTTACTATAACTTAAATCTATGAAGTACACTGTAAACCCGAATAAGTTGGTAGAACTCAAATCACTTTTAATAGCATAAACTTAGTTAGCTTTAAAAGCTAATCTGCTGACGTAGTAAATGCTAACATATTAGAAACAGTATGTTATAAGCACTTGCTGTATGAGCGTAATGGGATAATTTGCTCTCAAATCAAGCTGAATGCACCACTTGTCACCATGACGGTAACTATCCTAAAGCCAACATTAACAGAAATTCTTCTAAATTAGCATAACAAAACATTAATCACTACTAAATCTCACACTTGACATTAATATTACACAACAAAAAACATTATATTGCACTTAATTTTAGCGTTTACACTCTTTCGAGTGCCATCGGCAAAGCATGCTGGGAAATAGATATCCCAGCCGTTTCAGTTAAACTTAAGTTCGTCTAAATTACAATAAATAATTTCATAAAACTCAAAACAATGAAACAGTTCAGTTTACTTAAAATATACCAGTTCTGTGAACTTGAAAGAAAAAGAAAGTGCTAAATACTCATAAAAATTAATTTGACTGAACTAATTCGTTGAATTTAAGTTTGTCCTACTCTAACCAATTAATTATTTTGACCGTTAGGGTTTACAGTGTGTGATCTCAAACGAGGTCATACTCAGATGTGGCCAAAGCATTGTGGTAAATGAGAAATATCCTGGGATTTAGCACATTTGCTCCATGTCAAGCTGTGATCTTTAGTGCTTGCTTGAGAGGTTTGCGGCTGAGTGTAATGGTGTTTGGGATGTTTTCTTGGCACACCTTAGGCCCCTTAGTGCCAATTGGGCATTGTATAAATGCCACGGCCTACCCTACCCATGTCCATCCCTTTATGGTCACCATGTACCCATCCTCTGATGGCTACTTCCAGCACCATGTCACAAAGCTCGAATCATTTCAAATTGGTTTCTTGAACATGAAAATGAGTTGACTGTACTAAAACTACCCCCACATTCACCAGATCTCAACCCAATAGAGCATCTTGGGATGTGGTGGAACGGGAGCTTCGTGCCCTGGACGTGCATCCCACAAATCTCCATCAACTGCAAGATGCTATCCTATCAATATGGGCCAACATTTCTAAAGAATGCTTTCAGCACCTTGTTGAATCAACGCCACGTAGAATTAAGGCAGTTCTGAAGGCGAAAGGGGTCAAACACAGTATTAGTATGGTGTGCCTAATAATCCTTCAGGTGAGTGTATATATGACATCACGTAACCATCTGACACATAGGCTTCATGCCAGTCAGATGAGGGGTGCCTTTAGTATGTGCATATAACACTAGTTAATAAGGAGTAAAAAAAAGTATATGTTTAACTTTAACTTTAACTTAAAAGTAAAAGTCAAAAGTACGTTTTTGTCCTGCCTTATAACTCTTATATTCCAATTGAGTTTGACTCAAAAGGTCTGGATGAAACTGACAAGGGTGTCTGGCAATTTAAAATTTCCAAAACTAGTGAAAGACTAATGCATGACTACCCTCACTTCCACATGCACATATCTTGCAGGAAAACAAATTAGTGAAGACGTTTCTTTGCCCGGAGCATGAGGGCAAAAAAGGCTTACAATGAATGCGGTGCCGAGTGTCAAACAGGGGGCCATGCAGATTTGCCTGCCAAAGCCTCGCGTCCAAATAACTGTCACCCAGACTAATTTGGAATGGATTTTTTTCGTAATATGGCAGCTGTCTGGGTGAAAACATGAAGGCTGACTGGGTCTGGGAGAGTTTCACAAAGTGCCGCTGGAAAGGAAAAAGCATTTGGACACATTACATTATTCATAACCTATAAGGTAAAAGATATTGCATGAACTCAGTGATGCTATGTAAAGTTCCCCAACACACCTCAAGGCTGAAGTCGAGCTGACATACTTTACAGCCCACCACAGTACAGTTGAATTATTTATTACAGCTCCCGTGAAATATACAGCACAGATTTGGTAATGTCTCAGAAGGTTCCTCTGAGTCCACACGGTAGTTTCTCACCATAAAAGACGAACACCCAAAGCTTGAAAGAAGGAGAGAGAATATGATGGAGCTCTTGCTATATTTACATCTATGAACTGTAATATGAGGGTTGCATGCATCTTTTATTTTAATTTTTCATTTATTTTAAAAATTATTTATTTATCACGAAAAAAGATTAAACCTAAATAAAAAATCACAATATATTTACAATGCACAAACAATATTTATAAAAAGAAAAATCTATAAAGAATATGATTGTTTTAAATACTCAAATCATAGTCAGGCATTTACCTGCTTGACCTGAATCTGAAACACTTTGCTAGCGGCTTAAAAATACAAATAAAAATGGCCCTTAACTCACTTATCACAAATACCCACAACATAAAGATCTTCCATCTACACAAAATGACACAAATGCACAAGTGAACATAGTTAAATGGCTAGTCAGAAGGTATAAGTCACTGTTTACGTAGCGCACTAAAACACAGAGAAGATGAAACACTCCAAGGCACTCAAATGATGAAGTAAAATGCCTTTAATTAACTGGGCTAAATCATTAAAAACAGTTAGCATTTCAGCAACACTGCCTTTTTCAGGATCCCGTGTAGCCAACACAAAGATTGAAGTGTTTTTAATGATTTAGCCCAGCTAGGTAAAGGGTTTTTACTTCACCACGAGTGCCTTGGAGTCTTTCATCTTCATGATTTGATGTCTACCTCCAGTTTATCCAACAAGCACCAGTCTAAAGACAACCGTGTAGCACTTTCTGCTTTCTGTTGATTTGTAACATTATTTGTACATATATTTTTTGTAATGTACACACACTGTATAGTACGTATTCATGCGCACACACACACACACGGATGGGTTTCAGCATTCAGCACATCCACTAAAACACGGCATATTTATTGCAATATTACCAATAGAAAAGAGCAGAGAAGGTCATCTATAATTTCATTAGTGTTTGCTGTGTGAAAGTACACTCACAATGAGACAAGGCCGACGAAAAGTACACAACACTCACTGGGAGCACAATCAACCTTGGTACCCCATTCAATTGGAAATATATGAGGCAGTTCAGGTAAGTGTGAAGAAATAGAGGATGTTACATAAATCTTCTGGGCATAGAGTTTGTTTATCTGGTGCAATTTGTGGGAGAGACAAGACTAAGATATTGAGCCTGGACTCAAGGTCAGGTTTACAAATTCTCTTTTGTTTGAACAAAGGTCTGATGTGAACTGGCAGGGTTGGCTGCAATAGGGAAAATTATTGAGCCAAGTTGAGTGTATTGGGCCAATTTAAGCCATGCATGGCAACAGTGAACCTTCGGAATAGAGGAAAAAGAAAAACATCAGCTACATTGTTTTTTTAAGTGTATGTTCAGCCCTCCATGTGAAATATTTTACGGTTTCTACATCTCACAATAAAATCTTCAGAAAAATAATTCTCTTTGAAGCCACAAGCACAAGCTGTGTCTTCAGAGTATGCTATGAGCATATCTAGGATAAATGGAGAGCTTCAGTACGCCCTACAAAGACAGCGGCATAAAGACCTTTAGATCTTCAGCAAGACCTGAAGCAGCACTACAAACATTCAGGCCAGGTTTATGATTCTGGTCATGTTTCTATTAAAACCTAAAAGCTTTGTCCACAGAATAATAAAAAGAACACAAGTACGACTAGCAGAATTTAGCAAATGGATAAAAAAAAAAATCAGTGTTTTCTACTCTTGCCAGTGGGGTTCAATTTTACAAGGAAAAAATGGATAGACATGCACACAAAGAAATTAACATTTAATGTCCGTTCAAAACAACCCCCTACAGACAACCTTCACATATTAAGGTTCAAAAAATCCCATTGTGAATCCTTATTTTCCACCCCGAAATGTGAAGGCTCTTAAATTGATCATTTCAGATATTTAAGACTTTATATTGACCTATATTGATCAAATGGCATTTAAGGTCACGCAAGAACAGCCTTACACAAAGCTATAGTGTGGCTTTAAAATATTTATTATAATGTTTATAATTATGGTAATATTTTACTTAAAAGTCTTTATGTACAATTCATTATGAATAAAGGTATTCATAATGTGAGTTATAATACATTATTAATTGTAGCCCAAGTTAAAATGCATTGTATTTGCTGATTCCCTATTACATCTGAAATTGGTTGTTTGTCATGTGTTTTAATGGATTATACTTTCTAAAGGTGTAGCATAAGTATTCCAATGTGCTATAACTGTGGTTACAATTATTTATGAGATCATACAATGCATTATAAGGTGCATTACAAGGCATTCAAAATACGTTTATGATGTATTATAGCCAAGTAATTAGCCAAGTCACACCACCTGACCCTCAGTTTGAGTTCTGAACAAATCCAGATCAGAACACTAAGACCAAAGTAGTTTTCATTTTGTTAACGGAATCTATGCTGAATAAAAAAATAGATGGCAAAATTAACACTCCACTCCATATCTTTTGCTCAGCTTTGATAGCTGAAAAATGTAAAGAGCTGAGAGACAGAGAAAAAGAGTTTCCAATCTTCTTCAGTGTTGCTTAAAATGACAACTTGAGAGGATAATTTCATTCCTGTCTGGAAACCAGGCTTTTCAATTAGAAACAGTAGAGCTTTGGCTTGAGGAGGGATGACAGCATTGATGAAGATGGCGACGATGATTACAGAAGCACAAAATGACCTGAGTGACAATGTGCTCTGTTCCACAGAGCTTCCTGACCAATGCTTGAGACGTCCTGACAACGTCAGCACTTTCAGCTACAGTGAAAAGGACATTTTTGTCACTTAAATTGGGTGAAAGATAGGATAAAACTAAAGAATACGCAAATATTTACATGAACATCATAAATTTTCATAAAAAAGTGATACATTTTAAACAAGACTTGAGTTGACCGCGGTTCAGCACCCCTGGAAACAGTGAGTGATCGCTGTGGCATTTGCGGAGTCCTTTACGTCGTAATGCCATGTGATGTGTGGCCAGTGCTGAAGATCATTACTGTGAGACAGACTCGACTCATGAAGCGACGCGAAAAGGCAAGAGTCTGTACTAGACATGCATCAAAGCTCTTATAAACTGGACCCTTCAACTTCAAAAATGTCTCTGATGTTAGAATTTGCAAAGCGAGAATTAGGCTGCCAAATAGGGGAGGGGGAAGAATCAATTCACATCTATCGATTTGTAACGATTCACAAATTTCAAATATACATTTTTTGTTAAATGTTATGTTTTACACTTATTAAACTTCGCCATACTAAATGTTACTGACACGTTAGAGTGTTATAAATCACAAGCTGCGAATAAGGACATACGGTGCTCATGCTGATAGACACAGTATTTACGATATCAATAAGCCATTCACAGGTCTTCATCTGCCATGTGTTTACATTATACACAAAGTTTGAAGCAAAACGGTTAAAAATAAGAGGGTGATTTCAAAGCATTTTGAAAGTGACACACTTCCTGCTGCCAGTTGGTGGCGCTATACCTTTGACTCACAATAGTCACATCCATGTGATTGGCCACCTACAGCGAACACACTGCGAAAGTTTCATCAAGATCAGTTAATGTATGCTGAAGTTATAACACACTTCCTGTTTCACATTTCTCGCCATAATTTCGTTTCCACGCCACGGCCAAACCGTTCGAGATATCAAAAATCCCCTCGCAAACTTTCATTCTCAATGTCTTGACTTCAGACTGACCAAGTTTCATAGCATTTCGATCAGTTCTCTGGGAGAAGTACTTTAAATTCCATTGCATGCGTTTTCCAAACAACCCTAAATAGCTGACTTCCTGTTGGGCTGGGGTCAAAAGTAAGAGTGTGAAGTATATATGAAACGATGAGATCTATATGTGTACCGAGTTTCATATTATTACATGCAAGCGTGTTTGATTTATGGACCAAGTTTTCGGACCTCGTTCTAGGGGGTGCTTTCGAGCCCCCTGCCACGACCGGGGACCAGCTTCTGACCGGCCCTGATGGCCGCGGGTTCTGACCCGTGTGCAAAGTTTAAGAGTTTGAGCACGTCAAGGGCCCCAAAAGTGCCAAAAAGATAGTAAAATAATAATTGTCCTAATTTTCCTAAGGAAAACAATAGGACCTTCACCTTTTCAAGGCTTGGGCCCTAAATAGTGTAAATCTGCAGTTGGCTTGGAGATGTTTAAAAAAATAGCACACAGAAAAAAACCCAGCTAAATAATCCTACTGTCATAAAACAAAAACATTGCAAAACACAATTTCATGACTGATAAGCAAAATTGATGGCTGATAATTTCTTTTACCCACTATTGGACCCTTGTCAGAGAGGACATGGAAAAAAAGTCATTTTGCAGCTCAAACATTTTTTCATGACGCGATAACAAACCTAATTGATTCTTGTTCTCCCGTTATTTAGTATGCATATTGGTCAATGTTTATACGTAAATAAAAGCCTAAATTAAATCTGCTCAGCACTTTTTGAAGTTTTTGTTGCATTGACTTTCAATAAAGGGACAGACTCTCTAATTTAATTGCCTATATCTTCAGTTGTGTTTAGAATATGAATATGTGTTTTGGCTTGGAACAACATGACTAAATGTTGCCAATTTTTATTATTTTAATTTTGAATGATGAACTAAGATTTTAAATGTCATAATTTTGCACTTAACCTGAAATGCAGGACAAAAGAACTAAATTCTCTGAAGAAATACATGTTTTTTTGGACCCAGCTTGCTAAATAAAATTAGAGGCACGAGTGGGTGTACAGGGCATCTTTGAACAGCCTGTGATAGAAAAGCCATTAGCTGTAATCAAATTTCAGAATCACTGAACACAAACAGACCTCTATTATCAAATCTCTGCTGACTGGACCTTAGTGATAAAACAAGGAAAGAAGCCTTGTCTTCAAAAAAAAAAAAAAAACATCAAATTACAGAAAAATATAGTTCTGGGAACTGTTTTTCTGAGTAAAGAAAAGGCAAAGGCTGGTACGAAAGCATTTCACAGCTGATGCCATTTCTAATGTATATATATGTACATCAGCAGTGGATGTTTTCTGAGGCGATGGGGGGATGAAGCCTTATCAATCACACATTTCACTCTCGATGTCAACTGATGATCACAGAACCAATGCCTCCAGGTTTGTTAAAAACATTTGGTGTCAATCTGGATAACAAGTGGGTCTCAGCCTCAGACACCACACTCACAAACTGCCTACAGTGGGTTCACTGCTTCTCTGATGCACATAACTCAAATTTGCAAACAATTTACAAAATCACAAGCTCTGATTTGACTGGCTGGCATTATGCAACTTCTCTATCAGGGCCACAAAACTCCAGAGCTAAGACAAACTTTGCTTCTTAAAAATTACAGATGGAGCAAAAGAACCAGACATTTCAGGGCTTGATGCTGCCCCAAAAAAGGCACATCTAAATTGACACTTATAAGTGAAAATATTTTGCTCAAAGTGCATTAAAAAATAGCTTTAGAGGTGCAATTAAAAGTATTACAATGATTTATATGCCTACTTTAAACTGTATAAACTATAATAAACAGAGTATTCTGCTGACACTAGTAAAATCAATATATTGAATAATATTTTAAATAAATGTTCTTTCCTTCCAGTGATGGAGAGGACCAGAGAGAATCAACAAGTGTTTACTTTGGATTAAATGCCAGTTATAGATTGTTGTGCAATCAAAATATCAATAACAATTGGACTTCAAATATTAATTATTTACTATTGTTGGCTACTCATTAAAAAAGAAGAGGGCGATAAAATATGCACTCTTAAAGCATATTACAATATAAACACCATAAAAAAACATCGTCAACCACCCATATTTGATTTATTTAATTTAATCACAGCCTCAATAATCACATTAGGCCGGAACGCAGATTCCTATTTTTCCACTCCCAAATTTAAGACCTCTCAAAATTGTCATCTGTTATACCATATCAAATATTTAAGAGTTATGACCTCAAATTACATAAAACTAAATTTTAAACCCAGATTTTAGTGATTAGATTTTAGACTTTTTTATATTCGCACATAGTATACGCTCCTATTTTACAGTTCGTACACATAATTTTAATGAAACGCTTGCACTGTCGAGCCCTGCATTTAACAAGCTCTCCTTCTTCACTTTATACTTACTTTCCTGCCACTTCACTCACTACTGCATCATGCAAATAAGAAGTTCCCGTGACAATTACATTCTTCAGCTCCACATCCAAAGTCATTTCACAGCGTGAGTACTCCAACACCCTCCTTTACCCGCCTGAATCTACCATACATTCCCATGAGTGAAGACACAATGATTGTTTTGACTGTATAGAAATATCTTTAATGTATCTCAGGTCTCTGCACTGACGACTGGTTTGGATAAATACAGACTTTATGAAACTGCTCCTGCCATTCCTTCCTCACAGGCCTGACAATGAATGGACCCCCATTAGGCACTATAATCAGCCAAGTATCTTTCCACATTAAGGATTCCTGTAGGTCGTGAACCTCAATGGCGGAACTAACAAGAGTAAGACCATTTCTCGTCATGTGCTGAGACTTATCATTTTTTTCATGTCATAATGTAACTTTGTTATGCAAAAAACACACAAAATGTGCTGTAAATATAAATATAATGTAACATTTTAAAATGTTTGTTTCCTGTGATGGCAAAGCTGCTATTACTCCAGTCTTCAGTGTCACATGATCCTTCAGAAATCTATTTAAAATGCATAATCTGCTGCTCAAGAAACATTTCTTATTATCAGTGTTGAAAACCAGTGTTTATTTCAGGATTATTCAATGAGTAGAAATTATAAGGGCTATTATTTGAAATAGTAATCTTCTGTAACCTTATAAATCACTATTAATATTTCCTTGATGAATAAAATAATCCCATTATTTTTCTGAAGGATCATGTGACACTGGAGACTGGAGTAATGTCTGCATAAAATTCAGGGATGCCACCACAGGAATACATTACATTTTAAAATATATTTAAAAAGGATACAGTCATTTTAAATTGTAATAATATTTCACAATATTACTGCTTTTATTGTATTGTTGATCAGATAAATGCAGCCTTTGTGAGCAGAATTCTTTCAAAAAAAATTAAAAATCTTTCTGACCATGTTTGAGCTTTCAAAACAGCCTGAAAGCATGTATCCATCACATCAAATAAGAACCACTTTACTCTCAGAGAATCATAAAAACGCTTACCATGAAGGCTGTTAAAAACTTGAAGCAAAGTTGGTTAAAACTCCTGAGACGAGTATAAATATGTATAGTCTATTATTTCCGCCGGTATTGTATCATACAATTATCATCAGCAATAATTATGCGCTGCTGCCCTATATGGCCCTCTAATGTCACTCTGTAATGCAATACATCTTGCAGTTGCAAAAATGGCCTGTATTCTTGACAACTTAAGTGCTGCGTGTGGAGTCATTTATATAAAACCATAGCTTAATTATATGAAAGTGAATATATTTTGAGGAAATCATGCATATTGATACAGACCTTTAACACCCAGCATGCATGACTTAAATTGCAATGCATTTGTTATTCCAGGTCTGAGGTTCCATTAAAGTACTTCATTTGCATTTTAAAACATTTGAAAGTGACAAAAAAGTGCAACTCTGATGGCATAATTTAGGAAAAATTATGATTTGGTTTTAGGGGAGAGGCAAAACTAAGCTTTGCTAATAGCAATCTCTCATTTGGAGCAAAGTGAATTTAACGCCCCTCGGTTTTAACTTTCAGGATTTTTTTCAAAAGAAGAGGCGGAGCTGCAGTGGAGATACAGAGAAGACGGTGTTCTAATTATCAACTTGTTAGCACTTAATGTGGTGCTAGCAGTGGTGAGGCGGGTCCTAATGAAAGCTGAGGTGTGTAATGTGCAATGAGGCTGATGACACTGTGCTAGAACTGCAATCAAACACACTTCATCACACACAAAACGGACTCACAGTAACAAATATACCAGCTCACTCCTGCTTCAGAGTAAGGCACGACTAGCATCACAGACACAAACACACAAAAAACTAAAATTTTTGTTTTAACAAATACATAATATTTTTTTACATTACTCAAGGTTGTCAATTTGCCATCAGCTATTATCATTAAAAACCATGCAAATATTAATATTGATATTATTAGTACAACTCAATGTATGGCTTTTGCACTTTTTAAAGTACACTTTTACACTTAAATACCCTGATTTAGGGTTTTATTTAGTCATAATATAGTATAAGCCCTACTATATACACCCACAGCGTATATTTATTCGATAGTAAACCTCCAAAATAAAAGTTTAACATTTGAAAAAGAAGAAATAATAATAAAAAAAACCATTTATATTTTCATTTTCAATTAATAATCCCAATAAAATCATTCAAACTATTTTATCTTTGGGTTTATCTTTTATATTTGGGTTTATTAATGGGTAAAAAAAAAACTGGTGACTATGATGACTGAAAAGCAAAAAGCTCACCACTAAACTGCTACTGCTTTTCAGTCCATTAGAAATCACCAGGCCTAATTTGCAAAATCCCTTTTTAAAAGTGGGATGCCTTGGGTAAACTCCACACTAGTTTGGGTAAACTCCATCACAAATGCGCATCAGATCTCATCACGAAGCAGCAGAAACCATGAACACATTTCTAATGCACCCCAACTGCCAATCCTCTGGGTCAGCACACAACTCGACTGATGCAATCAGACAAGTGTACGCAGTGGTTGTTGTTGAATGACTGCCAATGTGTGAAAGTGTGTATCCGACCGAATCTTTGCCTCCCCCTGAGAAAACACCAACAGATCTGATAACATATTGCCCTGAACATATCTCTTCCCCCCACATGGCACAAGGACATTAAGAAATAACCATTCAAAACTGCATGTTCAAAATCTTTGAAAATCTAATACAGGACTTAACATTTGTAGTTGAGATGTAGTCGTGTTTCAGAGTGAGGCCACGCTCCTATCAAACACTATTGCGTTACTGCAAGCTGCTAGACAAGATAGTAAGACGTCTGGATGAGAAAGGTCACGTATGCACATTATGGTCTCACAGTCCTAAAATGCTTCCTGGCAAACCAGATTGTGATTTCAGAATGTGGCTCATTGGTGACATTTCAATGCTGGGTTTCATACCAGAGTATAACTGCCAGACAACCAATTAGGCTTTATTTTTCTCATTCAGAGCTTTCAGAACATTTGAGAATGCCAAAAGGCATTTAGGCTGCAGAGATAATAGAAGCAGATTGACATTTGAAAACGAAAACTCAAATTTCCCAGAACGCAAGCATATGTGCAGCTTTTCCCTTTAATGCTAATGTTTCAGGACCAAAACAACCTGGAGTAACTGCTATTAACGCTTTAAAAATAAATGAATAAAATAGATATCAAATTAATCAAAATGTTTTATAGTAGTCCAAATGAAAAGAGCCTACCCAGCACTACTCAAATTCACAGCATTCAGGCTTACAGTACATGCAACTTTTCTTTGAAATTGTAACATGTCAGGACCGACCCAAAACTGGATTAGCTGCTACGAACTCTTTGTTTTCTACAAACCTTATGGGGTCTAAGGTGTTTTGGGGGTACTTGAGCTGACATTTGTGCTTTTTTCAGTTACTTACAAACACATTAACGGCACAGGTAAAATTACAATCTATTTAGCACAAACAGGGCTACCATAATATGTGAGCAACATGCATGTGTTTTTGAGAGAATATTGTTTATACATGGTTATTGAACAAAAAAAATACAGTTTCTGAAATAAGGCCACAAAACACATACTAAATATGTGTCCACAAGACTTCTGACTAATGGATGTTGTCATCTAGAGTTTTTGCTTCAAAATGACCTGAAAATCATCCTGCCTAATCACTAGTTGGCAAAATGAACTACAATACTCTGAAGCAGAGTCCAGCGAACAGCTTTGGCATTTAACTGGAAACCTTTTGATCTTTGTATATCCTTTAGATCAGGAGATCCCATGAGGCTGCAGTTCACTCAGACCCTGAACTTATATGAACTTTATGTTCCAGACATGGAAAATGTCACATTAGCACAAAGTGCTCCAGTCTAGCAGTGACGATCGGATTTATGTGTAAGCCGTGATGATGTGTAATGCCGTATCGGTTTATGTGTAAGCCGTATGACCATAGTACGGGGTTAACGCGTGATCACGTGCATTGTCGGCTTAATACACATAATCGGGTTAAGAACATGCACTCTTTTATTTCTTCTATTTCTTATTTTGAATAAACTGATATTGATTCTTAAATCCAAAGAATCTTCTATAAAGAAACTTTTAGTCTGCTGTTTTCAGTTGAGTAAACCAAGCTTCACTTAACATTATTTATAGCACGCCTTCCCTCCAAATAAATCACAATAAACTTTGGGATTTGTTACTTAGTTTTTATATTAATGTCTTCGCTTACAAATTCAGTCATTTGTATTTCAAAAATCAAACATTAAATGTAATTTTGACACTCTTTAATCACTCTCGTACTTCTGTTCAAGCTGCACGTGAACTGATCGACTCTACCTCCTTATAGTAAATGAACAACATACGGTTTGTTGAAAGTTACAGTACAACTTACTAAAATCCATCATTTGCAGTGTTTTAACCGCAGAAAGATGTCAATAAAACTGCTTGTAAACAATGTCACAATGCATTGCTAAATACAGTATATGCATATATATTACATATTCAATATGTTTTTTCTTAATCTGATTTCAATATTTAATGTACATTTGATTAAAAATGGCGAAAACAAGTTATGATAGCCACTGTTTAAATGTTTATTTAAAAAAACTAATTGGAGTATAAGCAATTATATCCACAAAAACATATGGTTTCACTTTATTTTGATGTTGACTAAGTAACATTGCACCTACATGTCTACAAACCCTCATTACAGTGTTCGTAGACTTGGGTTAGAATAAGTTGATATGTAGTTGCGAAGTTACGTATAGTTAGTAGAATGTCTGTTGGAGGACCATCACAATCAGGAGTTAGCAGATATTAAGCAGACCGTCTACTAATACTCTAATTGAGAGTTAGTTAACATGTGTATTTATGGTTAACAGAATGTTCAAAAGGTACCATCAAAATAAAGTATTACCAAAGTTGTTATTATTATAAAAAGTAAGCTTTATGTGCAATTTAAATGTGTGAACACAATCACTTTAAGATTAAAGTAATGTACCGACTAGGGTTGGGTATCGTTTGAATTTGAACGATTCTGATTCCGATTCTGACTCCTTGTTTCGATTCCGGTTCCTAACGATTCTCGATTCCGATTCTTTTAAGAGGCAGGGTCAAAAAGGTTTAGCTAAACTTGCTAACCAACGGCCTTTCTGAAGGAAATACTCCTTCCGTCACAAATACTCCTTTTGTCACAAATTTTGCATTTTGCCGAGATTTCGTTATTTTTAGAAAAGTGAAGCCACACTTTGGACCGCCGACGTAAGGTACTCATGTTCGACTCACGCGGTTATGCCAACACTTCCGGTAGACGCTTCTTCGTTGGTGTTGTTCAGCGGTTTCTTCTTCCGCTTGGCGGACTGTGAATATCGAAACTAGGAATCGAAATTTTAACTTTTGAACGATTCCGGGAAAAACGAAAAGTTAGTCTCGGTTCCAATCGATACTCGATTCTCGATACCCAACCCTAGTACCGACTGACAGGGTTCCCGGTTTAGTTTAAAGCATTAGTTTGTCAATAGACCATTTCACAAGATGTAAACAACACTGGTCCAGAAGCACTTCCTGTTTCAGTTTGTAGCTGTTTTCTTTATTTCACATGTAAAGAAAACATCTTAAAGATGTTTGTTTAACTTTTTGATTCAGTTTTAAATGTTCTGTTGGTTGTATTTTATCCCAGCTTTTATGTAGTGTTAAAAAACTGAAACAGGAAGTTCTTCTGGACCAGTGTTGTTTACATCTTGTGAAATGGTCTATACCCAGCCCTAGCCACTAGTAACAAACCATTGAAACCTTCTAACATTAACAGCTTTCATTCAGGCCAACATGCTCATCACTTCATTCACAAGGTCCTCCCAGAGCCTGTAATTACTTAGTTTGTGTGACAAAAATCTGTTTTTCAGTGTTTGAAAGGAGAACATTAGTGCTACCACAGTCAGACGCCAGAACCCCAGCCATTCCACAAGTTCATTCCCACTTGCTCCGAGCAGCCATGCTAAAAAAAGGACATATGAATGGATCCCTTTAAAATGTGAAATTTCAAATAGCAATTTTTGTTCAATCAAACTCAGCTTTGTCATATATTATAAGCTGCTACAGCTCTCTCCACGTGCTACATTTAGAAACGATTCTATTTCCATTCAGGTTTAATGAACAAAGGACAAAACCCCCTAGATATCCCAATTCGCAAAGTCCCAGAATAATAACGTTGTGGTTTCCTGCACCTCATTTGGGATGTTATATTTAGTGAGTGAGGGGGGCTATTCAACAAAACCCCTGTTATGCTGGTAGAACAATGGGGCACAAATTGAGCAGTGGCACATTGTACCCATAAGTGACAAAGGGAGAGAAAATGAGCTTAGGAATGGATCAAAAACAGTTTTTTTTTTACAATAGTCTGACTGCAGTCTACCTCTGAAAGTGAATTTCATTTTATAGGGTTTCCATTTGGGGATATTTACGGCCTAAATAAAGTCCCTAAATAGAAGGTTGCTATAAAGGTGGAGGTTAAAGGTTCCCAGTCATTTAAATATTAGATGCCACATCGGTCACCATTGATACTTCTGGCAAATAGATAAATCCCACTTCATCATGAAACCTGACCTTTTAAAAGTACAACATGCATTATTTCCATAAAAAGCGTTCATAAATTTGGGGTTGGTAAGATTTTCTAAATGTTTTTGAAAAAAAGTCCCATTCCCTCACCAAGTAATTTACGTTTTACAATTCACAGCCATTACTCCAGTGTGACATGATCCTTTAGAAATTGATTTACTGCTCAAGAAATATTTTTTTTATTATTATTAATGTGGAGGAACACATTTAAAAAGAAAAGCAACTACTTGAAATAAAAATTATAATAGAATATAAATGAAACCAAATTTTATGTCACTTTTTGATCACTTATAACTTTTGGAAAAATGTTTAATTCTGTAAAAATAAAAATCATACTGAGCCCAAAGTTTTGAACAGTAGCATTTAAACATATTATTTTTCAAATGGGCTAAATGTAAAATTTAACAAGATAAGGGTCATATCAATGGCACAAGCTAATATGCGTGTTCAACGTAAACCTGTCATGTTTGGTGATGGGAAATGGGGGCAAAAACAAAAGTGTTGCATTTATAATTCTGTTCAGTGTAAATACATTTCTGGTTTTTAAACCCATATATATTTTTGTTTAGCTCTCACCATTGATTTTTTGAAGTAGTAAAATTATTATTTGAGATATGACTTTTATATATGATATATACTTAAAATTATTTTTTTCTAATTGTTGTTTTAATTGTGTCAGATCGTCAATGAGATAAAGAACAAGTAAGAAAAGTATAAGCAGTGTTTTAACCATCTGCTCGATTACTAAACGCATGTGGGTGTCACCTCCCTGCATCTCAAGAACTTAAGTTAGTGGATAAAAATGTAAACGCATTTATCTAAACAAGAACAACTGAGCAATGGGACATTTCAAATCCCTTCACCTGTGTAGAAGTCACCACTGAGTTAAATGGTAAGACGTGGCTTCGCTTCAGCTGTGTGAAGGTGAACAGAAAAAAAATGAAGCTATCTGACCTGTGAAGCACAACACTGCTGTTATGAACAGTGTCAGCAATGACAGGATTTTGACATGGACTGCTGAGATGTTATAACTGCTAAGCGGAGAACTGAGACAGGCCCGACAAATGAGAAAGAAATCAAAGAAGCTCTGAAGCGATGTTTCTAGGTCAGTGATTTTAAGAGGGAGCCATGAGGCACATCTTCCTCTTTCACACTTCAGAGAGAAAAAAAGTGGAAGACAAGACAAAATATAAAAGGAAAAAGCTGAAGGACAAAAAAAACTCATTCCATTTAAAGTCTGACGCAGCACTTTGAGCAATGAATGTGTAGCTGGTGGCAACAGAATTGGGATAAAAGAAATAATACAATTTCATGCACACGTTTTTTTTTTTAAATCACACACCCATGACCAATTTAAAGAAATCATTAAATTAAATCGTTAATAACGCATAGCCAGCCTGCAGAAATATGACCTTAAATGAAAAGCAGGGTCAGAAGAGGAAGGCTGGGTGGAGATGTGCTCATAATACATAAGCAAAGCAATATAAGTGCAAAGATTCATATAACGCAGCAATAATACCGATGCAGCGTGCTGGCAGGAAGATAGTGCCCAGTTCTCCTATTATTCACTCTTAGAAGAAAAGGTTCTATATAGAACCTTAAAAGGTTCTATCAGTGCTACGTATTTGGAACCCCTAAAAGGTTCTATACACTCTTAAAAAAGGGTTCCTCTGGGTTCTATATTGAACCCTGGGGTTCCATACTTGGCTAATAGAACCTTTTACCAAAAAAAATGGTTCTATATAGAACCATTTTGGAGTTCCATATATGAAGCGGGGGATGGAACCATTTCTGGTTCTAAATAGAACCATTTCTTCTAAGAGTGTTGTCCTTTATGTCTGTGTGTATGCTCATTAGAGCACGACCGATAAATGATTATGAAGGCCGATACCGATATAAATATTTGTTGGTTTTAAAATCCGATATATCGGCCGATATTTTTATTTTATTTTTTCTAGAAACACGCAACAAAACATTAACAGATTTCCCTAACTTTAAGGTTTTAACTAAAATAATATGATAATGAATTTTATTGTTTCTATGTTACTTTATTTTTATTTTTACTTTATTGTAAATAATATGATAATGAAGTTTTATTGTAAGTGATTTTTATTGTTTATTAATATTTTAATGTCACAACAGAACAGAGGAACATTAAAATATATTAAAGTTCTGATAAATAAAATAATAATTAGTCCCTTCATTGCCTTATAAGCTACCTGGAACCTGGATCAGCAGATTGCAGGATGTGTGGCGCGTTATACGAGTGTTGCCAACAGGGACGGCGTAGAGCGCCCTCTGGTGGACAAACTATACAACTCCAACACTCATGACATGGTTGAAGAGTGTTTCGTTCATTTTTATTTTATTTTTGAAATATTAATTTATCTGCCATTATAACTGCCGATACCGATAGTTTGGAAAATGCCTAATATCGGCCGATAAAATGCAAATGAAAAGTTTCCCCTTACTTTTAAAGTAAGGGAACATTTTTGATTAATCTGTTCCTCAAAAAAAATTAAAAATGTTTATCATTGATTAATGTTTTCCATTCACTAATTTAAAAAAGCCAAAAAAAAAAAAAACAACAACATTTGCTTACATGAGCTTTACATTAGCTTTAAGGAGTACGCTTTAGTATTCCATTCTTAAATCTACTGAACTTTCTATTTAGCAAATGCATCTTTATTAGGCAGGAACATTTTAATTTTCCTTTTAAAAATTCTTAGGAATTCAATTTTCGCTTTGCTGTGATCACAGTAATTTTCTTCTTACATGTCCTCTTCAAACAGTCTTTCCATTAATATTCAGCAGCTTCTGATCTCAGAGGGTGATTAACATTGGCTCACCGTCAGGGAATGTCTTTGGGATATTTGTTCAGGATTTTTAATTAGCTTTTATAAATCTTAAAAGCTCTGTGTGGGGGGAGGAATATAACTGTGGCTGACATGAATTAAACATGTAACGCCACAGTAAACAACTCGATACATGAACTATCAACACAAACGTCAAACAGAACAGCAATTAAACATTAACAGGAAAACCAAAGTTTAAATTCATTTATGTCTGTCTATATATATATATACACTCTCCGACCAAAAACAGAAAGCCGCTGTTTGGATTTGGGAAAAATCCAAGTCTTATTGACAAAACCTTTGATTTTGAATGGGAATGAAAGCAAGGCTGAGAGACATACATACATCTCTTCAATGGGCTGTACTGTTATTTAATGTGTTTTTTGATTGTTCTGCTCATGAAACACTGGAAAAATATCTTTCCAAGAAATTTAAACAAAAAACTGTGCTGTGTAAAATTAATCTAGGAGCTTTATACAGCGGGTGCCATTAGAAACACGACAAGTCTATCCCTCACAGGCTCACTTTCATACCTGCTCTGAATAAGGTCTATATGTTCGGCAACAGTTCTTCTAACCCTAATTGAAAGAGTGTGTAACTTTTCATTTCTTAAACAACCATGTAGGAAGACTCATCATGGCAATATTTCAGAATGACAGCGCATTCATTGACAGAAGATTCATCAGGCTCAAATTGTCAAAGAATGGTTGGGAGGGAGCATGTCAACTCCAGCAAATCCCAAAGACTTTCAATGAATTTAAATCTGGACTTTAGGTCTGGATTTGCCAAATTCATGTGTGAAAATTATTCAGTTTTTGGCCAGTGCTCCTAGTATATTTCCTTAGTATTTTTTCTATTGTGTTTGTAAAGTAGACATAAATTACATACGTATGTAAAAAGTTTGTGTTCCAACTTTACCATATTTTGGGGACCCAGAGGTGAGCTAAATCTAATGAAACCTCCTTTTGGAGATATTTAAAATTGTAAAAACGCAGAAAGTTTTCTGTTTGGGTAACTATATAATTATTATTACTATTCTCGGTCAATGACGATCAGTGGCTGATCAATCTGAGCACCTGAACACAGTGCAAGTTATCGTAAACCACGTGTGCTCGCACATTAAATAGAGCATACTTTGAACAGAGTATACTTTGGTCTTTAGGGTTAGAGTGTGGGTTATGGTATAGTAATTATAGCTAGCAATTTAAAAAAACAATTGATGTTTTCAGATAGCTAAGATAACGTATGTATGTGTGTTTAACCTCTTTATCCATGCTGTCCAGATCTTCTTTGCAGAGTGTGTAGAGTGGCATGGATTCAGACATGCTGGGCTGTCGTTTCCTGCGTGAAGGTCCAGGCTGCTCGTCGTCAGCACTCGATCCTGCAGCCGCGTCCCGCTCCTGAGACCCCTGACCTGACCTGAACAAACACATCAACAATCAATCGCTCAACATTCATACTCTGGTGAAGCAAGAAGCAGTTTAATCAGTCACTGGGTCAAATATGTTTCTCAGGCACTACTAGTTGAGTTTGCTCTGACAAAAAGCAACACAGAACAGCAGCGCAGCAACAACACCTAAACATACACACAGCACAAGCCTGTCCACAGCCCACAGTAAACATTCAATCACATCTCCACTTCTGTCAGAGGAGCCACAACATGATAATTATGACACATAACAGGGCAAGAGATGGTCAGAGCAGACAGCGTCTGAAAACCAATAACATCACTACACATGCTCCTGCTGTGCAGTCTGTTTAAACCAGTGGTCACCACTAGAGCCAGACCGATATATCGGTCAGCCGATATTAGGCATTTTCCAAAAATTTCGGTATCGGCAGTTATAATGGCCGATAAATGAATATTTCAAAAATAAAATAAAAACGGACGAAACACACTTCAATCATCTCTCCTTGGCCTGTTATATTGAAAATGTATGTTTTACAATTTGCAGTATGATGTTATCTATTGCTAAATTATGGCTCATCATAGACTAGCTAACCACAAAGCTAGCTAATGCCACTATTATCAGTGGAAGACCGCTAACGTTAACATTAATGAGCTTGGAAACCACAATGAACTTTTTCTGCCTAAATAAAGTAATGATTACTGTATTTATAACTCGCATATCTCTAGTTACAGTCCCTGCATTGTAAAATGTAAGTTAGACTTGCGAGGAGTGAACATTTAGACATAGAGAAAAAGTATCAAACGTATCTTGTGCAGAAAAGTTAGCTTTTCTTTTACACGTGTGTGAAATCCAACAATATTTAATAATAATAAAAAAAAAAAATATATCATCCGATATATCGGAATATCGGATTTAAAAACCCAAAAAAATTTGTATCATTATCGACCTTCAAAATTCTTTATCGGTCGGGCTCTTGTCACCACCCTTTTTAAGCACAAGATCCCTTACCTCGGCCTTGATAACAGGCAAGATCTACCTATTAGGAATGTCAATTAACATAAATCCACATATTTGATCATTGTTTAAAGGTGCTGTGTGTAAGTTTTTGATTGTACTAAAGCTTAAAAATAGGAAACATACTCGTTTCTCCAAAAAACACTTCTACAGCCAGTTATTTTACTTTAAAATGTGCGGTCCGTGTCGGGATGTCTGCGCAATGTTGTTTTAGTCTGTGCAATACCGCACATTGCCAGTTCATCCAATACTATTTCACCACCACAAGTTGCCAGGTGGCGAGAGAAAACGGCATTTGCCATGGAAACCAGCGAACAAGATTATACTTTTATAACATTTTTTTGTATGTTATAAAAGTATAATTTTTTTTAGGCAACTCGTATTCATATTCTGAAGTCCAAGTTTGAATAACATCATTATGAAAAAACCCATTTCAAAACATTGTAACAGTAGACCTAGACGCCACATGCTGACCTGTATATCTCAACAGCAGTGTTGGAAAGGTCAACATGTCAGCCCATCAGAAATAATCACTAGCCAACCTACTGACAAAACACACCTACGGTAGTACAAACCAGCAAAGACATAGACTTTCACAGCATACACCGATGCATCATGGTAATTAGCAACAGCCTCTAATGCAGTACATCTATGCTTTGAAATTTCCAATCAAACGTTTAACTCTTGTACATTCTAGAGCTGTGGAAGGCATAATGGTTTCCGTAGAAACAATCTAAAAAGGTCCGGTGGGAACGCTGTAGACTGGTCTGTGAAGCAAACAATCTCTGAAATTACAAAGGAGACAGAGGGACGATGGAGCTTATCAAACCATGTCTTCTGCTGATATGAGAGAGACTTGACTGACACTAGACTGCACTGGGAGCTTTGCTGGACAGAGCAACTTCAGGGATACAGGTGTGATGACTCCATCCTTTTGTGCATGCATGGATATATTTTTAAAGGGATGCTCTAATCAATATTTTTACAGGCGATATTGACTCTAGGTTTCTCTTCATTATGATTGGCTGATACTGATCCTGATTATTCAAGTTGTATATACGATCTCTGTTGGCTGTCACTTTAAACCCCTTACATCCTGAAGGCATTTTCATGTCCATGGTCTCATTTGACAAAAAAAAAAAAAAAACCTTTAAAAGAATTAAGAAAATAGATCTTGATCATCTTTCGAACACACAACATGGATAAGCTATAACAGGTAAATTTCAGCTCTGTGAATTAGCCTGACAAAAAACATTTCGCATTTTTAATTGATCTTATCTTTTTCATTCGATGTGCAAACAAAACTTCATCAAATATTACATTGTAACATGTCTACGATTTAATAATAACAATGAGTTTTGAGTTTTCTTATTGATTTGTTACTTTTTTGATATAAAACAGTCAAATAATTCAAATTCTGATAATTTTATAGCAAAATTCAAACCATAAATGTTATTATGACACTCACAAAGAAAATCTAGTTATAGATCTAGTGGAATTTCTTGTTATCCTTGAAGTGCTTCAAACTCTCAGGAGCGCTTAAAGAACTGGTCCTGGATCAGGGTCAGATATTAAATGCTCTCTCGAGCACAATGAACATTCATACTAAATCAGATAATTCCCATTTCCGTAGTTCGGCAGCTCATTTGTATGATGTTGTGCCATGTGACAAGGCCCATATGAAATCTGCTACCTTTTCATATATTTTAATATTTAAAATAAAATGCTGAAAACTTAGGGAATGAACTCAAGCATGGTTTAAGTTATACAAATCTAGATGATTTACACTTTGATGGAAGAAAGCATGGTCAAATTAGCCATAATATTTAATAAACAGACACAGTAAGGGTGAAGTATGTGTACTGGATGTGTAAAGGATATCTTACAATATTATAGAGAGTATAGTTTATAATAAATTATCGATTGACCAAGTCCAAGACGTCATTAAAAAGACTTAGAAGTCACATCCTAATTCTTTCATTCTCTAAAATATTTGCAGGTTTCCCAAGAGCAAGGAAACTCTGACAAATTGGCAAAGTTTTTAGACATCCGTCAACCCAGTCGCCTAAAAACATCTTTCAGTGGCACATACAGTTCTTTTCTATTTTGCTACCTAGCAACAAAAGACAAACATGGATGATTTTGTATTGATGCTTGTGTCCTCTCATTTTCTGTTGCCTGGAGACGTCCTCTCGACAGCAGCACAAGAGCACTCACTGCCAGCCTACATGTGGCGTGCCGTAACAGGTCATCATGCAGTCCAGCTATTCATTCAACATATCAGGCCTGCTGTAAAGTTGAGTGCTCATTATGATATATAAGTTCAGCTTGCAGATGCCCAGAGTGTATCTGTCTGGAGAGTTAGTCAGGTACAGCTGTTGTTTAAATATTAAATTTAGCTGCGCACTCTTGTAAATGGCTCCTAGAGGACAGCGTATTGCTTTATTAAATCTGCAGCCAACTGCACGGACAGCAAGTGCAAGGATAAAGCAGAAACAAGACAAATAGAAGGAGACTGAGATCAAGCTAAGAACAAATGTCTAAACACAAGATCAGGAAAAGTGTGCACAATCCTTCTCCTGCAGAGTTGAGATCCAGCTATAATCCACACCTAAACAGCCAATCGATTTCTCCAGGGTTTTTTTTTTTTCAAAATCACAGGCAGGAGTGTCACTATGGGTTAAATTTGAAATTAAAAGTAGCTGGAGACAGCATCTCTGTCCCGATTTGAGACACTCTCGCACTGTACTCCCTATTTTAATGCACATAACACACACACACAAAAAAAAGAAGAAAAAAAAAGGAAAAGATAGGGACTGATGAGATGTGGGGGAAGGTTATCTTATATTATATTATCTTATATTATATACCATGATATATTATATTATCTTATTACATCATATTTTATTTTGTACAGGATTGACAATGGCAATTGTTACATAGGAGGAAGGATGGAAATAAAAATCTACCAACACAATATGGGCAGTATGGTGGTAGTGAGGAGTGGGATGGTGATTGTAATGACAATGGTAATAATTAATAAATGGTTACTTTGTTTACGCATACACACACATACACATCACACCCGCTCACATTCACACTCAGGTCAAACACTTAAATCACTCTTGTCACTGCTGGAATTATGGATTTACAAGATCGCTCACTACTGCACTATGTTGGTTTGTTTGTATGTACGTCTGACTGTTAAATAAAATAAATAAATAAATAATAAAAAAAAAGAAAAAAAGAAAAGTAGCTGGAGCTTAGCACCAGAAAAAAGTATCCTAGAAGTATCAAAAGTGGTCTATACGACTTAAAATCAAAATATACGTTTCAAAAATAAAAGTTATATTAAACCTTTTTTATGATGTTTTTTTTATAGTAATTTTGTATTCGTTCTCGTTATACTGACCAGCATGGGCAGGATCTGTTTTTAAAGTTCTCATTTTGTGTTCCACTGCAGACAGAAAGTCACACAACTTATGAGTAAATATGGTGAACCATTTCTTTTCTAATTTATTTCTCTCCTGAACAAATGCTGACGCAGGAGGTGCTGATTTTTTCTCCACTTCTTCGATCAGCATTTACAAGCTTGTTTTTATTATTCACTTGTCACAGCAATGACCAAAGGTGCTGATGGAATTTGCAAATAATTTCTGTTTCACAATCTCAGGGCTGTCAAGGCGCCATGCTTTATTTCTCGCAGATTTTATTTAGAGCTTAAAGATTAATGTGAAATAGACTGCATGAGAAATCCAATAGATGCTGGGAAAGAAAAAGGCAAGCACAGCATACGGGCCATCTAACTGACCAGGCACATTTCCCACTGGCCTTTTATACAAATGCCTAATACGTATAAAATCAAACATCATATATCATTATACTCCTTTACTGTGCCGAAAGTGCAAAAGTAGACCCATAAAACATATTCATGATTCTGATACAACCATGAGCATTACTATGACTGTTATATTTACACATGAACATCTATCTAAAGTATAAATAAAAATGAAAAATAAACATAAAAAGTAAATCACGTACCTGAGGGTGGACATATCTCCTTTAGTCGACATGGACGATCCATGCGAGCGCAGATAAGAGGGTGGACGGGAGGCCTGGGGACCCCGGCGGATCAGTTTGCCGGTGACGGGGTCATAGGTCCGCATTTCCGGTGGTGCAAGAGACTTGTGCTGAACAGGAGGGGCCTGGAAGAGAGGCCTCGGGACGGACCCCTGGAGGTCTAGAAATGCGGCGGGACTACTGCTCCTGAAGGACGGTGAAAGATGTTCCACATTTTCGTTTTGTTCAGATTGCATATCACGAAATGCCACCAAGTTATGAACCACATTTTCTACTATTCCTCTGTGTGTCATTATCATTATAGTGGTGGACTTCTCTGTTCTCATAGGATTAGAAGAATTATTAAAAATGTAGTTATTCTTGTTGTGCATGGCCAAGTATTTCGTATCGTCATCTATCAGTCATCTGAAGCCATATGATGACTTTAAGAGAACAAACAGACTGAAAAATCATGCTTGACAGTCGTGGTGACAGCACTTTTCATTGATATTCTGCTGTGCCAAGAAGGAAATTAATGTGCATTTGGAACAAAATGTCATTTGTACTAAATAATTTGAAATTCTTTAATACTGCAAAAGTCAGTAAATGCTGAAGGTATTTGATATTCTAAGTGTGAGTGTTGCAGTTCAGCGAGTGCAAAACACAATGAGAATACTGATAAAACAACATGTTGTTGCTACGCTCTTAGGCTCAATCCCGTTTCACCCATTGCCCCATCCCTTGTTTTCGAGTGCATCCCTTGACCCTTAAAACAGAGTTACAAGGGCCAAAGGGGTTGAAATATTCCCCTACTAAATGGAAAAACCCTTAATGAACCCGATAATAAGTTTTTATAGGATTTTATAGGATTTCTAAACAATGAAATGGGGCCAAACACAGTCTTAGTATGGTGTTCCTAATAATCCTTTAGGTGAGTGTATTATTATTATTATTATTACCTGGGGCTAAATTAAAATGTTTAACCGTTTGCGAAGCCATCTCACTGTTGATTTGCGAGGCATTCTGGGAACTTTTTCCGTTGCCCTTCGTTCGGATTGTGTCTCTGAAAAATCTCCATTTCGAGGGCTATGTAGGCCTACCCTTTTATCGCAAAAAGAATCGGGACTCCTTACCCCTAGATGTGAACGCACAAAACGTAGTGATAGGGGCAAGGGGTGAATTAGGATTGTGTGAACAAATGATAAAAGAAAAGCAAGAAAGACGGAGGCAAAGGGAAAGACTTACCTGTGTGATTTGTTATAGTCCTCTTTGAGAGGAAAGAGTTGCTCCTCTATTCGCTCCCAGCGCTCCAAGCAGCCCCACAACCAATCAGGATTTACTACATGAAGATGTTTACAGTCCTGAGCTTGACGAACTTTCTCTGTACCTGACAGAGACACACATATAAATTGAGATAAATAACACCACACTTTCAATATGCAAGTTTCTTGCCAGTGTTCACTCCACTATCAGCTGAGAGGAATGTACAGTGTCACAGGCATGCACATCAAACTATTGTCTTATATTGCAGCCATTTTATAAAATAATACACTACTGTTCAAAAAAATGTGGCTAGGAAGATATATATATATTCTTTTATATTTTATTCTTTTATTAAAATGAACACAGTAAAGTTACAGTAAAGACATGCTACAAACAATTTATTTTCAAATAAATGCTATGTTTATATTTCTATTTCTTTTGTTTGCTATTTCTTTCTATTGATCAATCATGAATTATAAATCAGGCACAAAAAAATAATTACCACCAAGGACTGAGCAATTATCAAACAAATGTTTAAAGACACATATTTTTCTTAGGCACCTGACAATTAATACTAGCACTTACCTTTTCTATTCGATTCACTTTATTTTTCTAATAAAAAATAAGTAAAAAAAAGAAAGAAAACTTGCTAAAACTTGTGTGCTTGACTAACTGTAACTTGTTTCAGCACTTGTACACTGTTGGTCTGATTGTTTCTATTGTTCACATTTGTAAATGCTTTGGATAAAAGCGTCTGCTAAATGATTAAATGTAAATGAAAAAAAATGAATTAAGCAGCAAACCTGTTTTTAACATTGATAAGTGTTTCTTGAGCAACAAATCAGCATCATTTCTGAAGGATCATGTTACAATGAAGACAGGAGTAATTTCAGCATCATCCTCACAAGAATAAATTATATTTGAAATTATATTTAAATAGAAAACCTATTTTAAATTGTAGCAATATTTCAGAATTGTAATGGGTCTCATTCACTAAAAAATGCAAACACACACATTTGGTGTGAAATCTGCGTACCAACGTTTTCATGAACAAATGATTCAAAAATTTACGCAATTTCATCTTAAATATATATTCCATCACATACTGTGAAAGAGTAAGAAAAGCTGCATTATAGCAGCTTCAGCAGTGAGGTTTCTCTGAATAATATTTAACGCAGATATTTAAATCGGGGTCTGTATAAAATAGGAAAGCTCTTACATGGAAATGTTTTGGGTGTGTTTTATGCAAATGAATAAACTCATGCATGCGGCCGCTCTTTTAAAATACTTAGAATACATTTAGAATATAATGAAAGTTTATAAAATATCTGCAATAAAAAAATAAAAAAACATTCATAGAATCAAGACTGGACATTTGAAAACACAACAGCATTAAAACTTTCTACAATAGCTTTTATGGTGGAATTTAATCATCAAAACCCAGAAGCAAAAACATCTTGATGAAGTGATTGGGTTCATAAAGTATTATTATATTACAGGAGATTTGTATCGATTTTATTGTTTTCAATATCCTTGCATTTTGATGCAATTTAATGCAGAGTTTTGAGCATGTGATGACTGAAGAACAGTTACACAATCTGCCTGCTGTCTATCTATGCATACATATTTTTCTACCATTGTAGTCAAAATTGAGTGGCGCTATGAGCAAAAGTTATGCTTGTCTTATCAAACACCACTAATCATGTTGGTCCAAATAGGACATGTATAAAATCTGCTCACATCCACCTACTGACTTTCATTATGGAACGTCCCGTTTGGCTTCTCTTGTCTGAATTGATCATGTGTTAAGTTGTGTCCGTAAAAGCGAGGGATTAGAAAGCGGGAAGGACATCCACGCAATTACACAATCCAGCCACCATAGAAATAATTTGGCATCAAAGGCTGAGATCTGTAAAAAGCTGTCAAAAAAAAAAAAAAAAAAAAACAGTATAGGGAGAGAAAATTTGGCAGCTCTTTGCTTATTTTTTCTCCCGTATGGCTTTGTGGATTTCAATTCCAGTCTTCCTCTCATTAGCTGTTCAACATTTAAACCATCTTGCGGTTTCCGTGTTTGGCAGAGCCGAGGCTGCTGTCAGACAAATTTGGGGGGGTTAATATGGCAGTGTGGTGACATTGGAGTGTGGAAATGTTTGCTTAATGCTTAATGGTGGCCAATTAGACAGCACTCGACAGTAATTACATTTGCACTTGATCGTCCAAGTGTGTGTCTCAGTGTGTGTATGTGGGCTTTTTCGGGGGTGGATGGTGTCAAGATGAGCACAGAGGAACAATAAACTCATTTGAGTTTGAATAAATAAAGTTCATGAAGCTCCAAGACTGTGTGTCAGACTTGATGTTGACCTTCGTCTAATTCCCATCCTGTTATTTACACTTTAACCCTCTGGGGTTGTTCGGCCCAAATGGACCAGGAAGAATTTAAATAAATTTTTTTTTTTAAATCACAGCTTCCTCGGAATAGTCAGAAATTTGGTGACTTTGTTGGTATTTGGTATTTGAACACCCAAAAAAATTGGGGACAGGATGTGAGTAGTCTAAGTGGTTGTAAAAAAAATAGTCACACTAATGGACCCGCATGGAAAATGAATGGGAAATTGGCAAAAATGTGAAAATAGTGAGTTTTTTTGTGCATACAATCTACAAATCAGCCACGATCTTGAAAAAAAGCACACAAAAGTGAAGGGGTGAATCTATAAAACATCAAGAGTGCAAAACAGACACATCCAGACACACACACACACACGCACACAAACACACTTTTATACACAAACACACCAAAAAAATTCAGATTATACATGTGTTTTGCATTTTTAAAATGCTCAGTTTGTCCACCAGATGGCATCCATCTCATTTCAAAAATTGCTTTTATGAGGCCTAGGCTTGACTCTAAAATGAAATACAGCTTTAAAAAAAAATTCAAATATTTTCCATTTTTATTTTATTTCGTCCATTTTTATTTTATTTTTGAAATATTCATTTATCGGCCATTATAACTGATGATACCGATAGTTTAGAAAATGCCTAATATCGGCCGATAATATCAGCCTGCCGGTCTATATCGGTCTGACTCATGTCACGATTCGATACATATCACGATACTGAACTCACAATACGATATTATTGCGATCCTCCAAAACATTTAGTAAAAGGTTAAAAAAAATGTACTGTTGATTGAAATACTAAATTTGGTGTTACATTAGGGTTGGGTATCGAGAATCGACTATCGATTGGAACTAACTTTTCGTTTTACCCGGAATCGTTCAAAAGTAAAAATTTCGATTCCTAGTTTCGATATTCATAGTCCGCCGACCGGAAGAAGAAACCGCTGAACAACACCAACGAAGAAGCGTCTACCGGAAGTGTTGGCATAATCGCGCGAGTCGAATATGAGTAGCTTCGTCGGAGGTCCAAAGTGTGGCTTCACTTTTCTAAAAATAACGAAATCTCGGCAAAATGCAAAATTTGTGACAGAAGGAGTATTTCCTTCAGAAAGTATTATTTCCTTCAGAAAAACCTTTGGTTAGCAAGGTTAGCTAAACTTTTTTGACCCTCCCTCTTAAAAGAATCGGAATCGAGAATCGTCAGGAACCGGAATCGAAACAATGAATCGGAATCAGAATCGTTCAAATTCAAACGATACCCAACCCTAGTGTTACATTGGGGTGGAAATGAATGGACTTGTGGGCTGGTAACCCAATACACAGGACAATAGCGACACCAGAAAACAAATATTCATGATTCTGAAGCTGAAAATACAGAATTATTTTAGACAAATATGCTTACACTATCACTGACTAGATATATTGAAAATAATGTAGGACACTTTTTACTGGTAACATAATACATTTGGCATTTCAGGAGTCAGGACCCAAAAGTATTCCATTATACATTATTTTCAACATTATATATAGTAGTTTAATGTAGTACTGGCACTAAAACTCTGCAAACTTGATTTTTTTTCCCTCACACTAGGGGGAACTATACAATCACATTTCTGAATTGTTTTTATACATTTATTGTTACACCCCTATAAGATTGTCAAAGTCACTTTCCAACATCCTCACTGACACTCAAAATTAAAATCGTGGCATGCATTTAAAAGAAAGCCATTGTGCTATTGTTGGAAATGTTTTGTCTGGAAAAGAAAAGGAGGCTCGAGTGTCTGCACTCTGCAGTCAGTCATGACTCGACAAAAGAGGGCATCATAGTCAGAGCTGTGGTACACCTGGACTTCACAGGAACTGTCATTCAAATCCTGTTCTGCTACAAACATCAGATTCAGGTGAAAACTGACATCTTTTTTTCTCTTACACATAATGAGCAAGTAAGTAGAGAGAAACAAAGCGCTAATCATTTTACTAAGCCCATCATTTGTGTTGACCTCTCTAATTAGCACAAAGTTGAGAAAAAGTTCATCTCCACTCCTTATGACAATGCACCAATCAGGCGAGTCAAATATATCTCTTTAAAAAATTACCAATCAACACCTCTATGAGATCTGCTCATCACATTAACAAAAGGATCAAAATAAACCACAACTTAACACAGGGCACTGTGCATTTAAATAACAGATATGAGTAAGCAGACAAACCAGGACCATTTGGTGCAAAATAAGCCCTTAAATGTCTATTTATCACTAAAAAAACATCTAATTGTGATTTTTCTGATAAAAATTGTGATTAAAAATGAGCTGTAAAAAGGGCAGCACAAGTTGGTCAAACGTTTTATGATATCATATATAATATGTGTATACCTGGTGTATACTATAATATAATAATTTTACAGTACAAACTGTAAAATGACCATTACCCTGTTAATTTTCAAACATTACATCTTCGATTTTGCCAGAAAACCTTAGGAAGACCTTACAGCTTCTATTTTGTTGACAACACTCATTACAAGTATGGGAAGACGGTCTCATGTTCACAAATGCGCGTTATAGTGACCTAAACTCAGATGCAGAGTTGAAGCTCGAGTGGAGCAACATTTATTGTGAAGACACTGAAAACACTGGATCATGAGCAGCACACGTGCTATGAACAGAAGATGCTTTGCTCTGAAAGACGCACTTTTCACTTTTTTTTCTGAAAGACGCACACTTTTTCATTTTCACTGTCTGTACACTTACAACGTTCTCAATGCTTCGTTTTGCATGTATGGAGCCTTATTATGTTACTGCGTTAGTGTGGGGCTATTTTGAGTCTTGTTAGTGGTATAAACTAGCGATTTCTTTTTACTTAATAAGTAAATCCCCCCATTACTAAACAGTTTTTAGGGATAAAACTCTTTACATTCGATTATCATGAAAACAAATCTCAGAGAACGGTTGACTAGGTACCGATGTTTTATTAGACCAAAGGTTCCTTTAAAGGGATACTCCACTTTTTTTTTAGAAATAGGCTCATTTCACCACTCCCCCAGAGTTTTACCGTTGTCCAATCCATTAAGCCGATTTTCTGATATTTAGAAGAATATCAGTAACCAAACAGTTTCTGGTCTCATTGACTTCCATAGTAGGGATGAACCGGTTTCACTATAAACCGTGATAAAATTTACTGACGGTTAGTATTATCGTTTAAAATTTAATTATCATTAAAACCGTGTTTGATTATCGCAATTTTAATAACTCACTGAATCCTGTCGGCCAGACTGACGCAGGCGCGCAGCACGCAATATTTTTTTAAATTACTATTCGAGAAGGAATGGTGGAAGGCAGTGACCGTGCTCAGGAGGTTTTTCAGCCTTTTAAGAGGACCAAATCTGAGGTGTGGTCATATTTTGGGTTTTACAAAAGTCCTGAGGGAAACTTGATCGAGGATGGTCACCCTGTCTGCCGAACAAAAAGTCACTATATAGAAACACTTCAAATCTGCCGAGTCGTCTTGTGTGATCATCACCCGAACGCAAGGCAAGTTAACTTTGACCTTAATACCAAAACTACGTCTGGGAAACAATTGGGCACGAAATGTTGTTTTGAGTTGAAACATTTTATGTCACTCACTTGAAATAGACGTCAAGCTTCTGCGAAGAAAAGTTCGTAGCAAGTGGCTTTGAGCCAAAGACGAACAAACAACTTCAAACAAGACCATTATTAAGAGTGATATTTTAAGGGATAGTAACGTATATATACATCACGTATTAAACCGATTTTATTTTTACCACATAATTACGGGGACATATTGAATTGATAATGAAATTAGCTAATGTTTTAAATCTTACCTGTTTATGAATTCATTTTGTAAAACAATCGTCCAGACAAGATATATCACACCAATATTATCAAACTCTGTAAACAATAAATCAACTCTGATTTCATTTTTGCAATACAATCAAAAACGATTATTTTGGACACTATAATCGTGATATGAAATTTTCATACCGTCCCATCCCTATTCCATAGTATATTTTTTTCCTACAATGGAAGTCAATGAGACCAGCAACTGTTTGGTTACTGATATTCTTCTAAATATCAGAAAATCAGCTGAATACATTAGAAAACGCTAAAAACTCTGGGGGAGTGGTGAAATGAGCCAATTTCCAAAAAAAAAAAGTGGAGTATCCCTTTAAATATGCGTGACTGCTAATATTTTCTTACATCTTCAGCTTCTACTGATTGTGACTGTCAGCATTGAGACTTCAGATAGTCAACCCACAAATGAATCTAACAGCGACTCACCTGCACGTGCAGCGATAAGGTGGGTGGTGCGGTTAGGGTCTTTGTCATTGAGCACCAAGGTCTTGCCAATCTTGGCACCCAGTGCCTTGGCGTGATACCACTCTCTCGTGCGCTCCATTGGGTAGTTGGTGGGATACAGGCCGCTGAAAATGATCGTAGCGCCCTCCAGCGTGCGGCCTTTCAGTTCCGGAACGATTTTTCGAATGTCCGGAGTCTCTGAACTTTCTTTCCTAAGGAAGGCCTCATAGCGTGAGTAATACTCAGTGTGGATTCGAACCAAAACCTCCTCCAAGTAAATGAGGTGGTCGTCCTGGTCAATATCTTCCTCTTCCTCATCATCCTCATCCTCCATACTGTGATCTAAAGACTCCTCACCCATAGTGACAGCTGACTGCTCACTGTTTTGAGACTCTGTTTCAACTTCCTTCTTGTCGGAACAGCCGTTGCCTAAATCACCGAGACCCTCGGGATCTGTTTCTGGGATATCATCCCCCTCTGTCCTCGGTTTGTCCCCATCATCCTCTTTGATTTTACACTCCTCTGTTTTTGTTTGTTTGGTTTTCCCAGCGTCCACTGGCTGGCCTTCGCCATCACTGTCAGATAATCCCATTTTACCCTCGCTTTCGCTGTCGCTCGAGAGGTCAAAATCCAGATCATTGGCAGCAGTGTTTGGGAAGTCAGTCTCACCTGAGGTAGATGTCACACCTGAGCTGCCCTCGCCCTCCGTTTTCACATTACACTTGTCATCTCTGCTCTCACTCTCCCCTGTGGAATGAGTCCTCTCATTGGCTGAAGCTCCCTGAGTAGTGGTGGTGACAGAGGACAACTCCTCATGCCCAGTTTTTCTGTCTTTGCTGGATTTCCTGAGGCCGTTTCTCTGTTCCTCCTGTCCTGATGATTCCAAGTTCTCTGAAGGTCGCCCAGCCTGGCTACCTACAGCATGGTGACAGAAGTAATGCTTGGTTAGTATTAATATAACAATTAGTTCTTTCAAACATTCACTCTAGATATAGACCCCTTTTGCGCTGACGTTACAGTTACGTCACGGCACTAGCTGGAGTCAAAACAAAGTGAGAACTGGAGGCGGCCAATACAAACCAGCACAGATTCGGCTACATAATAAGGAGCTTAAATCAGTGTTTCCCCTACCATTGTTTTAGGGCGGCGACCCGCCCCCCCCCTAAAATGCTGACGAAATCCAGTCATAAAAAAGGATTTTACTGTATATTTTCGAGGAATAAATAGAAAGCGGTTCAGTACACTTGAAATAAAAATCGCGATATAGACTAGTGTGTGTGAATATTAAACCACAAATACTATTTAAATACAAATCCTGTTCGTATGAATCGTATGGTGCAGCCGACGCGCAGTTTTATTTACCACACACACATACACTGAAGACACACGTGTGACGCTTGTGCTGTTTTTTTGCCTACATGAAGACAGAAATGATTGAACTTCCTCTCCAGGCTCTAGATCCACTCTGAAAGTCACTTTGTGATCATTTAACCGCTTCATTTGTGAAACCATCATCATGACGATCATGACAAACCATAGACTGTTAAAGTGACAAACACACAGAAACTCCAAAGGGCTTCACGGCAACCCGTCAAAATAAAAGTTCGGTTTAACTCGACAGAAATATATTACTGTTGTACAGTAGAAATAGGAAATGTCCACATGTAATAATACTTTAACACTAATACGAATAAATGATGAATTTTTTAAACAAAACTGAATTTAAGGAATAATCCATGTTTTAATTTTAACAGTAAAGCTCATTGTGCAGCACATTATTTGACAAAAAGTAGTGAATGATAAAATTAGTGTTTTATGGCTTAATTTTATTACCAGCAAAAACACAGAATTAGTGTGAATTTTTTTCATATATCTATATATTTAAAAAAAATAATAATAATACATGATTTGAATTATTATACATTCTTTTTGATGTCTAATAATAAAAAAAATTACATGGCCGCTCCGCTACAGTAGCAGGTAGTTTAGTGTACTTTTATCTGTACAGAGTTGCTCTTGTCACAAGTCACTTTAGGTTAGGATACTGTCTAAGAAGGTAGCCTATATGGACTAATAAGACATTAGGGAAGGTCACTTAGGGTAATTTTGCAGTTCGTTAAATGGAGTCACATTACCTTTTTTGGCCATCTGGGCCTCTCGAGAGCCCGGTGGGGCGTTGATGTCACCGGTGCCCTGGAAGTAGATATATTTCTTCACTGTGATGAGGTTGGGGGCGAACTTCCACACATCCTCTCTATCGTCTATGATGCACACCATGGAGTCTCCACAGGGGAACAAATTTCTACAAAAGGCACACCAGTTTTTATACTGACATTTTGATATGCTCACATTTAGCAGCTGGTGGTCAGTTATGGCTAAATGAACAGAACCCAGACAGTGCCAGCATGCCAAGACCAAAATGTCAATGAGCATTTTATAACATTAACATTATACCAAAAATAGTGTGTCCAAATACTGTTTGGATAATTAACTTTTCTCAAGGTGATTTCTAGTGGATTATATGAGTTCTGTTCTTCTTGAAAAATTATTCTCCCTTTCAAATAAATACCTTGATCATTTGTTATTCAGACATTTTGAAGTATCTTGAGCATCCAAACACGTTTGGGGCCACACTATAATGAGTATAGATTTATCTGTATATGTCTGGTACATCTGAACAGCCCACGGACATCTTTCTAACAGCTTGAGTTTTGAAATGGCAAACAAAGCCATTCACACTAATCGAAGCACTGGGTGCAAAGACTCGGCTTCTGTACGTTTATCGACCTAAAGAAAGTAATCTGTGTGCAGTTGAAGTCTTTATATGACACAGGGAGATCTGTAAAACTGTTCTTCCTTCAAGGTCAGTATAAAAGCTCCATATGAAGCCCACACATATCCAGAGTCCGTCATGAGGAAAGTGAACTGGATTTCCTGCAGTGTAGTTAAAGCTTAAAACAATAAAAAACAGTCTGTGCCAGGAACCCTTCAGATGTTTTTATCATCAAAGCAGGATAATACTATGATATAATATTAGTGTATGTATACATTTAATGATTAAAATGTTCAACATTTAGCTTCCAAGGTTTACGGAGTGTTTCACCTCAAAGGAAATAACATGAAGGATGTAAATGAGAAACGAATGCTTGACAGAAATGGGATATATTTTCAGAAAGATGAATGCAAGGTTGAAGGTTCAAAAAATATATAATTCCTTTGAATATGACATTAAGATGATCATGTGGCATAAATGACTACGTCACGCAGTGCCCAATGAATATAATGTGGGTGAAAAGCAGAGGTCTGCAAGACTGCACCTTATATCGGCGCTTGAAAGCAGTCTTAAGAAGAGTCAGAGCTGTTCTCTTCAGTGAACGTGCGTTCGTGCAGAGAACTTTAGTTCACACTGCTGGAGTCAAGAAAATTACTGCCAGCATTTTCAAATGAGGTTGACTAAGTTTTATGCTTAACAAGAAACCCTCTTTGGATGCTTGGCTTTTATAAAAAGAGAAAGAAAGAATGCTAATGTAATTTATTCGTGTTTTATTCTAATAAATTAATTTATTATTTCTAAATTATAAATATTATTTATAAATTATTTAATTTGTTCGTCCTTGCAGATGACACAGAATGCTTTGGATGCTAATGTAATTTATTCGTGTGATGATCAGCATCATTACTCCAGTGACTCCAGGAAGTTATCATTACATGATCCATCAGAAATCATTCTGATATGCTGATTTGCTGCTCAAGAAACATTTATTGTTATTATTAATGTTGAAAACAGTAGTGCAACTTAATATTTTTGTGAAAACTGACCTTTTTTTTTCTTGAAAGTTCAAAAGAACAGCATTTATTTCAAACAGAAATTTAACATTAAAAATGTCTTTTGTTGAACAATTTAATGCTTCCTTGCTGAATAAGTTTGGTAACACTTTATTTTAAGGTGATGTAATTACATGTTAACTTACTAAATGTACTTAGTATAGTAATAACAGTGAATTATCTATAATTACAAGTAACTAACCCTAAAACAAACCTTAACTGTACCTCAAAAGTACGGAAGCGTATTGCATTCACCTGCAATTGCGAGATAATTTTTCATGGAAAAAAGTTTTTGCTTTGTTTTTCTGAATTAACGAGTTAATTATATCAGAATTACGAGAATTTTTCATGGAAAAAAGTTTTTGCTCTTTTTTTTCTGAATTAATGAGTTAATTATATCAGAATTACAAGATAATTTGTCATGCAAAAAAGTTTTACTTTGTTTTTCTGTTCTTAATGCAGAAGAAATCCATGAAAAATTATCTTGTAATTATGAGATAATTAACTCATTAATTCAGAAAAATAGAGTAGAGATTTTTTTTCTTCAAGTGAATGCAATACGCTTACATACAATAGTGAGTACATGTAGTTAGTTAATATTACTCAGTATTGATTTGTTTAAGTACAACATAACCTCAAAATAATGTGTAACCAAAAGTGAATTTCTTTTGACAAAAAGACAAACTTTTGAACGGTAGTGTAAATGAGTAGAATATGATGCTTCATATCAAGAAAGACAATGGAAGTGTAAGACTGAAATGAGTGAAACTTGTCAATAAAAAAAAGAAATGAGTGAAACATGCCTCACCTGAGGTTGCCAGTCTTAGAGTAGGGGTCGATGCATTCATCTCTAGACATGATCCGATGTGAGAAGAGTTTCTTTTCAGGGTCTAAAAAACCTTTTTTTTAAAAAGAGAAAATGTGGAATGAGTGAGAGAAAGAGAGAGGAAAGGATAAAGTGTAAATTAGAGCTGGAAGCAGAGCTATAAACACAGTGATTTCGCACAGACTGCATTGAGACTATTTACAGCTGTAATAAAAGGAAAAATAAAACAAATCAATGCTTTTATGTTTCCAAAGGTTGACAGCGCTGACAAGCTTTCAATCTCCTGTGTGCGCTTCCTACATAAATCACTTTAAACCAGAAAAGTTGACCCATTCCTTTTTTTCTGTTTTATCTACTGATGTGTCTCAACAAGACTACAGAATATGGGTTTATGGGAAGTATCGATGCCAAGATGCCAAAAACTTGTTAAAATATGAGAACTACAACTCGGGTATATACACCTGAAAAAGAGAAAGGGGATCTACTATGCAAAATAATTCCGGCAAAATCCTACCTGAACTAAAACCAAACTGTACACTCTCAAAAGATACCAACTACACATCCCATAAAATCTAGAAAAAATAATTAATGAGTCACAAATAATGATTGCCATTATAACATATTTAGATGCCCAGACAATGGAACATTAGTAAACAGATTTTATCCAACGCAGCTAACGGGACACTGAATGCAGATGACACTTTTCCATGTTTGTTGTCAATTTGTTGCTCTAAATATTCAGCAAACGATGTACTTCTCAAACTAATAAAAATACTGAGAATATGAAGAAATGCTGCCACCTGGTGTCATAGTGAATTCAATTTTGGTGACATAGACAATTCAATCTCTAAGAGTTACAAGACTGTTTTGCATGTTTACCATTCAAAATTAAAAAAGTCTGATCGCATAGATAGATCGCAGAGATTGCTTCTTAACAAGCCGCATGTTTGTAGCACAAATGGAGCAGGACAGTTTTCACATCTAAGTTTCTTAGTGATCCCATGTTTCAAACTTTAGTTATTGTGTAATGTTGTTGTTAGAGTATAAATAATATCTGTAAAATGATAAAGCTCAAAGTTCAATGCCAAGCAGATATTTTATTTAACAGAAGTAGCCTACATCGAACGGCCCGTTTGGACTACATCCCTCTACTTCCTTCTTTAATGACGTCAGTAGAACAGTTTTTTGACTAACCTCCGCCAACAGAAACGCTCCCTCAACTCCCTCAATTTAACTTAACGTTACTCAGCTCTTTTTCTGAAGTAAAACTGACGCTTCATCTTTTGTGTGATGTACAATAAACTTTATTAAACTCATTAGTATATGTTTGATCATCAATCGGACCTGGTCCGAAACAGCAGACTTGTAGGCTATTAATAAATAATGGATACATACAAGAAGATGACAAATACGTTATAATAACCATAATTAAACTACTAAACTATACCTGTTCCATCTCTATACAGCACTCTGACTCTGTAGGCATTATTGTCCGACTGGAAATGAACACCGTTACTGAGAGTTTCTGATATTATCGTCATTCCGTGAGATGAAATTGTCCTGAGAGACTGAGCACGAGCTCACGAAGCTCCGCCCCCTGTGCCGGCAGCAGCAGCTCATTTGCATTTAAAGGGCACACCACACACTAAAACAGCATGTTTTTCTGAGCCCCAAAAAATGACAATTTAAACATGCTGTAAAAAAATGATCTGTTGGGTATTTTGAGCTGAAACTTCACATACACATTTTGGGGACATCAGAGACTTATTTTGCATCTTGTGAAAAGGGGCATAATACGGGATCTTTAATACTCAGGGTTAGGGGTTTCTTTGCACTGAGCCGTACAGCGTCCATCACATCATTAGAAATGTACCTGCAATGGTGTGAGCGTATAAACGGCTGCCAAAGGTGAAGACGTGCAGCTCATAGAGTTTGGCGATCTTTTCTAGAAAGTCTTTGCAGTGAGGCCGCAGTCGTGTATGAAGCATAGGCTCCCCTCGTCCTAGCTGGAAATGAAAGATTCCCTGGAACAGAAAATTACACAATATATACAACCTTTCAAAAGTTTGGGGTCTGTAAGATTTTTTTTATTTTATGTTCCTGAAAGAAATATGAAATAATAATTCAATTTAAACATATTAAACATATTTTAAAATGTAATTTATTCCTGTGATGGGTCTTCAGTGTCACATGATCCTTCAGAAATCATTCTAATAGGCTGATTTGCAGCTCAAAAAACATTTCTTATAATTACCAATGTTGAAAACACTCGTGCTGCTTAATATTTTTATGGAAACAGTGATATTTTTTTTCAGGATTCTTTGATGAAAGAACAGTATAGCATCTGCTTTAGAGCGAAAAGCAAGACTGTATACATATTCTGCTGCATTTCAATCCTGTCCAGTAGCAGGGGCTTTTAGGAGCATTCATTTAAAAAAAGCAGCACACTGACACAAAGACATACTGCGTCTTTGAGGAAACCATTTAGAGCCTTTGATAGCTCAGTTAATGGTCTTGTAATTGTTGGGTATAAAGATCTGAAATAGATCTTTGTTTGAGCTGATCTACTGAGTGAATGCACGCCGACAGAATGAAAGTATAAACTCCTACGAGAAGAATGAATCGACAATGGAAGACAGATAAGAAAGGAGCATGATGCAGTCGTTTAAAAGAAATCAATCAATGCTTTTAAGCTCTTCACAGCAACACTTCTAGTTACAAGCACAAGAAACATGCAAATTAGATCACTTAAAAGTGTAAAGAAAACCATACGGCTGTCTGTATTTTCTCTTTTTGCTGTTGTTAGTGTTAAACTCAAACAAAACGAATCTGTGGATAAATCTGTTGAAGCCATCATAACATCAATGGCAGATTAAACTAATGCCTTAAAATAAATCAATGGATGAATCAAAAGACAATCAATGCTACTATAAACCAGCTAAAATGGTGCATGATCCATGAAAAATAAAATACTGAGTATTATTATTCATGCTTTTACAAAGCTTAAAAAAAGTCTTTAAATGTTTACAATCAGCTAGATTTATTTCAATTGATCAAAAGGGACAGTAATTATATTTATAATAGGGTTCTCAAAAAATTAATTATGATTAATCGCATCTAAAATAAAAGTTTGTGTTTATATAATATATGTGGGTGCACTGTGTATAATTATTTTGTTTATACATAAATACACACATGCATGTATATTTAAGAAAGAATTATAATTTATATATAAAATATTTATATTTATATATAATATAAATTATATATAAATCTATATACACTATGAAGACATTTCTTAAATATATACAGTACATGAATGTGTGTGTATTTATATATATAAAATAATTATACACAGTGCACCCACATATATTATGTAAACACAAACTTTGATTTTGGATGCGATTAATTGTGATTAATCGTTTCATAGCCCTAATTTATAATATTATGAAATATTTATAGTTTAAATAAATAGCTATTTTTGCTGAAAAAAAAGTATTCATGGTTCAATGAAAAATTAAAAGCATGGTTTCCACAAAAAACATGAAGCAGCATGTATATAGCAAGAAATGTTTCTTGAGCAGAAAATCAGCATATAATGACTTCTAAAGGATCAGATGCCACTGAAGACTGGGGTAATGATGATGCTGAAAACTTAGCTTTGCCATCAGAGGAATAAATTGCATTTTAAAATATATTCAAATAGAAAACATTTTTTTTTTTTTTTTACAAATAGCTAGTTTAATGAGATCTTTTACTGTTACCTTGTTGGACATCCGCTGGCAGTGCTGTTCAGTGGTGTGGATCAGCGTTTGGTCCAGATCCACCATCAGCACTAACTTCCTGTTCCTGTGAAGTCTTTGCTGGTCCTCTCGGCCAAGCTGCTCTGCTTGCTGCTCACAGAAACACAAGGACAAAAAGACAGACTATGAACACCGGACACTGATGGTGCGAAGTAAAGGTTCAGTTCACAAACCGTTTTATGCCTCATTGAAATGGATTTGACCTCACAAGCCATTATTACAACACCCAGCTTTCTGCATTTAGATGCACGTCATTGCCTAAAATATAGCAACAAAAAAGTGTGTTGAATCATAATGCTTAAAACTAGACCTGCACATTTCTGGATAAATTGAGATTTTTGTTTTTGTTTAAAAAAGAGATCACGATTCTGAATAGACAACGAAACAAAATAGCATGTAATACAGGTTCTGATTAAATGTTTATTGCTGAAGTCTATAAACAATATTTTATTAATTTGAATTATGGAGTCAAAAATTCATTGAAACCATATTTTTTCAAAGTAAAGACTTCACCTGTTTACTGGAGGATGGAGCATTTTTAAACAAATCTCTTAAATAAATAATTCAATGATAAATACAATTTTAAGTCCCTTTGTCGCCACCTACTGGTGTAATGATGGAATTGATCAATTGTTTATTTGATGCGTCAAGTTACTTTCAAAAGGTGATTTACTTGATTTAGATCGCTACCACAGATATCAGTGTTTTCATCTGAACTATAAACTTTTATCCTAGAATTTATGTAATAATTTGAATTATTGTAATACAGATATAATTCTGTGAGTGGACAGTCAGCGGTAGTGCCAACAGTTTTGAATGTTCGCTGTGATCGTACTCGTCAAAGGTTTAACAGACACAGCTCTAACTGGCAATTTCAACCAACAGCGGAACGGCTGCGGATTCGCTCCGGAACGGCGGCGGAGTCAATAGGTTTCCATTAAAGTCAATGTTCACAGCAGATGACCTCGTGACTTCAGCTGTCAGTCATGGCCACAGCCGTTCCGCAACAAATCTGGACCTGGTAGATATTGAAGGACGGGGGAGCTCAGAACCGATCCACAACCGTTCCGCACTTGGTGGAAATCCGGGGTTACACACACTTTTCAGAATCTCTATCCTCACAAGTGGCAAACTCACTCACCTCTGAGCTGACCATCAGCTCGGGAACACTGTGCACCATGGAGACGGTCGCTGTAGAGATGGGCACCTGCTGCTTTCCGTTCTTGCTCTGAAGTCTGGAAGGCAGAAAAAAAAAATGTAAGTGCATCTTCAGGACCATCTAGTTAAAAACATCTCTGAAAGCCGAGACCAGATAAAAACAGGAAAAGACAATAACAGCTTCTTCTGAAAGTCACCAGACAAACGTCATTTCACTTTTTTTAGGGTAAGAGGAGAGAAACCATTAACAGTACAAAAACAAGATGTAGACTCACTGAGTTAAGTCCTGGCCACATTCTGCACACAAGCCCTTCATTACAACGGGATGACTGCATTCTTCCACTTTTGCTATCACACCCCTGCCAAAAAGATAAAAATGTGTAGAAATAAACAATACAGGTACAATAAATGCACTTTATACACATAGATTATGCTTGTTAAGAAGTAAAATCAAAACTCTATATGCATCATTATGGTGAGATTCCACTCAATGGACTTGTTTCTCTTCAAATTCCAGCGCAAACTGTTTTTATAAAAAAGCTCATTTTTAGTAAAAAACAAAAACAAAAACGTTCGACCAATGTTTAATGGTCGCAGCACCCTCTACTGTTAAAGAGGCAATCAAAAACACATTAATTATATTTAAATAATGTAAGCTGGATCGAAGGACTTGTTACATTAAAAAATAATAATAATAATACTCAATAATAGGCATAAAATCACACCCATGAACCATCACCTAACTGCTAGTCAGTCATAGGCTATTGGAGAAGGCAGTCTTTAAACTGTGATGTTGAATTTTTGGTTAATAACATTGTGGTTTTGGCCAATTTTTGGTTTGTTTTTTGTTGTTGTTGTTGTGGTGATCATCTTTAAAAATCCTTAAAACGTAAGATATGCACAACAAAAAAATACTGTAAGCTGTGTAATAATTTAGCCGTGCATTTTGATGATTGTGTAAGATTTTTCTGCTCTTTATCTTTTATGTATTTATTTAAATAGTAGTTATGTTTTGCTATTCGAATGTTGTAATTGTATTAAGTTTTGTGTTTATCGAGGCATGTTTTGTATTTCTCTTAGCTATACTTTTAGTATTAATGTTTTAAAAGTAAAACGAAAACACAAAAACATTCTAAAGACACCATTTGAATCTAATAATAGACGTGATGAGACAACTCATTTTTATATAAGGGGGTAGTTACTCCCACAAACTTAAATTTTTCTGCAATAAACCATTGAAAGTTGAGCAAACACGTTTCTATTCCACTACTAGACTTGGTTGAATTATTCCGCCTGCATGCGTTCAACGACACACCCTCTTCCAAAGCCCCGCCTTCTAAATTCCTGTCAGCCAATCCGACGGCAGCAACAAAACGACGCACGAGATGATTGACTGGCAGAGAAAGTTTCTGATTGGCTAAAAAGGGCGGGCCGCTCCCCCAACTCTTGTTTTGCTGTTTACAGAGCTTAGGGCTATATTAGAGCTTAAAATCTCTCAAGAACGCTGTGGTGTAAAGTGGTATATGTCAGATAATACGAACAATTTGTCACTTCAAACACCTTTATATGTCATTAAACGTGTTTATAATGTACGCATGGAAGTTTAACTGCTGCTGTCACGAGCCCAGCGTGAGCGCCAGTGCGCGTGCCACTTAGCTTTGCGCGAGCACGCTCAGCTAATGAGCAAAGGCAGCAAATTTAAACGTTAAACGATATGTCAACTGTTAAATCGTGGTGTGTGATGCCCAATAGAGCGCGACTTACCCAGGCGCAATGACCTGCCCGAGTTGACAGCACAGTTCCCGCACAACTCCAGCGCGGTCCGACTTCAGCTTCCTCTCGGGCGCTCTCGACTCGCTTTCGGCGGTTATAGGCGCACAAACCGCGATGACAGAGTCAACGTTCACCCGAGCTCCGGGTTTCACCTTCCACTCGAGCAGCCGCAAGGGACGCGCTCCAGCGGGGTAGCGGATCTCCGTCACCTGCACCGTGGGGCCCTCTGGTGCCGCACCGCCGGAGTCTACCGACTCCTCCATCGCAGCTTCACACTTCAGCCACACACACGCGGCGGACCGCAGCGAACTGACAATTTAATAAAAGAAGTAAAAATCTCTAAAATAATCCAGAGACGTGCAGGACGACAATGCGATGAAAACGATCTGTAACGCAGGACAGGCTGAAGCGCAGGTTCACTCTTCCCGCCCGTAAACAGGAAACACAAGGCTGCTGCACGAGCGAGATTTCTTCCACTTCCGGGAGACTTTATCACTCTTCATCATAAATATAATACGACTCTTCATCTAAAACTACATTCATATTAGTGTCTAATCTGTATAATACACTAATAACATTTATTTACGTATATTAGTATTTTAAATACATTTTTTTTAAATTACACAGAGTCATATCAAACTGGTGGTTCAAAGTAAATCTGATTTGAGCATTTGTACCACTACCAAACTGTATTTATGTATCCCTCCCCCTTTTGAGACAGGCAAACCCCTGCTTTGTGATGTAATCTGATGAAATATCATGATCATGCCATCTGTCAAGGGATTAAGCAGCGCGTCATCGCAACGTCTACTCTAAACATTTTAGTTTGGGGTTAACGCTTATATTTCACATTTTTTTACTTGGGTTGAATTTCAAAGCGGGATTTACATCACCACTTAATCAATTATTCAAAATATGATCGAAGAGGAAGGCATCTTGATCTGTTATATCTTTTAATGTATATGGCAGACCGTTTTATTCACAGCGGTGCCTTTAAGGTGCAGCCTTCTTTTAATCAATACAAGTGTTGCGGTTCTTATAATGCAAATCTTATGAAGAACTGGGGAAAAGTGGCTCCAAAGTTAAAAAAAAAAATGCTGTAGAGCCATCTTTCCTTAAAGCTGCAGTCCGCAGTTTTTCCTCTTCGTCGCCATCTCTGTTCGATATCTTTACGGGGAGAGCGGGGCACAACATAACAATTTTTGTCAATTTGTGTAAATCTACTTTCCCCATATTAATTTACCACATGTCTACAAAAATTGTGTGGTTTTGTTTTATTAATACAGTGTATACTTTTTTTCTTGATTTACCCTGAAATAATGGAAGTGAAATGTGACAACATGCCCCATAGGTGGGGTACATTGTAACATGTGAGGGGCCAATTGTAACATCACCATATGACAACTTAAAATGCTATCTCATCTAATCAAAAAATATACACAAAAATATTTTCTCAATAAAATTGTTTTTTTTTGTTTTGTTTTTTTTTTTTACTTTTTCATATAAAATAATGGCATTTTTTAATAATTAAAAATATACTAATTTTTGAGTTTGACAACAAACACCTGAAAACACAGCTAATCATTTCTTAACACATTGACTCTCAGTCTTTATTATTTCTAATAGGGGCACATGTGACAACAACTGCACAACTGGGGTTTAAACCCTGCTAGTGTCTTCTCTTCTGCTAGTTAGCGAAGCATTAAATAACTACAGTATAATGTTCAGTTATATCTTACAAAGATTTCCGAATTTTGGTGCAATTTTTTCTCTAAATAGTTTTGAAATTGCAACTAGTAAATACACCAAGTTTTATCATGCCAGCATGTGTGGAAGTATTTAAAACAAGTGTGTTGCAACTAACCCCACGTTAAAACATTATTACAAGCTTACCGTTTTGAATTTAAATTCAAAAATTCAAATACATGTTCAACATGTATTTGAATTGAAATTCAAATACATGTTCAACGCCATCTGCTTTACAGCAAGCAGATGGCGTTGAACATGTATTTGATGTATATAGTATATGTATTGGTTATGTTTTTTCTCAAATATGTATTTTGGATCATTTTAAACCCAAAAAAGCTACGGACTGCAGCTTTAACTTACTTGATGTGAGTATGTAGTTTTCTTTATATATTTATGTAATTCTGTGTACTGTCCCTTTAATTAAAGGCATACACTGCACTTCATGTAAAAAAAAAATATTTAGCATTTTATTTCTGTATGCTATTTTTATTTTATTTTTATTTAGTTGTTTATTAAATTTGAATGCTTAAGTTTTTGCAAAAACTGTCACATGAATGATGATGTCACAGGCTCTTTCCCAACTGTCCAATCAGTCGAAGTCATCTGTCCAAATTCCATTTCCTTCCTGTCAAGTATTCAGAGTGGAAAATCAATATAGGCAAGATCTTTTAGAAGAAAAAAATCAATTAATTTCTTAGATTAAGTTTATTTGGGTTGCAGCACATGTGGGTATTGAGGGAAATGAAAAGATGGATAAATTCGCAAACGAAGCCCTGAAGGCAGAACATAGGCTATTTACAGGTTTCACTTAGTAAATCAGAAATTAAAGTTATCATTAAAGATACTGTTGACAAAATGTGGCAGGATACATACAGTTAAAAAGTACAGTAATCTGAGATGGCAGGAGGAAAATATGCTTACAAGGTTGAGAATAGGGCACACAAGATTAAATGGCTACGAACACCCCAGACTGGACTTAAGGAAGTTATGATCTTTCTGAAAGAAACTCAGCTTGCAAATAGAATTTAGATTTTTTTTTTTTTTTTTTTTCTCGTGTAAACTACAGTCCAGAAGATGGCGGCAATGCACCTCGTTTATAGAAGAAAACTACAGAAGTAGAAGAAGAACTACAGGCGTGCGTGATCTTGAAGCGCGAGGAAGTGTCCGCGAGAGGGAAGTCTCATTCATGCGATCTTCATCAGCCCGACCGGACCGGACACATGGCGGCAGAGACATTTACATCGGTAAGCTCAGCATCGTCGTTGGCCAATCACTTCGGCTGTTGTTCAATCGATCAGTGACTTGCTTATGTGCTCGAGCTGCCTGCTGCAGTCAGATTCTCTATGAAACAAAAGGTCACTGTATTTCGATTTCATATTTCAGGATTTAATGGAGATGCATTTAAATATTCCATGTCATTATCCAGTCTGGAAGTGCAGGTCTGATCCTGAATCAGCAGTCAAGGCCAGAGAAAAAATGTCAAAATTGTTTTTATCACTTTATACTTAAATCCCGAACTAAAGACGGATGTTCAAGTATAGGAAAGATTGCCTGACCTGCAGTCTGGTACTTGACAGCACCATTTCCATGGTAACCAACCATAGTAACACTCCTAACAGTGCGCCATTTTTTCTTCTTTTGCATGTGCCATAACAATCCCACATATTTTTGATATGCAACACCGTAGTACCATGGTGTTTTAAGTACTTTTTTAAGTGGCATGCCATTAGCAGGATACATGAATATTGTAATTTACCGATCAATCCTGAAAATGTGCTTTCATTCATGTACTTGTTTACCACGTGATACCATGGCTTTGTCAGGGTTACTAGTATTTAGACTGGATCTGATGTTACCTTGAACATTTTTGGAAACGGATTGATTTAAAGTCTCTTTCTTGGACAGAAGCTCTCTGTTTGGATTGTCTCACAGACCTTTTTTTGCAGTTGTGTGTAAGAGAACGATGGGCTGTTGTGTAATCATGATCTATTTAAGCTGGAGCACATCCCTGACCTGTCCACAAATCATCCCGCCTGAGTAAAAACATTGTGTTCCCTGCTTCTAGAAACATTCAACAAACAAACAACCCCCTTCTTTCACGTTTCCCTCATGGCCTTGATGGGGAAATTCTTGTGTTTCAGTGTACAAACTGAACTGAATTTAGCTGAAAACACACCTCACAGATCATCTCTTGAGATATTTTGACATGCTACTGTAGCTGGGATGATGCCTCGGGTTGAGGAAGCTTTGGCCAGTTACCTCTCACCCAACCTCGCAATCATCCCTTAAAACATCAGTACTGAAATAGTATTGGCCAAAACAGTCAACAAATATAAGTGACTTAATATTATTACCTTGTTTTTTTTTAAACTGTCAAATGAAATCAGCGTCACATTTTCAATCGTGATGGCTTTTTGGGAATTGGTAGCTCTCAATTGGCAAAAACCCCTCAAAATATTTATTACGGAGGTGAAAAAAATGCAGAAAATCATTATATTATAGAATGCATTTTGCCAATTCAAAGAGAGTACAGCCACCTTTTTCCCCCAAATGATTATAACACAAACAAATCATCCTTCTGGCGACTTTTTCTTTGTCAAAAGCAACAAAGTAAAAACATTTACTGGGTGTTTTTGGAGACTTTTGTGGTATTTGGAGACTCGGGGTCAGGGCCTGAAATTTTTTATATTTTAATACAAAGTGGACAATTAGCGGCAATGGCAAGGTTCATGAGCGGCTGATTTATGACAGCGACTGTTTCGTAACGTTCATGCGATCAGAAAGAAGACGACGCCCTTTTCTGACTACGTTTGGATGTGCGAGTATTAAACTTGGTGAGATGGGATGAGATAATGTAAGCTAATGTAGGCTACACAGTTCAATGACAGTTGCACAGATGTTGCAAATGTTCATGTTGGGAATTGGGAACCGGTGAGAAAATGTCCAGTAATAAAAAATATTAATTTAGTTCATAGTTAACGGTTCCTGAACGCTGTAACTAAAAGCTGTTAAAACCTGGGTCAGGTCAGTTTGAGATTTTATTTAATGGAATTTGTTTACAGTAAAGAATACACAACAACATTATTTTGGTTTAATAAACTTTATTTAAACTTTCGTTTGGGATTAAGTGCGCACACTCTTTAACGTTTAGTTTAAGTTTATTCTTACCGTTCTTTTTGTTTGTTTGTTTGTTTGTTTGACACATCTGAGTCCCGTGAGCTGGTGCACCATCGAAAGGGGTTTGATTGGAAACATTGGACTATTTATATGGTTCCGGCCGATGATCGGGCCACAACCATTCCGGTTTGTTTCTTCTCCGGGGGGAACTTCAAGGACTATTTTGCTTGCTTTAATGCTTTTATTTTGTTTGTTTATTAGAAGTATATTTATTAAGTGAAGTCATTTGAAGTCATTAGTATTATTTGAGGTGTTTGTCTATGTATATTGGGTGTTTTCATATTCGTTTATTGTGTGTAATGGCCATTATATGTCTGTGTATCCCCCTTTATGTGTTAATTGGTGCTGGCCACCAAGTTAAAAAATGTTTCTGTATGCGAGTTAGTGTTTTGTGAGAGGTTCTGTAAGCCCTTGACCTCGGTGTAAATGTTTGAGAGGCAAATGCAGTGACCCATCCATATTGTATGTTGTTGTTGTTTTTTTGTTATTTGATTTTTGGTATGTTTGGTTTACTACCATTGGGTTTGCTTTGACTTCACTTTTGTAACCCCATCCTGTGGAAATAAACACAGTGACTAAATCAGCCATCAACACAGACGCATGTGATTTGTTTACATACGAGTTGCAGTAGGTCTATCTGTTGAGTATATACTATATATATATATATATATATATATATATATATATATATATATATATATATATATATATATATATATATATATGTGTATATATATATATATATATATATATGTTGTGTGTGTCAAAATCAATGAATAAAAAATGTATGTTCTTAGAGTTACTATTACTTGACAGCACTTAAATGTGTATTCTTACAATATTGTAAAATTCCCAGGTTTTTTTTTTCACCTTTATGAGCCAAAAAAAAAAAGGCAGGTAAAAAGTCTCTGTGGCAGGTAAATTTTGAAAGCAAAAATAGGGGCAAAAACAAAAGTGTTTCATTTATAATTTTGTTCAGTGTAAATGCAAATTTTGCCTATATTATTATGTTTGAGTGAACTTGCAGTTTGACTGGTGCTTAATCTGTCTTGTCTTGGTCTTCAGTTAAGGCTGTGTCGGCGTCACATGTCTCTGTTAAGGAGGTGGCCTCGGCTCGTAGGTCCACAAGAACATCAGAAGTTCTTCTCCTCACACAGGTGGGTTTCATTAGCTTTATGGGGTCTGTTCTGGATGTTATAGTAGGTATATGAAGAAGACTTGTGTTCTGTTTTTCTAGAGTTGTAAAGAGTCACAGCCTCTTTAGGAAACTGTTGTTTGCCGTCTCGGCGGGGGTGCCTCTCGTGGTCGGGGTGCGATATGTGGTCTCGGAGCCCAGAGAGAGGAGGAAGATGAAGATACTTGCAGAGGGAGTCGGACGCTTCTGCAGGTCAAGCTCTTTAATAATCTTGTGTAAAATAGCAGTATTTAATATAAAAAAATCTGCAGGGGCGTTGAATGCTTGATTGGTTGACTAAATGGAAAAGGCTAAAGTAGTTCCAGCAGGTCTTGACCGCATACAGTTCTACATCACTTTGCGTATTTGACTGTAATAACAGAAAATAGGATACTTTGTATCTTGCGTTACGGCATTACAAGCAGCGAGAGATACGAGACTCTGCTGGTGGTGGTGGTGACGTAGCTCTGCCATTTATTTACAGAATAAATTTAAAGCTTTTAATATGTTACACCCGAGTTGGGAATGCGGTCACGATGCGAAGCGGAGTAGAATTATTTTTCGAATTATTTTTATTTTTCTACACTACCATTCAAAAGGTCAGTATTTGTTTTTAAAGAAATGAAGACTTATTCAGCAAGAAAAAAACCTTTTCAAACCTGTTTTCAACCTTGATATTATAGTAATACGATTTTTTTCTCGAGCAGCAAATTGCATATTAAACTGATTTCTGAAGGATCCTGACAAGACTGGAGTAATAATGCTGAAAATTCAGCTTTGCCATCACAGGAATAAATTTAAAGTTTTACAATATACTTGTTTTGCTAACGGCTATTTTAAATTGTAATAATATTTCACATTTTTACTGCTTTTGCTTTATTTATGATCTGATAAAATCAGTCTTTGTGAGTATGCGACTTTTTTTTCAAAAACATCTTACAAACCTTAAACTTTTTAAAGTTAGTGAATGGCATTATATTACCCATCAGGCTCTCTAGATGTCAGATTTTGCTTTTGGTTTTGACATTGAGGCTGAAATGTAGATGTATATCTGATTCTGTGTCACATCAGGTCTCTCTGTGTCGGGCTGATGATATCAGCAGATTACTGGTGGACATCCAACATTGTTCTGCGTGGCTTGGATGAGGTAGGTTTATATCCCTGTAAAAATATTTATTTATTGAGGGTATTATTTGAAAGGACCCCTGATTTTGTTTCAAACCTGTATGGCATTTTTCAAAATATCTTTTTATATTTTAAAGAAGTTTATATTACAGATTTAAAGTGACATGAGGGTGAGTAAATGATGACAGAATTTTCATTTTTGGGGGGAACTATGCTTTTAAACCTTTATGACGTTTTATGCACATATATCCAGTGCAAAATATTGTTATAAAAACAAGTAAACAGTAAAAATGCCATACGATGTGAGCTCTAAACTCTGTGTCCGTGTCCGTCGCCAGAGCAGTCCAGAGTATGAGGAGCTGATGTCAGCGTGTCATCAGAGAGCAGCCAGTAACATGGTAGACGGGGCCATCCAGAACGGAGGCCTGTATATTAAGCTGGGACAGGGACTGTGTGCATTCAACCATCTTCTACCTCCAGAGTACATCCGCACCCTGCATGTGTTAGAAGATAAAGCGCTCAACAGAAGATACAAAGAGGTGAGCCGCTTCAGGTTAAGAAGCAGAACACATTAAAGGGATAGTTCACTTTGAAATTAATTTTTGATATGTTTTATCTTACCTCAAGGGCATCCAAGATGTCGGTGTCTTTGTTTCCACAGTATTTTCAATTTTGATTGATTTTTCGGTCAAACCGTTGTTGTCTTTCAGTCATATAATGAATGGAGGTCAATGGTCACCACCTTAAAGAGCTTGCACAGAGAAGTCCAAATTAAACATGATTTAATGACTCGTACATGTAAGTACACACTGATGGCCTAAGACACGAAACGAGCGGTTTGTGTGAGAAAACCAACAGTATTTATATCGTTTTACCTCTTGTAATCACAGCCATGTCCAACTGATCTGAATCAGATGTCCAATGTCCAACTGAACCATGTCCAACGGTCCGCCGGAAGTGATCTCTTGCGCATGTACGTCATTATTGTTTACACAGAGATTTCGATACATCTAAATATTATTTATTTAGATATATCGAAATCGTCTTCCAATGCCAAGATATTTTTTAGATCTTCACAGTGACATGGCTGTGGTTACACGAGGTAAAAACGATATAAATACTGTTGGTTTTCTCACACAAACCGCTCGTTTCGTGTCTTAGGCCATCAATGTGTACTTACATTTACGAGTCATTAAATCATGTTTAATTTGGACTTCTCTGTGCATGCTTTGAGGTGGTGACCATAGACCTCCATTATATGACTGACAGACAAGAACGGTTTGACCTAAAAATATCAAAATTGAAAATACTATAGAAACAAAGACACCAACATCTTGGATGCCCTTGAGGTAAGATAAAACATATCAAAAATTAATTTCAAAGTGAACTATCCGTTTAAGTTATGTATCTAAATACATACAGTATATCACTTTTATATCAAATAAATCTCGATCCATGTTCTAGGTAGACGCTTTATTCCAGGAGGACTTCAGCATGACTCCAGATCAAATGTTCAGGACGTTTGACTATGAGCCTGTGGCCGCTGCGAGTCTGGCTCAAGTGCACAAGGCCGAACTGCATGATGGGACACCCGTGGCTGTTAAGGTGTTTTAGGGCTGCACATGATGACATTTTCCTCGATTCATCAGTTTGATGGATGATATTTTAATCGGTTAAACGTGATTTGATAGTCCAGTGCAGTATTGCAAGAACAGGTGATCCAATGATGCATGTGTTGTTATGAGGATCTGTCGATGTGTGTTGGTCAGGTGCAGTATATTGATCTCAGGGATCGCTTTGATGGAGATATCAGGACTCTGGAGATTTTGCTGGACATAGTGAAATCCATGCACCCCAGCTTTGGCTTCCGCTGGGTCTTACAGGTCAGTGCGTGAAATATAATGCATGAAATCAAACCTTACTCTCAAAACTACAGACTGAAAGGAGTGTTAAAACGTCCCACCGCTGGCCAGATGATACACAAACTACTTTTCATGACCGGATAAAGCAAACTAGAGTCTCGTTAGTGAGTTTTAGATGGACGCGGATTGTGCATCCTTATGGACATTTTTGTCCTTTTCAGTTTTGTTTTTTTGATCACTTTGCCTGTGTTAAAGCTAACTGCAAAAAACTTGGCACAGGTGTGTATTTTTATTAGAATTTTACTATTTCACCGTCATTTTCTTAAAAAAAAATATTTTTTGCATTAAGTACAAAAAAATACTCTCTGTCAGCACCTTTAGGACAAAAATGTCCCCGTTGAAACCCATTAAAACTGCCATTTTTAATCCCCGGTTCAGTTAACTATAAAATTATGCAATCTTAGTTAAGAGGCTTTCATTCTGATGGCAAGGCTTCAAATTTTTATTTTTTACTATTTTTTTTATCAGATGGTGCCATTTTTTTTTTACGTTTGGCCTATAAAACAAATATCGCTTTATTCCTGTTTTCTGCTTCGGCATACTATAGAGCCAACTGGATAAATTATGCAACGATATTTGTGTGGGTGTGTTGGTATGGATGTCAGAGTGTGGTTGGTATGCGTGTTATAAAAAATATGTGTGTGTTTGTAATACTGAGAGAGAAAAACTGCAAATAACAAATCCAATCACTGTGAGCACCAGTGGGGTTTTGCTGGCACCCAATGGGGAAAATATGTTACTACGCCCAAACAAACTGTTACCAAAAGCTCATTTTTTGAGATATCATCCTCAAATTTGGAACACAACCTATTTAGATTTATGGCTTTGATTTAATAGCAGTTTTGAGTTCAACCTGATTTATAAAATATATATTTTATATAAAGTATTTTTTATAAATAATTTTCATAAACTTTTTTTATTCACTTATTATTATTTTTTTACTTCAGCAATAATCTGCAAAGGGTCTTCTTTAAAATGATACCAAACTTAAGTCTGTGCTCCAAAGCTCAAGTTTTTTGACATGGACATTTTTGTCCTCTTTTACCTATGTGTAACTTTTTTTAACTGATGCACAAGGGTTAAATACGTCTGCGGTGACGTACAGCACGCGTGAGTCTGTTATTGATGCACAAACCGGATTAATGTGTGCTCTCGACGCACTGATCGCACGTTGTATTTGTACATCGTCACATTAACGCTGTTTCCACACACATTCAGGAGAATGTTTTAAGTCATGTGTTTGTGTTTCGTAATTCTGAATGGATCCGTGTATTGTAGTATTTAATGCAGTCAGGTCAACACGGATGGAGACAATCTCTCATTGTTTCTGTATTTTTCTCCATGATGCTGGTAGGACTTGAAAGGAACACTGGCACAAGAGCTGGATTTTGAGAATGAAGGCAGGAATTCTGAACGTTGCGCGGAGGAACTCAAGCATTTTAAATTTATAGTCGTGCCCAAAGTATTCTGGGATCTGACCAGCAAGGTGAGAATCTTCGTGTGACGGGGAAGTGTTTCTTTGGTCTAACGTTTCAGTTCGGTATGATTTTTAATGGTTATAAAAGTAGTCTCTTCTGTTCACCAAGGCTGCATTTATTTGATGATTAATAATACACAAAAAAAGTAATATTGTGAAATATTTGTACAATTTAAAACAGCTGTTTCTATGTGAATATATAGTGAAGTTTAATGTGATCAAAGCTGAATTTACAGCATCATTACTCCAGTCTTCAGTGTCACATGATCCTACAGAAATCATTCTAATATGATGATTTGATACTCAAGAAACATTTCTTATCATCAATGTTCAGAACAGTTATTTAAAGCTATTCTTTGTTGAATAGAAAGTGATATATAAATCTTTATTAACACTACCATTCAAAAGTTTGGGGTCAGTAAGAATTTTTATTTTATTTTATTTTTTTTTGGGGGGGGGGGGAGGAAAAGAAATCAAGACATTTATTCATCAAGAATGAATTAAATTGATCAAAAGTTATAGTAACGACATTTATAATTTTACAATGCATTCTATTTCAAATAAATGCTGTTCTTTTTTTCTGTTATAGGGGACATATCATGCTAAATCCACTTTATTAGCCCTTAAATACATTTTGGATTGTATATTTATTTGGAGTGTTTATAAGTACATATATATATATATATATATATATATATATATATATATATATATATATGAAGAGTTCAGATGCAAAAGCCTCTAAATGCCATTTGAAATTTTCTTCTTTAATGATGATTTTTATCAAACTTGTATATTTAAGTTCAGTAATTTCACTTAAATGGCAATGATAATTACCTATTAATTGTTATTTAAGTGAAATTACTGAACTTAAATATACAAGTTTGATAAAAATCATCATTAAAGATGAAAATTTCAAATGGCATTTAGAGGCTTTTGCATCTGAACTCTTCATATATATATATATATATATTTGGAGTGTTTATAAGTACAGAAAAGTTCAAATTACTCTCTTCAGATGCTTCGTTTATATCTTTATATTCTGTTTTGGTCATATTTTAAAACCAAAACAGAAACAGAGCACTTCGATAAGCTGTAAAAATCGTTAATAACAAATAAAGTACTGGTCGTGGTTTAGCAGTACCTTTGTCTTTACCTTTGTAAAGTTACACGTCTGCAGTATTATTGTTCTGTTCATTTAGCTGCTGTGTTTTCTGATGCTTTTCTAAACGTATCATATTATCAATACAGATTTTTTTCTCATTTATCTTGTCCGTGTGCTTGTTTTAACGAGAGAAATAGTCGACTTTCACTAATGACACAATACAGTTAACGTTACATACCACTGCATCCATATGAAGACGTTGCTCTGCAGGTTCGTCGTCGTCTTTTTCAACTCGCTCGCTCTGGCTCGAACATGATGGACAAGTCTTCCATTGTTAAAGTAAAGAAAAGAAAAAAAATCAACATTGATAATAATAATTAGTGTTTTTTTAGCATCAAATCCGCATATTAGAATGATTTCTGATCAGGTGACACTGAAGACTGGAGTAATGGGAATGATCACAGGAATATGATCTTTTTAAATTGTCATAACAATGAATACATTTTTGTATATTTAATCAAATAAATGCAGCCTTGGTGAGCAGAAGAGACTTCTTTTAAAAACATTAAAAATTTTCCAGATCCAAAACTTTTTGACTGGTAGTGTAAATGGAGACTAACTATGACTTTGTGCCCATGTAGAGAGTCCTTACAGCAGAGTTCTGTGATGGATGCAAAATCGACAACGTGGAGGAGATTCAGCGTCAGGGACTGAGTCTAAAAGACGTGAGTTTAATGCCGTCTATTAGAAATCAACTGGCTCACATCACCTCCGTTAAAGGTCCATGATTTCCTCAGGCAGCTGAAAAACTCATCCGCACATTCGCAGAGCAGATCTTTTACACCGGCTTTATTCACGCTGATCCTCATCCGGGAAATGGTGAGATTACTGTAATTACACTTAATAATGGGAATGAATGAATACATATAATGATGCTCAAAATCCCTTCATGACTAATCTTGCTCATTTTAGTACTGGTAAGAAGAGGTCCAGATAAAAAAGCTGAGTTAGTTCTGTTGGATCATGGGCTGTATGAAAACCTCAGTAAAAGGTGAGAATCACTCCAGTCACTGGGATCAACGTGAAACAGGAAACAGGTGACAGGAAATACTCTCTCTCTCCATCAGTGACAGGACGGCTCTGTGTCAGTTGTGGCGATCCATAATCCTGCGGGATGAAGCCGGCATGAAGACGTATGCAAATCAGCTCGGGGTCAAAGGTAACGCTGTATTTTAAAATATATTACAATAGAAAACTTAATCGTAATAATATTTCACTTATTGTAAAAAGTAGGAGTGTAACGATACCCTCATGTCACGATTCGATACATATCACGATACTGAACTCAGACATATAGTAAAAGGTTAACAAAAAATTGATTAAAATGCTAAATTTGGTGTAACATTGGGGTGGAAATGAATAAGCTGGTAACCCAATACACAGGACAATAGTGACACCAGACTACAAATATTCATGTTTTCGAAGCTGAAAATACAGAATTATTTTAGACAAACATGCTTACACTGTCACTGACTAGATATATTGAAAATAATGTTGGACACTTTTTACTGGTAACATAATACATTTGGCATTATCAGGGCCCAAAAGTATTCCGTTATACATTATATATAGTAGTTTAATGTAGTACTGACACTAAAACTTTGTAAAATGTAATTTTTGGTGAACTATCCACGATACATATTGTTGCATTTTTGTATTTTGTGACACTATGTATTGTTACACCCCTATTAAAAATAGTATTTTGATATTATGGTATTCATTGCATCTCGTTGGACCTTCCCAGAATACTTCCTGTTCAGTGAGATGCTTCTGCAGCGGCCAATCAACATGTGGGAAATGGGGCTGGGTAACATCTTGACTCGGGAGGAGACGTCTTACATGCGTGACATGGCCATGAACCGCTTTGATCAAATCATGCAGGTGTTGAAGTCTATGCCGCGGCCCATGCTGCTGGTGTTCAGGAACATTAACACGGTCCGCTGCATCAACATCACTCTGGGAGCTCCAGTCGACCGCTACTTCATCATGGCCAAGTGGTAGGGGACTTATGAAAGGACTAGCACCTCCTAAGCTCTAGTATTGACCTAAAAATCGATGTATTTCTATTCTTTTCAATGTCCTATTCTTTCTTGAATACTGTAGAATAACTTCTGCCCCATGTAAGTTTTCCTATTTATGGTTCAGTTTAGAATTTTGATCTGCCATCCATCATTTTAATATAAAAGGACTGTGTTTCAGTGCTGTGAGAGGATGGGGCAGAACTCTGGCCGATGACACCAGGATTCTTCCCAGACTGTCAGTCTTCCGCTGGTTCTGGTCCTTTTGGGAGAGCGTCAAGTTTGAGTTCGCTTTAAGGTGATGACACTAGAACCCTATGAATTCTGATTTATTTTTTCTTCAAAATTTGTTTTTATTTATTTATTTATTTTTCTAAAAAAAAAATCTGGATTCAATTTTAGAAATCAAAAAGCCTGTCTAATTAATTGAAAGTATATACATATACAATTTAACCAATTTATTTATTCAAAGTTGAACAAAAATTACATTTAGTAAATACTATACTTTTTTTGCCCCAAACTTGCAATTGGATCATTAAAAAGCATGTATAATTAATTGGATAATTAATTGAAAGCATAAACGTATACAAAGTTCAACAAAAATTACATTTATATGGGAAATACTAACCTGCCATTTGAATCATTAAAAAGCATGTATAATTAATTGGATTCATAAAACTTTCAAGAATTTAGGGATTTATTAAAATAATATTTATTTTAATAACGTTTAAATGATGTTTGAATTTTTTCTGGATTTATAATTTAATAGAATAAAAAAAACATTTGATATAATCACATGAAGGCATAAAACATGAGCAATTATTTAATCTTTTAAAATGTAATTTAATAAAAATGTAATAATTCTTTACATTTTTGGCAAAGTGATCAACAGTTTTAGAAATGAAAACTTTACAATTGATATTCCTTTAAGTTTGAATAATAATTATTATTATTACTTTTAATCTACTCTACATTCTACTGTATATGATAGTTTCTTCAGAATTTAGGGATTTATTAAAATAATATTTATTTTAATAACATTTAAATGATGTTTGAATTTTTCTGGATTTATAATTTAATAGAATAAAAAAAAAACATTTGATATAATCAAATGAAGGCATAAAACATGAGCAATTATTTAATCTTTTAAAATTTGTAATTTAATAAAAATGTAATAATTCTTTACATTTTTAGCAAAGTGATGAACAACAGTTTTAGAAATGAAAACTTTACAATTGATATTCCTTTAAGTTTGAATAATTATTATTATTATTACTTTTAATCTACTCTACATTCTACTGTGTATGATAGTTTGTTCAAATTAAACCAAACTTTTATTTTGGCGAGTTGTAATGAAGACAGTTTTGTGAAATGACACTAAAACACAAGCATCATGCATTCTTGGGTTTGTGTGTAGTGGACAAACTACCGCTCTTCAGAGACATATGCTGCGTCCCAATGCCCGACTACATATTTTTAACATTCACAACTGACTCTCGAGTTGCTCTCAGCCATTTTGAAAAGGTCAAAGGTTATATCATCTCGGCTACTCGTGCATTAAAATATTCTACGAGTTACCTAGTGTTCATGTGCCTTTTCCACATTGGCTTTTGGTATTTACCATAATTACCATAGCACACGAACGCACCATAATTACCAGTATCCAACCTGACGGAAATACATATTTGTATTATATATATATTACATATTTGAAATACGTATTCTACACATATCATGATTTGATATCTCAGTGGCAGATGAAACTAATATTAAACTGGAATCAATCTTGTGCTTTTAGCCCATATGGCAACCGTATTGTTTGTGTGTAACAAGCATCAGACGTCATTGTGTGTTCCTCCAGGTCAGAGATGGCGCTCATGAGTGTCACTCACTCTCTGCTTAAGCTGCTGTCTTACTGCAATATCATCACGCTGGACCAGGACGTGTATCAGTTTCTGAAATGAAGCGTCACCTCTGAGCGTGGTTTCACTCGTGTTTCACTTGAGCTTGGAACCTCTCTCTGTGTTGCTTTTCTTTGAAATAAGCACAACTGAATTATTTTTAATTTAATTTAATTAAAGACGATCACAGCTTTAATTTAGCTTTTATCAATCATGATGTTCCAGCATTAAAAATACCTCTTTCTTTCAAGAAGCAGTGAGACCTGCATTCATTTCTTTTATAGGCCTCAGAAACACTAAAATGATTCATGATGATCATTTAACGGTGGCGATAATGGGGGGAAAAATCACTCTGAACAAAGTAAATGTTTATGCTTAAAACCTTTTACCTCATGAGGTTTAACGATTTATTGCGATGCCAATTAAAAAAAAACTTTTTACTACTTGTAGTTAAATAATTGTGCCAGGTTGTTTTGTATTTATATGGATTTCACTGATTAATTGATGGCGAATATGTAGTTGATGCTGAGAGGTGTTGCACTGTCAAAAATGTGTGTGTAAATCATTTTTACAGTCAGTCAATGGTAATAAATCTTCAATGGAATGTATTTAGAAAATAAATCATTTATAAGAGGCTATTATTTCAGTTTTGTGTAATGTTTGGATTTTCCAGAGTAAAAACTGATGCTCTTGTATCTCACAAGGTTCCCGCGGGGTCTTAAAAAGCCTTAAAAGCATTGAATCTATTCATTTGGAAGTAATATTTTTTTTTAAAAAAACTTTAAAAAGTTTTTAAACCTTTAAAAAGTTGTTCTGAATGTCAAGATGCAAAATGTGTTCATTTTCTTTTGGTTTTTACTTACAAAATAATCCATGAAATACAATGCCATTTACTGCATTTCCTTACTTCACGCAACAAAAAAATAACAGTATGACAAATTTGAGTTTTCTGATTTTCTATCAAAACACTGAAATATAAAAGAGCAGGCAGAATGGGAAACTTTAGGTGATGAAATGCATTGAGAGAGTAGCAGCTCTTCAGAAGTGAGCCGTTACTCTGTCAATCTCCAGAAGATCATCCAAGATCTGAAACACAGAGCAGAAAAGCTCATGAACCGGAAGGAAGGAAGGAAAACGTGGAGAATATTACAGTCAGCGCTGCTTTAATTACTTCAGGTAATTACTGTAGTATTTGATTCAACAACAAGTCTAGGTCTCTCATTTGATTGGCCATGAGGCATGCAGTAATGCCAGATATTTAATGCTGCCTTTCATAAGCAACTTTACTTTAAACGCGTTAAATAAAATAAAATGTAACTTAAACTTTTAAATAGAAACTATATAGTCATTTAAAAAATAATAAAATTTTTTTATTAAAAAACATAATAATAAAAAATAATTCAATATAAGAATAAATTTTATGCATACTGTATGTATTTCTATTAGTGAAAATTGCATTTATTTGCCTGAATTTCCAGAATCATCAGCAAGCTATCTAGAATGATGGTTTAGATGGTTGCCAATGAATGGGATGCTATATATCCAACATCCATTGGATATTGACTACACATTTTCTATCAATTTCGACTGATTAAATTTCCCCAAGAAATATGTAAGAATGAACCTGCACTCCACGGTTCCTATTCTTTCCAACAACAAAACACTTGAACACGACAAACTCATAATGTTTGTTTTTTGGCCACGTTCAGCTAGTGCTTCGGCTTCTTTAGGAGCTATTTAATTCCCAGAGCTGCATTTTTTAGAAGCACAGGTTAATTTATATCAAGTTCTTGTTTTTTGAATTTATAAAAAAGGCGCTACGTTTCCAGCACAATAGAGTGCAGAAGTGATGACGTCACTTTGTAGGACAACTCGGAAGCTAGCGGCGCATGGGTTCCCTCGATCGAAAAGCAATGCATTTTTCCCATAGACTTCTGGAAAATCACAAAAAAATAAGATCAGTGTTCAACAAAGAGTTGTGACCCTTACAGGTTTTGTCTATCAAGATAATCTTTACTAGTTAATCCAAAATGTATACATTTTGAAGCCTATATAGTTTTTTAAAAAGACACAATAAACCACAAGCTGGTTATAACTGTGTGTTTTATGTCATAGATCAAAACGTGAAAATATTTAGAGGCTCTGTTCACCACAGACCTTATTTCAGGCGATTTAGCAAAAACCCATTCAAAAATCCCATAGACTTCCCATAGAGCGAGGGAACCGGGAGTGCTAAAATGCTAACTCACTTCCGCGTTTTGGCCTACAGAGTGACGTCGTAACTTCGCCACTCTATTACTGCTTACTTATAAAATGATTATATATTTCCAGAACTTGCTCATAATTGTCACTGCACTGAAAGTGTTTCATTCACTGAGGTAAAGTGTTACAGTAAGCACTCACAATGTCTGACGTTGTGCCGATCTTCTTGGCCAGTTCGCTTCGCTCCATGGTGCTGAGGTACAGGTACTTATTCAGCAGCTCTCCGTCCAGAATGTTCTTCACAGCGTTCTGCAACGTCCGCCGATCGTAGTGCAGCATCCTGCAGAAATACACAGTATGATATGCTGAGAGGTGCACTAAAATACGCAACAGAAATGCCAGGAAATGTCTTTTACTGAATATATATTTTTAGTTATGCTCTGCCCTAAAATATTTATTGGCTTTTAATGAAATGCTCACATGAGTAAAATTTGCTCGCATGTCTGTCCATTGACCAAGTATTAATTCATATCAATTGTTAACTGTCACCGTCCCACAGGCGGGACGCTTGCCATTATATTTTTAAAACAATAATATCTTAGAAAAGACCTTAAGTAATATTGACAAACTATATATCATTTGAAAGCTTACAATCTCTAGTTTCCATATTTTTCTGACTGATTTTCAAAATAATTTACACAGGAGGTGTAATATATCAATTTGCAACAAGAATATTTTCATACTCATAAAGTGTGTTCAGACCTTTATTTTGAAATAGCAATGAAAAAAAGTTAGAAACCTCAGTTTGAGTTCATGCCAAGAGTTCAAAAGATAGCATCCATTCAATTATTTTAGAAAAAAAAGGTCTGAAAATGTTTTAAATATTACGAAAAAATATAATAAATAATAAATTCACCATTTGTGTTATGGCAATAAGCTATGCGTGTTCTTTGTATGTGATTCCTAGAGGTTGAATTCATATCAAAATCTGCCAAACTACCCATACTACTTCTGAATAGGATTTCAACTTCATAAATTGTGTGAAATTTGTGAAAATAATGGTTCAGATCACTCAAACACACATATGGAAATGCAGGCGCCCTTATATGGGCTGTAATGGAGACTGGTTGTGCCCTAGTGGAAGCGTTCGGTACTGCACCCAAACTAAATCTCACTGAAAGTTCATTTTTTGAGATATCAACCTAAAATTTGAAAAACTTGTTCAGATTTTTGGCTTTGATTTTTCTGCCGTTTTAGAGTAGCCCAGGTTTTGAAAATATATATTTTATATAAAATATGAATATTTTTTTTTTCATTGTACATTTCTATAAACTCAAACTTCTATAACTTTTTTCTGTTTCACTTTCTTAATTTATTTCACTGCCAAAAATCTGCCAAATGTCTTCTTTAAAACGAGACCAATCTTACGTCTATATTCCAAAGCATTCTTGAATTACAACCATTTAAGTTTGAAATGTTGAGCATTTCCATGTCTATTCAAAAAAGGGGGGGTGACTAACAGTTAAGAGGTTAAACCAGTTCCAAAGAAAAAGGCGATTCCAGACATGCAAACAAATTCCTTGAGATTCTACCCCAATCTCTAAAAGCTATTCCTAAAAAGTGAATGGGAATCCATTGGTCAAAAACATTGAATCCCAAGAAGTGGTGTAATTCAATGACAAGTTGGAACTTTGTAGCGTTTTGCCGATTCGCGTCTCTCGGGACGTCAGCAGAGAAGAATCAGTACCTGAAGGCCTTTGGGTTGAGCCCAGCATGATGTGGCAGCATGGTGGTGAGGGCGTTCTGCAACATCAGCAGTCTGCGGTACGTCTTCTCCTGCATTGGCAGAAGCATGCCGACGCCACCGTCCAACGTAGCTGGACAGACACAGAATCACAGTTAAGTCTCTAATGAACTGGTTTGGGAATTATAAAATATTGATGGCTTGATGATCATGTTTCAGAGACTCACCGAACCAGGTGATGTGTTTGTTATCCCAGGTGAGCGCTTTTTTGCTAGCCGTGTCCAGAGTTCCTCGGCACGGCATCCTCCATAAGGCGTTCACGTGAGCGCCCACGTTAAAGTCTGCTCGTCGCAGCAAACGCATGCCCCCGAAACTCTCCTTGGCTAAAGATGGTACAATGAAGGACATGCGTTTGAACACTGAAAGAGTCTAAATGTATTGCGGAAAGGATCAAATAAACGACTCACCTTCGGGCAGGTACATGTAGACCAACAGGTTTTTGTCTCTGTCTGAAACTAAGAAAGGGTTTAAGAGGTCAAATGAGTGACGTTTACAAGAGCGCTTACAGAAGTCAGTCAGTCACTTACCTAGAAAGCCAAGCTGGTTATTGTCCACCATAAATTCAATGCTATAAACTTCCAGGGGCTTTGCATCCTACAACGAAACATGGAACAATCAGACCTGGACACATATTTTAACTTCAATGTATTTATCCATTTGTCACGATAAGCTGCAAAAAGCAGGTGCCATCTTTGCGTTTGACTCCGTCTGGCTGGTTCCTCAAGTGCTTAACTGGACTGAATGTGCACTTGTAGTGTATATAGGGCATCATTTTATCATTGAAAATATGCAATTCTAAATATATATTTAAATAAATTACATTCAAGTTTCAATAGAAATAACATTAAAGCATATTTTAGTTGTAGTTTAGTAACTGTCGGTACATTCGGTATACTTTAACCATGTCAAAGACAATAGAAATCATTTTGAAACTATATATAAATATTAGGGCTGTCAAATGATTAATCGTGATTAAATCACATCCAAAATAAAAGTTTTTGTTTACATAATATATGTGGGTGCACTATGTATAATTATTTTATATATATATATATATATATATATATAAATACACACACATGCATGTATATATTTAAGAAAAATGTGTTATTAATATATCCAATATTTAAATTTATATATAATATTAATTATGTATATTTAAGAAATATTTTCATGTATATACTGTATATAGATGTATAAATAATTTATATTATATATATAAATATTTTATATATAAATAATATTTTTTCTTAAATATACATGCATGTGTGTGTATTTCTATATATACAAAATAATTATACATAGTGCACCCACATAAATTAAATAAACAAAAACTTTTATTTTGGATGTGATTAATCGTGATTAATCATTTGACAGCCCTAATAAATAAGTGATAACTTTAATCTAAATGTAAACTCTAATACATTTTCATTGTATCGTGAATAACATATTATTTGTTAATATGTTATTATTAACGAATTACTATGTTAATATAGTAATGAGTACTCTTCTTAAAAGTATGCTAAAGTGTATTTCTGGACTTTATGATCAAATTTACAGTGCTATTTTGTTATTTTTTGGGAGTTTGACTGCTTTTAACTTCATTCATTTTGATTGCATGTCTGTTAAACTTACTTTGTATTCCACAAAAGAAGCGTATTGGAACTAGTAAATGACAGCATGTCAATTTTGGGTGAACTTTCCTTTTAAGTCAAACAAGGAATTGACTGATATTTTACCCTGCTGACGAGCGAGAGCGTCTTGCTCTCTTCCTGGTAGCGCAGCAGAGAGACGCTCTTCATGACATCAGCAGCGAGGATGAAGTTCTTGATGCTGTGCATCTGATGGATGTAGAGCTGCGTGTCGATGAAGGCCATGCCAGTCAGGTCATTATCCCTCAGGCTCCATAAGAAGATCTGCACACACACACACACAACTCCATCACACAGATTGAACAGAAATGCCATTATATTTGATGTGATCCAGCACATGTGAATGTGTGGTACCTTCTGTCCAATGGCAGACACCAGATATCCACTGCAGTGACAGAGAGCCGTAACAGGTCCTTTCTGCTCCTTCTCATACAGCACTTTAAACTTATTCTTGGTGAGGGGCTGACCGGGCTCTGGCACGACCTCAATCACATCCACAATCAGGATCTGTCAGACGGAATGAACCCAGATCAGAAGTTTAATGAGAAGGATTTACAGAAGCAGGAGCTGCACGATCTTTAATAAGAACAACTATAAAGTGTCTATATATGACGAGTAAAAACTTTCACTCTGACCTGACTTCTCACTCTCGCCTCTGCCCGGCATGATAGAATCATGATGCTGGGTGACTTTAATATACATGTTGATTCTGATTGTACTGCTGCAAATGATTTTATGTCTGTTCTGGACTATTTTGAAGTATTTCGGCATATTGATATCCCTACAGATTCTCAATGTCATACTCCATTTGCTTTGTACTGTTGGTATTGAAAATGTGCATGCTCAGGGTCATGTTCTCAGCTTCTCACTTCCCCTTATCTAAAAACTACCATATCTTACCGTAGGGCTGGGCGATATATCGAATATGTACGATGTATCGTTATATTTTTTTGAAACGATATGGAATGAGGCAATACCGTTTATATCGATACGTTTGATATGAGCACATCTGAAAAATAGCGGAGGTTGCAGTGTGAGCTGCTGCAGTGAAAGTAGCTAGGCTACGTAGTACAATTTGTCCTAAACATGACACAAGCTTATATTAATTGCGTCAAAATCACTTTGATATAGTTAACAAGTTTAAGGCAGCTTGCCGCCCTGTCAAATGCTCTGACAGACACTGTTGCTGACTGACAGATATACTTGCGCTGTTTAATGCGTTTGAGATTAGGGCTGAACGATTTTGGAAAATAATCTAATTGCGATTTTTTTTACCAATATTGCGATTGCGATTTAATATGCGATTTAAAAAAAAAAGTTATTTACCTTCTGTATTAGTCGACAAAGACAAGCAATAAATCATTGTACAGTGGGGATAGGAATCCTTAGATAGCTCATGATCCGATCTACTTTTTTTCTTATTAATTAATCTTAATAACTCTTAAAATATGTATTTAATTACATGTGTAAAAACACATTCTTTAAAAAACAATTATATAAAAAAAAAACATTTAATTAAACCAATTACATGTTAAGAATTTTAAATAGGCTATATAAAATAATATAGCTTCAAAATATAAAAGCTAGTAAATAAAGAGAAACAAAAAAAACATTACAAGCAATAAACAAAGAGTGGTCTCAGTATTTAAAAGTAGGCTGTCTGAATGTTTTTCATTCAAGAGCTAGAGTGATTCCCTCAGTTTAGATACGATAAGCTGCATTCACACTAATGCATATATCTCTTTTGAAATTGTAAATGTGGTTTGTCCTGTGGGTTTAAGAACTGACCGTGTTTACATTAATTTCGCGTCATAAAAGCATTTTGACATGCAAGTACATTTACCAATGAGTCGCTCACGGCCGCATGCACGAGCGCTCTTCACAAAGCACACGTTAGTATTTTAAAATGAAAGCAGCCTTCACTGTGATTTTCATGGTTTTAATATACAAGCCAACTGCATTCCAAAAGATATAAATAATGCCTCTGTGAAGCATTTGTAAAGAAAATTCCCGCGGGAGAGAACGCGCACTGCAAGAGCAACGTTGTAACATCAAGCAAAGCGGCAAAACCTGTTCAATGAAGCCCGCGAATGTCCTTGTAATTCGGCTCAATCCCGAACTTTATGAAATAACGTTACTATATTTTTGGAAGGTTCGAGCGGTGTCGTGTGTGTGAGTGAGGAAGAGAGAGAGTGAGAGAGCGCGAGAAAATAGAAGCAAGCAGATTCAGAACACCGTTCGTTTCTAAAGCACGCGCAGCGTCATCACGCATCTGTGTTTAAAAACTAAGCTCAGACTCAATTCTGAAATTCTCTGAATCCAAGATTGTTGAGGAGAGGAGAGAATAAATAACACAATATCACATACATTAAAAATAAACTGTTCTTTTCTGAACGCCAGACCGCGTGCGTGGCAAGTTGATACTTTATCTTGCAGACTGCTTTTCTCTCGCGTGTCACGTGACCAGTGTAATCGCAGCTCTTGCGATTACAAAATCGCGTTTCATCATATCGCGATTTTATCGCAAATGCAATTAATCGTTCAGCCCTATTTGAGATGTGGTGCTTTCCTCAGTGCTCAACTTACATTTCACATATTCTCCATCTGTACATGTTAGAAAGTAAAGCAAATATGTCCATTTCACAACAAATATGTCCATGTCAGAAGAGGACGAGCTTCTGCAAGTGAATCTCCGCTAAAATTCATGCTTCCTTGAACGAGCGCCGGCGCGCGCATGCGCGTGAATAGTACTACGTAGTACGCAATAATTCTGACTAAAATAAACATATTGCTAAAATATTTGTTGTTGGAGAAAATAAATGTGCCATATGTGGAATTTTAAACCTACAAGTATATATTTTTAATGAAAGTGAAAGTGATTATAATGGGGTAATCAAATGCAGGCTAATATAATTAGTTTGTGCTTTTGTTTTTGTTTTTATTTTCATTTTTAGTTTAGCTTTTAGTCAATATAAAAACAAAAGCTTTTTGCACATAATATATTGCATAGCCTATATTATATTTGTTTCCATATCCTTCAATATCAACATTGTTTGTAGGATATCATTGGGCCGAATGTGAATATACTGTATATATATATATATATATATATATATATTTTTTTTTTTTTTTTTTTTTAATATAAAGATTTTCTTTATCTAAATAGAAAACGTAGAAAGTACCGAGATATATATCGTATATCGCCATTTGACCAAAAAATATCGAGATATGATTTTTTGGCCATATCGCCCAGCCCTATCTTACCGTAACCTGAGATCTATAACTGTTGACAATTTCTCTGCTGCTATTACTGCTACCTCGAGTCCTGATGAGACAGTTTCAACCTTTCAAACTTAGAGGAACCCATTCCTCTCCTTGGCTTACCCCTAAAATTAGAACACAATGTAGGCGTCTTGAAAGACTTTACAAAAGATCTTCCCTTCTTTTCCATGCAATGGCCTTTTCAGATTCACTAGTTAATTATAAAGAAGCACTTAACAGCACGGTGAGAATCGGTCACTATTTCTCATGGTGTTCCTCAAGGTTCTGTACTTGGTCCTCTTTTATTTCTCATTTATGTGCTGCCACTAGGCATGGAGTCAATTTTCATAGTTACGCTGATGATATTCAAAATTATTTCACGGTTAAACCCAACCCACTTCACTTTATGAAATTTTAAATATTAATATTTGAAAACACTTTTTTTTACAGTGTCCTTGTTATGCATTTCATATGTACTTACTATAGCAATAACAATAAATTATTAATAATTACATAACCTCAACCAAAGCCTAATCCTGCCCTAACCCTAAAGTAAGTAGATGTAGTTAATTAATATTCCTCAATACTTTAATATATAATTACACTAACACAGACACCTTAAAATATATTGTAACTGAATATTATTCTTGCACCAACTCATCACTTCAGAAGGCCATTATTAGCACTTTTATGATGCTCTTATATGTTGCACTTTTATGGACTTTTAACAGAAATGGCCATTCACTGCTATTATAAAGCTCGGAAGAGCCACTAATTTTTTTATACAACTCCGATTATATTCACCTGAAAGAAATGATGACGTGTTCAAAATGACTTGAGGTGAGTAAATCATGAGCTAATTAACATTTTTGGGTGAACTAACTATCCCTTTAATGCACTACTACTTACTGCACCTGTCAGGAGTGTTTAGAGATGTATGTAAGTGAGACTCACTCTGCCCCTACAGGTGACCTCCTCTCCTTGCAGGAGGCACGTGCCCATGGCCACGTATCCCTTCAGCCCTGATACGGTCTCCTGACTCTTCAGAGCCACTGTCTTCATGCACGTCACATGCTCCCACTCCTCCAGGTCAATGCTGACGAAGACAGTTCAACAATATCATAAAGACTATTCTGTTTATTTTTCGTGATGCTCATCATTTACTCACCCTCATGACATTCCTGCATTATATTACCTGACTTGAAACACAAACTTTTCTGTCCCTCTAATTAAAGTTAATGCAAACAAAACTTTGTGCATTATAAAGACACATCAACTATAGTAAACTTATTTGTACTTGCTCGACATATTAAAACCAATGAGGTTTGAGCTTCCATTTACCATACTGATATGCGCTTTGTATATGTGCTGATGATCAATGTTTAAATGTGAATAAAAGCCTAATTTAAATCTGTTGTTCATCATATAAAGCGATCATGTCTCTTCAAAAGACTCAAAAGAAACCACTATTCATATGGATAACTTTAATGATCTTTATGAACTTTTTGAAGCTTGAAAGTAGGGATGGGCAACGATTAATCACATCCAAAATAAAAGTTTGTGTTAATTTGTACAAAATAATTAATTTGTATATATAAACACACACAAATGAATGTATATATTTAAGAAATATTTGCATATATATATATACTTTATATATATTTATATTATATATAAATATTTGATATATTAATAACACATTTTTCTTAAATATATACATGCATGTGTGGGTATTTATATATACAAATTAATTATACACACTACACACACATATATTATGTAAACACATACTTTTATTTTGGATGCGATTAATCGCGATTAATCGTTGCCCATCCCTACTTGAAAGATGTGGTAACCAGAATTTTCAATGAAGGGACAGAAATAAAATAAAAATATCTCCAATTGTGTTTCAAGATGAACAAAACTCATCTTATAAGATTGGAATGACTTGAGGATGAGTAAATGCTGACAGAATTTAAATTTTTTGGTGAACTATCCCTTTAAGTGAAACATGAAGGAGGTTCTCACCGTGTGTTTGGGATGGCCTCCCAGCTGACCGGAGAGATGAGCTGAATGGAGAATTTGTCCTGCTGAGGGTGGATGTACCGCTCATCTGAAAGAACAATTCAACTATTAAGACCCCCTCAAATGACACACATTCACATTCCACACAAACAGTGTCACACCTCTTTCAATGGTCTCAAACTCCTTCTCTTCTCCAGTCATTCTGGGAATACGAGTGCACTGATCTTTAACACTGGTGCACACAGCGTACACCTGAAACACACACATAAACACATGACTGCACACATTTACATAGCAACAAAGAGCTTGAAATCTTAAAGGTACAGCAGCCTAATTCTAAAGATGCAGTCACAATAGCAAAATTTTAGGGTCACTGTCCAATGCCAATAGAGTAGTGATGCATTAAGCACTGGCAACACAGAAATAACTTTCAAACAAAGCACCTTTCTGCTGGTCAACACAGCCATTTTTGTGCAACGAACTGGAACACGATATATGTGAAATATGCTAACTTTTCACCCTAATGCAAATTTTGTCGAAATTACAGGTTTTCGCATGGCAAAAATTTCGCAGAGCAGCGATAAATGTGACTGTGCATCTCTTTTTTCTGCGGAACACAAAAGAAGATATTTTGAAGAATTTTGGTAACCAAATAGTTTCTGTTCCTATTGACATCCGATCTTAACGGAAGTCAATGGTCACCAAAAGTGCTTGTTACCGACGTTCCTCAAAATATTTTGTTTTATGTTCCAGCAAAGTAAGAAAGTCAAACAGGTTTGGAATTTGTACATGATGACCGAATTTTGATTTGTGAGTCCATTTACGGGTCATAGAAAGTTAAAAGTTTTAAAATGATGCCATCTAAATTACAACTACATTCAGTGAACTCCTTATCAACATCCCAGAGCATTTGTATTACCTTGGATTCCATGTGGTACGACACATGGTGGACTGTACACCTGAGAGGAATCTTGCGGACAGGCCAGGGAGCATCATATGAGAGGTAAGTGGGTAATACACTAATCCTCAGCTCGCCCTAAAGAGGCAAATGCACTACAGTTACACATTTAACCTGTCAAGATCATCTTCCCAAGATATCCTGATACATAGGAGGGTGAATAACACTTTTAATATAATATTAAACACACATTATATTATTTAATATAACAACACAAGTCATTTAGCATCCAATACCAAACTTTAATGTACATTTTAGAACTTGTTTGTACCTGTTTGTTGAAGTAGAGGAATCCTTTGGGGCAGTTGATATTGTGAAAGGGAGAGAAGGACTCGATAGCGCCATCTATTGTCATGGGGTGGAGCCGCATTGCCCCACGAGAGGTCACCAACATCCAGTGAGGAGACGGCCCGCAGATAAACACCTGAAAAACAGCACCAACCTAAATGTAGAGCTTATCTTACAAATTAAAGCCAATTGAAATAAAGCTGAAATAAAAGAAAAAAATATTAGTGTATATAGTAATATTAAATATTATATTTAAATAAATAATATTAGTAATATTAAAATATTAATATTAGTATAAATATTAGTGGTGGGCATAGATTTTTTTTAATCTAAATTAATCTCACTGTAATCTTGGAATTAATCTAGATTAAAATGGGTCATTTGAATTCTGGCGATGTGTGCTACCCATATAAATAACCTCACAGGTAGTTTGTAAGATGGGCAACGGAGAACTGTCACGTAACATTGTTTTTTCCTCATAAATGCGTGCACGAAAAATAAGACAAATGTCCCTAATACTTTTTGTACTTTTGCCACCTAATTTTTTTTTTTGTATCACATCCATTACGGATATGTATTTCGCAAATATTAAATATAAAACGCATAGACTGCGATAAACAGACGTTTCAATATATTGGTATTAAATGCCCCCTACAGTGCAATTCGGCTAGGTATACATCTATACTAAAATATCTTCATTAAAAAAAAAGTTATCATAACTTACGTAGTATAGACTCCCAAACCATTTAAAAAAAAAAAGAATAATAATAATGGCCCACCACTTATAAATATTAGATGAAAAATTTGCCTAGGCATCTAAGTGATTAAAGTACTAAGAACTCAAATTACTAAAACTGAAACAATAATCAATTAAAACTAAAAGAAATGGATAAAAAAAATAAAAAGCTAATAAATATAAATAAATAATATAATAGTAAGAAAAGAATACAAAAATAAACTTTATTACCTTATGTACATTTAGAACATATTATGTACCTTATGTACATAATATATCTAGTAATTTATACTATATGTTATCATTTACTACTATTTGAATCAAATAAAGCAAGAAAAAAAAAGAAAAGAAAGAAAATGTGTTTGTCATGAAAATAATGGGGGGGAAAAAAACTTTAGAAACATAGAAATTATTTTCTTTATTTGCTTTAGATTTAGAGGTCAAATACAGTTTTTCAGAAAATACATTTCATGAGTTCAGAAAGTTTGGGGTCAGTACGATTTTTTAAAGGAATTTAACACAATGTAAAGGCAAAAGAAAGTTTTTAAGCCAAGGCAAAGACAGACGTACCCCTGCGTATCCTGAGATGTCCTGGAAGTATCTGAATCTGGCCACACGACCCTTGACCACCAGAGTCTCCTCTCCCTGACCCTCAGACTTCTTGTCCTTTCTAATTTTGGACTTCTTCTCTCTGAAGTTAATGTTATGAGGCATCTGACAGGAAGAAAACACAGTCACCACTCTTCATGGTTCAAGCATCATGTCATGAGGAGAGTATTTATTGTTGGCTTGTACCTTCTTAAAGCGCACTTTCAGGTTGCTCTGAGCTTGCTGCTGGTCATATGGAAAGGCCTCATAGATCAGAAGCTCTTGATCAACATGTGCCTGTTTAGATTTGATTGACAAATTCAGGAATGAATACAAACCATAAACTTCATCTCATCCAGAAGAGCAGGTTCCTGTGATAAACTTACCAGCAGGTAAGGACGGCTGTGGTTGTAGCCTAATGACACCAGAGAAACTTCTTTGACCAATGGAATGTCTCCCTGCCTCGTCACTTCCTCCTTTTTGAGCTCCCCTTGAGTAGCCGATTGGCTCGCAGAGCTGTCAACCAAAACACGCTGACCAACAGGGAAATTTTTCACCAGGAAAACCAAGCGCCAGTCGGGAATCTGGTAGATCTGATTAAGAAATAAAATAATTTTAATAAGCCATAATAAGAACAAAACACCACCATAGATCATATAGTGACTAGATGCCCTATTGGCCACAGGGCACTAAGCTCTATGGTCACCTCCATGACTCCGTTCTCTCTGACCAGCAGACACCAGTGTGACGGCTCCAGTCTGCTCTGGCCACCCTCTCTTCCTGTCTGGGTCGAGCTACCTGCACGGCTGGACTCTTCTTTATTAGGGCTGGTCAGAGGGTTTGACTCCCCGTACAGCATCTCCTCCTCATCATCCAACGCATTACTGGCACAGAACATGAGGGAAAGATAAAAAATTAATAATTATAGACAAAAGTCAAAAGACTGGAAATAATAGCAAAATGAGTGAGTGGATACCTTATGTCATGGATAATGGTCTCCGTCTCTGATTGGGTTCTGATGGGAGCTTCCTCTTTGGCCAGGAAGTTGGCCTTGTTCTCAGTGGTAAACATGCCACTGACGTCACGGTATGCGCATAATGTAATAACACGTGATTGCTGGAAAAAAAATTGAATTGGTCATATTGAGAACATTTAAAAAAGTATTCAACATTTAATGCATTTCAGTACATTACTGTATTTTGGTAAATACAGAAATTATTTCTGTATTTCATTTAAAACAATCTAATGAGATTAATGGTAATTACACAAAAAATTATATGTATTATTGTGCATATATATATATATGCATGTATGTGTGTGTGTATATATATATATATATTAGTAGTAATATAATAGTAATAGTAAATAAATAAAATATAAAATGAAATAAAAAATATAAAATAAAATATATAAGATTTAAATATAAAAGTAATTTATACTATATGTTATCATTTACTACTATTTGAACCAAATAAAGCAAGGGAAAAAAAAAGAAAAGAAAGAAAATGTGTTTGTCATGAAAATAAAGGGGGGGGGGGGCCTTCAGTCCTAAACATAGGAATTATTGTCTTTATTTGCTTTAGATTTAGAGGTCAAATACAGTTTTTCAGAAAATACATTTCATGAGTTCATAATTCAATACGATTTTTTAAAGGAAATTAAAATGTTTATTCAACAAATATGCATTAATTTGATCAAAAGTGATGGTCAAGGCAATTATAATGTAATACATAATTATAATATATATATATCAAATAAATGTTTTTTTTTAAACTTTCTATTCATTAAAGAATCCTGAAAAAAAAAAATCAGTTCACAAAAATATTAAGCAGCACAACTGTTTGACACTGATAATAATAAAAATTGTTTCTTGAGCAGCAAATCATCTTAGAATGATTTTTGAAGAATCATGTCACACTGAAGACTGTTATGATGCTAAAAATTCAGCTTTTTCATCACATTTTAAAATATATTTCAATAGAAAGCAGTTATTTTAAATGGAAATAATAAGCATTTAAAAAATCTTAGTGACCCCAAACTTATGAACGGCGAGATATCTGCATGGACTGACCGTGTGGATTTGTGGTTTCTGCAGTGCCAGGCGGTGGCTCTTCCCCATGTACGAGTCACTCTTCAACACAAACATGGTGACCACTCCCTCGGCTGTCATGATGACCACGTAAGGATCGGCGACAGAGCAGTGCACTATGGGAGAACCCAGGTCCACGGGTATAAAGTGGAGCTGTGTCACTGAGTGCAAGAAGAAACAGAGACCAGATGAAATACAGGTCATCCATCATATGGTCATGGTTAAAAATATAATGATGTGCTCCCTTACCTCCCTCTAGCAGTCTGATGCCCATAGGAGACACCTGGATGATGTATTTATTGTCTCCGATGTTGCCTGCATACACAGTGGGACCCTGTGTGGCGAAACCACTAGTGTCCAGCTCCATAATCTCCTGACCAGTTTGCAGGATCTGAACACAAACAGCAAGAGCAATGAAACACTGTGAAGCTGGTCACATTAGCAAAATTACAGCGAGTTTTCACGGGCAAGTGACTGCAAGCATTATGATTGGTTGAAAAGTATCCAATAAAGATGAAGCTCATATGAGATAGCAATGATGGGAATATCTGTCAGCCTGGAATGACATACTAGCATACTGCTTACTATTGACTCTATAATAGACTGCAAGGAGTCTAATAAAAAGAAATTGTCAAGGAGAGGTTAAAAATTGTGGCAGTACATTAAAGTGCATTGTATTGTGGATTAAAATACTGCAGTGTGCTCTATTCTATGCCCATACATACAATGCATGTGAAAAATATATAATGCATACAGTCAACACAGTAAAAGTAATACGGTAGTATGTTATACTGTGAATACCATAGTGGAGTCTTCTCTACTGAGGATGAGGAAGCCGTGTTTGTTCTTGTCATCCTCAACCGTGGGCTCTTGCTTCTCCTCCTCAGGACCCTCACTATCGCCCTCAGCTGGAGACTGCACACATGGGGAGTTTTAAAATAAAGAAGTTAGAGAAAAACAGCTAAACAAGATTATTTGTGATTTATCAAAAAGAAGAAAGTGAGAAAAGTGAAAGGCGTTTGTAATAAATTACCTTTTCAGGTTTCTCCTCACAGTATATGACTGTCCACATGTCATGGCATCCAGGAAGTTCAAACGTTGTGACCACCTGCGGTCTGATGCTTTTCTATAAACCAGCAAAAAAAAAAATCACAAGTTTAATATAATAAAGTAATAATTGTTGATATAAGTACTTTTCAATTGCAAGTGGCCAATATTTATTGTCAACATTAGACCTATAATTCCAACACAGCAAAAAGTGCTTTTTTTACTCCATATTTCTGTGGTTTTGCGATATATAAACACTCTTAAATCAAGAGACATTTAATTGAAATGCAAAATGACATCAGATAAGAAGCCTTTTATTAATTAAAGATGCAGTAAGTGATTTCTGATAAACGCTATGTGAGAATCACAACACATCATTTTAGCCAATCATCAGTAGGGGGCGAGGAGAGAGATTGGAGGAAAGACTGTAAAAAGACAGAGACATTACAAAAGAGAAAAGGTGAAATATCACTGGAAAAAAGAAAGGTTAGGATCAGGCAAACACTTTAGGATCCGCGTTAATATTAGAAAAATACTTGATTTTCACATGGTTTGTCTTTAAGCATATTAAAAAACATCACATATACATATAAACAACATTAAAAACGTAATTTTCACCACAGGGGGACTTAAACATTGGTCTCATGTGAACAAAATTGTTCAGATGAGAAATATCGCCATTCAAATCTGGAGTATCTTATGCATCTCCTGAGATTTTGAAGGAAGGGACACACCTTTTCATTCTTGATTACAGTTTTCCACATTTTAGATGAATAGTAAAGTTATTAAAACTATATATCACAAATAGAACTATGGGAATTATGTAGGAGCCTAAACTCTCTTTGTTTTTTTTAAGACACGTTTGACACCCGAGATGCATGTTAATACTAGGTGTAAATGGGGCCTGATTATGAACCCATTTGCACTTAACACCTGACAAATAACCCTAGTTTCATGCATCCTGTGTGAAATGCATGAGCAGTACATCAGCAGTGTGCCTCTGCTGTATCTCGGGTGTTTTAAAGGCCTCTCCAACCATCTCTGAGGCAGCCCTGGTAAAGCCCAGACGTCACTGTAGCACCCGCACTAACCTGCGGCAGATGAGCCTCACCGCCGCAGGACAGAGTGCTGTGCATTTCTGCTTCAAACATGCAGCACATGCAATTGCCATCCATGATTAGAGGACCAGGAGGTACACATATGCGTGCCTGCAGTAATAATCATACCTGCAGTACAGAAAGAGCTCCATTCTTGCCATATCCTGAGCACACCACCACCTCTAGATCCGGCTCTGGGTTAGATTGAAACTGACAGAAGAATTGACATTGGGTCACTCACAGTCACAATAAATCAAAAAAACAATATTTTTTCCCAACCCAACAGTACAATGGAACATAATAATGTCTCACTTTTCATGCTGTGTCTCATCACACTGATCTCAAATGCAATAGGCTTTATGCGGAGCGTCACGTGACAAAAAAAAACGGAAAACGGGTCTCATCGCATCCGCTTGTCAGAGAAAGTGTTAACGGCCGTAAGAACTGACTACGATATCTGTGGATTTTTAAGGTAATCAGCTAACCTAACTAGTTCACTTTGTTATTGGCGTTTTATTCCATTTAAATATCAAAACGTTACTGTGAAGAAGAAAAATATAAAATGTTTAAATATCAATCTGCACATGTGAGGGATATTGGTTATGCTAATCTTTACTCGCTCCTTTTAAGTTATCTTGAGTAAAACCGCAAAAAATTTCATGAAGCACATACAAAAGACCTGGACCTGAAGCGATGCGAACTGTTTTACAGAATGCGGAAGTAAGTTGTGCATAAAGCCTATAGAGTGCCAAAATCAAGAAATGAGTTGCAGTTTAGCACTTCTGGCTTCATCATCCTGAAGTCAATAGGTTTTTTTTAATGAGTTTTTAGTTAAATGCCTAAAATAAGGTCTGCGATTAACAAGTTGAAATTATTTACTCGTTTTATTCTAGAGCCCGACCGATAAAGGATTTTCAAGGCCGATACCGATACAAATATTTTGGGGTTTTAAAATCCGATATTCCGATATATCGGCCGATTTTTTTTTTTTTTTATTAAATATTGTTGGATTTCACACACGTGTAAAAGAAAAGCTAAATTTTCTGCACAAGATACGTTTGATACTTTTTCTCTATGTCTAAATGTTCACTCCTCGCAAGTATAACTTACATTTTACAATGCAGGGACTGTAACTAGAGATATGCTAGCTATCAGAAAAAGTTTATTGTGGTTTCCAAGCTCATTAATGTTAACGTTAGCGGTCTTCCACTGATGATAGTGGCATTAGCTAGCTTTGTGGTTAGCTAGTCTATGATGAGCTAGTCTATTTGTGGTTAGCTAGCCATAATTTAGCAATAGATGACATCATACTGCAAATTGTAAAACATATATTTTCAATATAACAGGCCAAGGAGAGATGATTAAAGCGTGTTTAGTCCGTTTTTACTTTATTTTTAAAATATTCATTTATAACTGCCGATACCGATATTATGAAAAATGCCTAATATCGGCCGGCCGATATATCGGTCTGGCTCTATTTTATTCTACAGCATTTTTTTAAGCTTTTATGGTTGCTAACAAATGGGACTACAGAGGTTGTCGGGGACATTAAACTTCTTCATGCTGAACAAGAAAACACTAATCTACCCACTAGTCCACTTTCACAGCCTCAGTGGGTTTATAAACCCATTCTCTTGAAATTCTAACTCACATTTTCGGGGAAACCGTTTTTAAATAAAGTAGTCTGAAAGGCCACAGACATACTGCAGTTAAATTCGGTGATGCGAATTTACGAGGGTTACGGTAGCTTACAAAAATACATCATCACTGCAGTACTCTATAGAGAAAATAAAATGTACCTCTTCAGACAGGAAGGCCGGTTCTCCCATGGAGGCGCTGGCACAGGGTCCAATGTTCAGTATGCTGTCACAAACCTGGACATGAACATCAGATGACATTTCACAGTCCCCAATATTGTAAAGGAAATGTGCAATAGAGATCAGAACCTCACCTCAAATGAGTATGTGGCCAACTGAGTGCCTGACTGAGCCTCACTCCCGTACACCTCGATTTCATCAAGCTCATCGGGTGGATTCGCTTTACCTGATCACAGCAACACACATATATCCAAAACACACTAAAACAATTATTTGTTCATGTAAAACACTTTGATTAATTGCACTACCTGTCCAGTTTGCCGTGGAATCCACACGCTTCTTTTTATTTGGAGGCTCTTCCTGGAAGATAGAAGCATTTAATATAAGGGAAAAAGCTTTAGATTCTTTTTACAAAAGATTTTATGTTTTATGTATTTTGAAAGACAAAACTCAAAACTATAATTTGTCTGGATCTCAGCATTAGAAAAAAAATTGGCTAAATCTTATTTTTAACAAGATATTTGATCATTTTGGTCACATCATAACAGTTCATGTGACTGGCAGAACCAGAAGTGTTTAAGTACACTTTTATAAAGTTCACTTTCTAATGTAGTACATTTGAAATCGTGTTTTAATCTTTTGTCATGCTTTAAAATACACTTATTTCGATGTGTTTACTAACAAACTAAAGCTAAACTAAATGTGAACAACTTGATTATAATTTTTACACTGTGAAATTAAATAAAAAGTTAATAGCCTTTAAATGTAGTAAATTGCAACATTATCATTACAAATGCATAATTACAGATATATAAATACAATTCATGACATTAAAGCATATTTTAGTTTCCCATAACTGCTTTCCAGTACATTCAGCAGCACACTTTAACCAGATTTCAAAAAGACAATAGAAGTAATTATGAAATTACATAATACATTTTCATCTACTTGTAAATAACATGCAATAAACATCAGATGACGTCAAATCATTACATTTAGTTTGCACTGAAGAATCAGCTTTAAAAGTATATAATTTCCATAATAAGAACTCTTTAAATGTTATTAAAGGGATAGTTCACCCCAAAATGAAAATTCTGTCAGTATTTACTCACCCTCATGTTGTTCCAACCCCGTAAAACTTTTGTTCATCTTCGGGAACACAAATTAAAATATTTTTGATTAAATCTGAGAGCTGGATCACTCCTCTGTGGGCTTCTAAGGGATTGAAACTGGCCGGCCCAAAAGTTATGACAGACATCATTAAAATAGTCCGAGTGACTACAGTGGCTCAATCTTAAGTTTATCAAGCGACGAATACTTTTTGTACGCAAAAAACAAACAAAAATAACGACTTCATTCAACTATTAATTTCCTTCGAAAGATGAACGAAAGTCTTATGGGGTTGGAACAAAATATGGGTGAGCAATTTTCATTTTGGGGTGAACTAACCCTTTAATGTTTGCTAAAGGGATGTTTTCTTCACAAGGGATCACACATACCTGTTTCTCTTTATCTTCATTCTCTTTGCCCTCTTCCATTATTGTTTCCTGAGGTTTCTCTGTGTACCTGAGCAGCAGTGAGTTGCCCAGGCGAGAGCCTAAGAACAGATAACCTGCCTCCATTGTCATCATCTGAGAGATGGAAGGAGCATGTGAGTGTCTGTGAGCAAGCACAGAGGATTGAAGTATGTTTTAAGAGGCTTTCACACAGCTAAACACCTACACAGGTGGTCAGGACACTGGCGGCAGCCTTATCGAAGTGGAACGCCCGCACGCTCCTCATGCCATCTGTGATGAGCGTCAACACGTAACTGCACACACAAGACACTCGAAATCAAATAACCAGTTCACACCAATCCAGTTTTATAGTAAAAAAAACAAAAGATCTCACATTTCTCCTCCTTTTAGTGAGATAACCATCTTATCCGAGGTAATGAAGGATGCTTGAGAACAATCCAGCGTGATCTTCACTTCCTCCTGTGGCCCTAAAGAGGAAAAAAAAGATTGAATGTAACCATCAAAGTGAAAACTCATCAATTACAGTAGTAATCATAAACTTTATGAAAAAGCCCCAGAAGCACTTACTCATGGGGAAAGCTGTGGTGCCATTGGTCAGACTGTTGAGTGACACTCCAAACGGAGGAACACTCTGGTTTAGATACAGCAAGGAATTCACAGCGAACACCACAACTCCACCTGAAGAAAAAACACAAAGTTATCATGCAAAGAGCTTCATGGGATGGATGCTGGGATGTTTTGAAGCAGTATTGAATGAGTTTTCATCTATACTGGACACTGACTTGCTGTTCCTTCAGTTTCAGGTCAAAATCACCTAATTTATAAGCACTTAAGCAGGACCATTTGATCCCGAAGGTCTTCATCTTACTATACAGCGGTCACATTTAAATGTCTAAATTACATTAATCATACTTATGCATTTAGAGATAATATTGGTTCAAATTCATATAGTTAAAATAAAGGCTTTTGAAACGTTAAAAATTAAAATAAGAATCAAAAACATACACATCACACACGAGGAACTGTAAATGTTATTTTTCTGATATGGTACAGTAAAATCTATTCATTAAGAAACTGTTAACAAACAACCAGCGGTCCAGGGTCCAGTAGGGCCTCAGCTAACTTCCAAGATGACTTAAAACGAATTAAAATACAAAAAAAAAAAAAAAAAAATCTCAGATATTCCAAGATGGTCTTATTTAAATGATATTTAAATAATATAATGAGGAAGGCTAATTTAAAAAGTGTGATTTCTAGACCTATAAAAAGTCAGGTCAATTAATAAAATATTATACTGAATATACATATTACCAATTAGCTGGAAATTAAGTTTAATTAATGTTTGTAAAACAATCCCTAATACTTATCCAGTAAATAAAAGACGACTGGTAGAGTCACATTCAGCACCTAAAACTTCTGGAATCCTGAAAATGAATTATTCTAATGATTTAATTATTATTTTAGGGCTGTCAAACGATTAATCGCATCCAAAATAAAAGTTTGTGTTTAAATAATATATGTGGGTGCACTGTGTATAATTATTTTATATATACAAATACACACACAGGCATGTATATTTTTATTTATATAAATACAATATTTATATTTATATATTATTAATAAATCTATATACTGTATATACATGAAAATATTTCTTAAATATATACAAGCATGTGTGTGTATTTATATATATAATAATTATACACAGTGCACCCACATATATTATGTAAACATAAACTTTTTTTGGGAAGCGCCCTATATAACTGCCAATAACTGTAACTTCCCCAAATAACTGTACAAAGGAAGAACTGTACACTTTACAGTTCAAATAATACAGGTTTTGACAAAAACAAAGATTTATAAAATTCAGTGCGCAATTAAATAATCACATTAAACCATACAGTATCCTGTTGCCAAATTTAAGACCTCTTGAAATGATAATCAAGACTTTTCTTAAACCATCTAAGATATTTAAAACTTTTTATTGCTTTAAATTTGATACAACTGAATTTTAGACTTTTTAAGGACCCGCAAGAATCACGCCAATAAAACCAGAGATGAATGTCTACATGAAGCTCTTGAGGGTAGAGGCAAGTATGGAAGAAATGTTTACCGATGGGTTTGGGAACAGCCATGACCTGAGTGCAGTCAAAGGGCAGGTTACTCAGCGACCAGATGACTGGATGAACCTTCTGCATGATGTTTAGAGAGATTGCCACGATACTGCACGTGTCCTGGCGAACTGCGACACGCCTAGCCACAACAAACACATCTGTTTATTAGCATTTGGTCAGGTGTATCCATAAAAGTCATACCCCTGGATTTCACAGACAAGGCTCAAGCCTAGTCCCTGACTGAAATGCATAAATGAAAGCAACTTCCACTGACATATTTTATAATATATATAAGTGTCATTGTTTTGTCTCAAGATGCACACCAGTAATTCTAAGGCATGTTTATAAAAGCTACTTAATTAAAGCCTGTCTGTGAAACCAGGCCTAAGTGTGTCATGCTAAAGACTCATCGCATATGATTGAGACAGGAAATGTATGTGTTGATAAGCAGTCGTACCCCGGCCACGTCTGATTGGGCTCGAATAGAATAAGAAGAGTGGGTTCGTAGTAACCATGGAGAAACTTCATATCGATGATGTTTAGGAGCTTCTCATCCAGTTCACGAACATCAATTATGTAACTGGGTAGGAAACTCGATTTCTGCCTGAAAGAGTAGAAACACTTTCATTAAAATCATGATGCAAAAAATACTGTTCTTTCAGTCTTTTTTTAAAGACATTACATTTTTCATTCAACAAATATGCATTCAAATTTGAGGGGGTGTGCATAAGACTGACATGACACATTCATGACACGTGTTGAATATGAAGTAAGGTTTATGCATGTTTATGACAAAGTGTCTTTCGCTCAATAATTACATTTTGAATGCAAATACGACATTGTCTTTGTTATGACATGATCTTGACATAAACCAATACATCATAACCTGTCAGAGTCATTGTCATGACAACTTGACATTAAATTAAGTTAAACTGTCATGTGGTTGGCTTTGACATTGGCTGTCATGAGTACTAACTGAATTTGTCATTAAAAAGTTATAATGGCTTCATGACAGCCAACGTCAAAACCAACCACCTGACAGTTTAATGTAATGTTAACCAATTAGGTGCTATATATCAAGTTGGATCATTAATCTGCTATGTCATGTTTATGACAGGTTGTGTTATAATCTTAGTAATGTCAAGTTGTCATTAAAAAAGACACTGACATGTTATGATGTATTGGTTTATGTCAAGGTGTCAAAGACAAAGACATCTCAAACAATGTCATACAAACATGCATAAAAGTTCCTTCATATTCATAACATAAGTCATGTCATGATTATGAAGGTGTCATGTTAGTCTTACTGTATGCACACCCCTTCAAGTAAAGTGTTACCCAGATTTCTAATTCAAATAAATGGAGTTTTTTTTTTTTTACTTTTTACTCATCAAAGCATTCTGAAAAAAATCAGGTTTTCCATAAATTAAGCAGCATATTAGAATGATTTCTGAAGGAGCATGTGACCCTGAAGACTAGAGTGATCTAGTCTTGCCATCACAGGAATAAATTACATTTCAACAATATTTTAAAATAGAACATTTTTGAACAGTAGAGTGATCATTTTAAAATGTGAGCAAATATTTCGAAAATATTTGTTTGTACCCCTCTCCCACAATCCCTTCTTGATCATCGGTCAGCGTGTCCCTCCTGAAGGGCAGAACCACCAGGCGGGTGCCGTACACAAGCATGACAGCGCAGCGGTTTTCTGGGTCCACACGCACCATGGGAATGTGCATATTCTGAACAAACCCTTCCTAAAGTGATCCAGATACACACCACAGATCAATCAAAACACATCTACGCAGAACAGCAGTTCAACACATGCTCATGAACGCAATACACACTCTCAACTCTGGTTCCTCAAAATAGTGCAGTGACAGAGTCTTGAGGTCATGTGTGCCTGTATCATACTCCACAATTGAGAGCTGAAAGGAAAAACAACATACAAGCATTGGATTTAGATTAGATTAGATTTTCACTTTTGCAGGAAGTAGCTTTGATGTAGTCAAACGTACCTTGGCATCTTTGAAGCTCAGAAGCAAGGCGTCTCTGTTGGTGGCTGCGAGCTGAACACTGGCCATGGACATCACATTTCCAAAGAGAGAGAACGACGCCACCTGCTCCAGCTTCTCTTTACGACTCTTGCCATCTACGAGGTTTATTTTTAAACATAATAATAATAATGACAATCAAATCTATCTTAATCTACAGAATAGTTGATTATGGATAATAAAATTACCCAAAAAAGACCTACCTGATGGCTTTTCTGATTTGGAATTGCTCTAGAATGAAATGAGTACAAATGATTAATATTTACATTAATGACTCATACATTTTTAAATGTAAGAAAACCAAACAAAGTGGCATTTATTTTACAGTAAAACATTTTTTTTTTTGAAAATTTGTGTCTCTAATGCTCACCAAGGCAACATTTATTTAGTCAAATACAGCAAAAATGGTAATATTGTGAAATATTACAATAATATATATTTGGTGGTCTTCAAGGAGATTCCCCCTTCCATATGTAAAGCGCTTTGTGCACCCAGAAAAACGCTATATAAATGTAACAAATTATATTTATGTGTGTGTGTACCGTTCCTCTGATCGGACACCTATGTGAACTGACTTCATTCATCCACCTTCTTAAATGACAGTTGCTGTGTCTAAACATCTTCGTACATTTCACTTGACAAAAACACTCTCACCCTCACCTCCACATCATAAATGATCCTGTAGACGTACAGCTGAGATGTCCCTGCCACCACCAGGTTTTTCTCTTGACTGGAAATAAAGTTGCAGTAAACGGCAAACTCCACAGCAGTGGGCGGATGAGCCTGACGATAAACTGCATACATGATGAAGAGCAGCTCCTCTCAGAGTCAGCAGCACCTTACGAACCAAACACAGTGTGAGTGAAGAAGACTACAGTTTCATACTGATGCTGTTTGCTTCTTATCTCACTCTTTACAAACTGTAACGTTACAATGGGACTTAACATTCTCTGACACAACCGATAATTCGCTAAATATACACATTCACTGATTCATTTGGTCGATTTATTGGTTTATACGCCGATTTTAACGTTTTATTGACATTGTTTGCATCTCAGGCGTATCCTGCTAACATGCTAGCTAACTGTATTTTCTCATAATAAACCATTTGTACATCGGCAAAATAAACTCTAACATACCTGCGAATGATTATGCAAATTTTCAAATGAGCCCTTTGACCACTGGGTCTCATTAATAAAGATATTTAACATCAAACTTAGCACATTATCAGCACACTGGACAGCACTTTTTCATTCATCCCACAATTACTCGCGCTAGCAGTGCTACGCTGAAATGTGTCCGACATGTGTAAAGTGCGCAACATGAGTTCCTTCCTGTCACTGCGAGGTATAATGCGCATTTTATTATCGAACGATAGATAGTGTATTATTACCGGTTGTATTTTAATAAATATAAAGACAAGTAAACAGTCAGTCATACAATAAGAACAACTGAACAAATTACAAGCTATAGCACAAATAAATAAATACAATCAGGACTGAGGGGATTGAGTTTATGTTATGGAGTAGCACAAAACACACAAAAATGTCCTATGAGGTTCCGAGAACAATTAATATGTTGAAACAATGGTATTGGGGACACATGTCATGCCAAGTATGGAGGAGCTGTTTACAGATTAAATGTGTTTTCCAACATTAAAGCAATGCCAAACACACCACGACCACACCACACACCAACAAAGTTGCCCACAATGAAAGTATTCATGCTCAGCATTTTGAAGTCTTCAAGTGGCCTCCTCAGTACTCTGACCTCAAAGCCATAAACCTTTGAGAAATTATATAAACCTGAATTGTGATATATCATGTAGATCTTCCAGTTGCACAACGTTTAGTGAGCCAATGCTCATGGAGAATGGCTGCTCTGCTTATTTCAGGTGAGAATTTTGTTTTTAATGCCTTTATTTGTTGTTGCATAAAAAAAATAAAAGCCCTATTTAATTATATGCTGGAGTTTGCCTTTCTTGACAAATTATGCTGTGTAATAATTTAGTGTTTTCATCTTCCCACTATAACAAACTCCTCATATTTTAATTAGTGTCGTTAAAAGTAAATATTCAAATGTGTTAGAAAATGCCAGTTGATAGACGTACAGACAGACAAATAGACAGATAGATAGATATTTACATTATTCCAGCATTTATTTACTTTTTTTGACATCAATATTAATGTGAGTGATGTAAATCTGGCAGGCTTAAAGCAAAACATTTCTTTTATGATTTAATACATTTGTTTAAACCCAGCAGTAAATAAACAGCAAAAATATAAAAATGTCCTGTGAATTTCAATACATAAGAATCAAATTATTCACAAAATGAGAACACTCAACTGTTGTTCAGACAAAAGTACTTAAAGTACAACAGTCCATCAACAGTAATGTAAGAGCAGATCTTAAACCCCAGTTTAATGATGATTAGACATGATTGCCAGGGATATCATGAATGAATGCCAACATACGCATTTGAAACGATGTAATTAACCGTAGATCTTCTTGCATGTGATCAGGTATTGTGGATAAGCTTGTGTGTCATTAAAGATGACAAATAAAGTCGGGGAGTCGATCTGATCAGCCACGCTGTGGTATCTGACCGGTACTGAAGAATTCTCCTTAAGCGGAGCTGTTTTCATCTCATGTTTGCCCACGGTGAAGTCTCCGGTGAGCACTTTAGCCACAAAAATATACTTGTGCCCATCTGCATTGGGTGGGGAGTAGGTGTCTGACACAGAGAGCACAGCGTTTACCGCAAAGTAGACACCTTGACCATACACAGTCGCTGTGAGGGAAAAGACAACATTCATTTATTATTTTTAAATTCATATCAGTGATATTTTAGTATGATTACAGTTTTTTTTGTTTGTTTTTAGTTCATTCATATTGATTTATTTCTTATTTTTAGATTCTATAACGTTTAAATAAAGAATCACACACACATTTTTCTTCACACGTTCTTTTAAGAACTGGTTACTTAAAGGTTCTTTGGGGAACCAAAAATGGTTCTTCTATGGAATCGCTGCAAAATAAATAAATAAAAACTTTTAGAAGCTTTATTTTTATGAGTGTAACAACCTTCTATGCATTTGGATAATTGAGATGTGCCTGGTTAAATCCCAATGTATGAGCAATGCTAACAGTAGGGTTGGGTATCGAGAATCGAGTATCGATTGGAACCGGGACTAACTTTTCGTTTTTCCCGGAATCGTTCAAAAGTTAAAATTTCGATTCCTAGTTTCGATATTCACAGTCCGCCGAGCGGAAGAAGAAACCGCTGAACAACACCAACGAAGAAGCGTCTACTGGAAGTGTTGGCATAACCGCGCGAGTCGAACATGAGTAGCTTACGTCAGCGGTCCAAAGTGTGGCTTCACTTTTCTAAAAATAACGAAATCTCGGCAAAATGCAAAATTTGTGACAGAAGGAGTATTTGTGACAGGAGTATTTCCTTCAGAAAGAGCGTTGGTTAGCTAAACTTTTTTGACCCTGCCTCTTAAAAGAATCGGAATCGAGAATCGTTAGGAACCGGAATCGAAACAAGGAATCGGAATCGGAATCAGAATCGTTCAAATTCAAACGATACCCAACCCTAGCTAACAGTAAAGCCAACTCTAGCATACTTAACAGCATAATACCATTTTTTCCACAGAAGCTCCTGTTGAAGCCATGAATGCATATCTCCTTCACACTGGTTTCACTGGTGCCGTGGTAGAGGATGCGTTCCACTTGTTGCTCCGAGGAGCACCGTTCAATGCTGGCCTTTTTCAACCTGTACTGGTCATTCAGAAGTTTATTCATGAGCTTCTCAACCTGAAAGTCAGCGTGAGAAATCAGTCAATAGTGGACATCCAAGAAGATTATCATTCCTAACCGATAATTCAGTGTGCAAACGAAAAATGTTGAATCGTACCTTAATGATTCTGATTTTGTTGTGGTTGTCCTGAAGGGTGTCATAGAAGTCTTTGACCACCTCCTGAAATTCATCAGAATCTACATCCACGGTAGACACTTCAGGCATGCTGGACAGTAGGCTGTAATCTTCATCTAAAAAATAAACATCATTAAATTAATAATATCATTTCTATTAGGGATGCCAATTTAACATTCATTTAGGTGATTAATTACAAAATTCACACACAAATAATCATGTGATGCAGTCACATTTACTGTTGATCTACAATTTATTTTGTAGACTAAATGAAAATGAGGCACCAACAGCAAAAATGGTGGATAAACCATTGAACTGGACTTCACTCTTCCACATTAAGTATTCTTTATAAAGTATTCAGTTTTGTATCCAGCCTCTCGCGGGGATTTCGGATGCCCCAACGCCTGTGAAGAGACGACTCAACGCCGGCGATATGTTATGGCGCCGTTTTATATATAAACAATATTTATATTTAATATTTATATATAAACGAGAACTGGCCCCCGACTGAGCCTGGGTTCTCCCAAAGTTTTTTTCTCCATCAAATCTGATGGAGTTTTGGTTCCTTGCCATTGTTGCCTTGATTATGGCTTGCTCAGTTGGGGTTATTTAATATTTAATATTTAACAATATTATTGATCTGTGTTGTACTACTTTCATGTTATCACTGTGAAGCTGCTTTTATGCAATCTGTATTGTGAAAAGCGCTATATAAATAAATGTGACTTGACTTGACTTGACTTATTCTCCTTTTTGGGGATTTCGTAGTGTTTATAAAAATTTGTACCTGTAGCAGCCGTGTACAAGTCCTCTGTGCTTAGCCTTTTCCGTTTAATAGGCACAGATTTCCCAGATGCCAAACTATGCTCTTCCATCTTCTCAAAGTCAATGCTGTATGGCTGATTGTTGAACAAAATATCAATCTTCTTCTGCTTTATTCTCCAAGCATTCTCAATGAACACAGTGGCATCTGGTGGGTACGGTATCGCCTTAGATGACCCCTGCTCGTACCACACCCACTGCACGGCCTTTACGATTTCAGCGTCGTTCATCATGTTCTCCGTCCGTCTCAGGACGTTCTTCAGGTCAATCACGGCCTCAGAGACGTAATCTCTAAAGCCAGAGAGGATGGCGGTAGTGCCCTGGATGCTGATTTCTACGGCATGCTTCCTCTTAATGAGCTCTATGCATTTCTTCTGATGGGAGGAGAGTTTCCTCAAGTTTTTGTTCTCGATCTTCTCCTCACACTGTCTCATTCCAACCTTCTTGCCCAATGCAATGTCCACCCTTACAAGATCATGGTTGTAGTTAGCATATACGAAGATCTCGGCTGTATTGGATGACTTGATGGCGTCTTGCAAAGACATTTCGAACGCTCTCTCCAGCTGCGTGTTGTCCTCGGTTGGCATGGAGTCTCTCTTGGAAAGTTCTAGAGCCGTCTGGATGTCCTCTGTTTCCGTGCTCTGGTTGATCTCCATTGAAAGCTGAATCGCCAATAAGAGGCTTGCGTCTTCGTCCAGACTGCAGGCGTTCATGGGTGTAGAGGAGCTCTGCAGGTCAAGAGTCTGCAGTGAACGGGGTGAGTTGGCTTCATCTTCTGCCACCGCTGAGGTCTCTTGGTTCTGGTCTGAATACAGATCTTGAGATTCAATGTCAATGGATCCTAAACTAGAAGGTTGGGGGTTTAAATCGCTGCCAATGACAGCCAACATCTTCTTAGCTTCTTCAATACGAGCTGAAAGACAGTAAAATCTTTAGTAACCTTCAACGGATTCCCATTTTATTTTATTTCATAAAGTAAAGGACTGAAACAAGAGGATCTTGGTCCCCTCCAGTGGTGGAGGAAGTACTGAATCTCAGTACGCAAGTAAAAGTACAAACAACCAGATACATATTTACTTTAGTAAAAGTAGAAGTAACACAATGACAACCATACTTAAGTAAAAAGTACCTGATTTTAAATGGACTTTAAGTATTAAAAGTAAAAGTACTTGCATAACAATTGATTCTCTTAATGACAATTTTCTAATGATTAATAAAACGTTTAATTCTAACTCATTCAACCTAATACTCCTATAATGATGTTCAGTAATGATGGGAAAAAAAATGTCACCATTTCTGAAACAAGCTTGTAATTAGGCAATATAAACCGTGCTTATCCTTACTAACTTATATGTTAATAACTATGTTTGGCAGTAAACGCGATTAATTTATGGTGTAATTCTGAACCTCTTGGCTTGCCATAATTTTAACCAAACGTACAGTATATTACACACGGTGTGTTTCCTATGCACGTAAAAACAAATTTTCGCATATAAAATTGCACGATAAACACACTGCGTGCGAGACGCATTTAGTTGATGTATCTATGGCAACCAAACGTTACTGGTGAGACAAACGTGCAACGAACGGACGGTCGGATTACGTTTTGGCAGGGAAAAAACTGATCAGAAAATGTAATGAAAATGTAACCGAAGTTGTAGAAATGTAGTGGAGTAGAAAGTATAAGAATTGCTGCAAAATGTAACGAAGTAAAAGTAAAAAGTATGCACTATTTATTCTACTTAGGTAAAGTAAAGATACGTGAAAAATGTACTTAAGTAAAGAAACAAAGTATTTGTACTTCGTTACATTCCACCACTGGTCTCCTCCTAATTAAAAATCAATCAGGACAATGACCTGAAGTACGTGCATCACTCGAGCTGTGCCCGTTCAGTACTCCAACATTGGATTCCTGAATGAAATTTGCACAGGAACTTCTCTGGAAGTTTTGACAGTGTGTCATTTTAAATGCCAGCTCCAATACGTCCTGTGGAAAACACAACCACAATCGACTTTAAAGTATTATTGAGTATTTGAGATGCATAGAGATAAAGAATGAGGCTGGATCCATTACATTGTCTTCTAGAGGCTCCCAGCGCACTTTCGACGTGTCTATGTAGACCTCGAATTTGGCCGTCATCTCTGCCAGTATGCTGATACCCTCCTCCTCCTCCAGCAGGAAGCGGGCAATGCCAGGCTGCTTGACAACAATGTTCCTTGTATAGACTGAGCCAATAATGGCACTTAATAACTCCGTCGCCGATTGACACACAGTCGAATCTCCCTGAATCTGCCAGTGACATAAAGAGATTACAAGATGCATCTGTAAGCGTTATAGAAGACAATGATCGCACAATTCATAGTGGCATTGATTGTATATGTAAAAATTAGGGCTGGGAAACGATTAATCGCGATTAATCGAATCCAAAATAAAAGTTTGTGTTTACATAAGAGATGTGTGTGTAGTGTGTATAATTATTTTGTATATATAAATACACACATGTGCATGTATATATTTAAGAAAAATATGTTATTAATATATCAAATATTTATATTATGGCTGGGAAACGATTAATCGCGATTAATCGCATCCAAAATAAAAGTTTTTACATAATATATGTGTGTGTGGTGTGTATAATTATTTTGTATATATAAAAACACACACATGCATGTAAACATTTAGGAAATATTTGCATGTATATACTTTATACAAAATTAATATTATACATAAATATAAATATTTGATATATTAATAACACATTTTTCTTAAATATATACATGCATATGTGTGTATTTATATATATACAAAATAATTATACACACTACACACACATATATTATGTAAACACAAACTTTTATTTTGGATGCGATTAATCGCGATTAATCTTTTCCCAGCCCTAATTTATATTTATGCATAATATTAATTTTGTATAAAGTATATACATGCAAATATTTCTTAAATATATACATGCATGTGTGTGTATTTATATATACAAAATAATTATACACACATACATTGCGATTAATCGTTTCACAGCCCCAGTTAACTCACATAGGAAGTTATTATGAGCAAAAACAATTATATTAAATATATGAGTTGAACAACATGTAATTATATATCGCACAATTTAACTTTATTATTTTACAGTCATTTTTTATCAATTTAATGCACCCTTGCTGAATAAAAGTATTAATTTATTTAAAATAATAATAATAATTTGACTAGTACCCCACCACGAGTACCGCACATGTCAATTAAATAAATCAAAATAATGCAAACTTGGTAACTAACACTCAATCCATCTCCAGTCTCCAGTGGGAATAAGATGACCTCTCCCATGTCTGCCAGTAGATCTCGATGATGGAGTTGCAGAAATTGGAGCATTCCTGGTTCCATAGACAGGACTGTCTCCTTCTGGTGTGGTGTGCTGAGAAACTCAACGATCTTGTCTTTTTTGTCCTTTTCCATCCCTGTCAGGGTCACCACATTAATCATTCCACCAGTGTCGGAAACTTTGGCACAGCAGAAGTCCAGAGACACCAGAAAGTCCGACCACTCCTCTGAGAAGACCACACTCTCGTATTCTTTGGCCATCGGAAGCGTAAACTCTGCTATCTGGGACTGTATCAGGTCTTGGGCCTGTTTGGCTGCGCTACGGGATGAAGACGTTACAGTGACCATATAGTCTGACACACTGAAAGTTGATGGTATATCCTTTAAAGACAAGTTTAACCTCTTTTTAACATCCTCCCTCTTAAGAAACTCAGCTTTGAGTTCGTCATATGTAAGGTGCTCCTGCACAACACCAGTCAAGAATTCCAGAACTTTGTTCTTAAGTCTTTCAACCTCAATTTGGTCAGGACCTTTGATTTGGACGCCATCTTTTGCTAGAGTGACGTCAAATCTCAGATGAGCCTTTGTGAGGTTCTCAGGCAATTTACTCAAACTGAGCAGCTGATGTTTAGTGGCATCAGGTACAGATATAAAGCTAACACATTCCTTCTGGATAGATGGCTCAGTAGCAGATGCTGTAGTTGTGTTCGCTATATTTGTGGTGTCGCCATGTACTGAGGTGGTGCTCACCACTGGGTTAGAAACAGTAGGGCTTTGGGATGAGACCTTGTCAATTTGGTCAATCCCTTCCGTTAATGTTTCCCGTCTGTCTTGAGCGCTGCTCACAGATGACGGATCCACCGAAGCATGCAGGAAGTCAAAGTAAGGCTTGACTACTAAATCGGTCCCTTCCAAATTATGGGATTTTTGGAGAATGCAGTCCACAGCTGTAAAAGACAATGCTCAATTGAGATTCAGAACTTTAAAATAGGCTGCATTTACACTGCAGGTCTTGATGCCCAAATCCGATTTTTTTGACGACCTGCTTACATCATCTTTTAAAAGTGACCCATATCCGATTTTTGCATTCACACATCACACTATACACTGCTGAAACTACCAAATGCAGACGTTCTGATGGTTCTGAACCAGGAAATTAAGCAAAACAGCACGAAATTCAATGGATGCAGATGCGAATAAAATTATCCGGTGTTTTCTTTCCACAATATTTCAATAAGTCATCAAAACATTGGTCTCGTACGGCGGAGAAAAAAAGAGGAGAGGCTCTGGCCATGAGCACTTAAAACGATGCCTCATATCTTGTGAAATTTCTTCAAAAACGGATTTATTTCTGTAACAACCCCGCTTTTTTTTTCTTGCACTCTTCACCCCAAACACTCAAAAGACATGAAACCTCCGCATTGCTCCAGTGTGTGTATCCTTTCTTCCATCTCGCCTGTAATCGCGCAGTTTTTAATGACGCATGACTCGCATTTACTGGGGAATATCCAATTTGTCTGCTTACATTGCACACACAAATGCACGTATCCGATATATTACCACATATAAATGAGGCCTGAATCCGATCTGAGAAAATCGGAATCCATGCGTTTTTTCCTGCTTACACGTTCACCGGTCATATCCGATCTGTGCCACATAAGAGGAAAAAATTTGGATTTGGGTCACTTGAACCATGCAGTGTAAACGAGGCCATAGAGACTTCAATAAAAGTGATAAAAGAAGAAAAACATCTTGGCTTACATTTCACATCCTTAAATGTAACTTTAGCACATCCGTTAGCCAGCATGCTAACTCTGAGAACATCTGCCCCTCCACCACGACTACTCTCAAAGTAGAGCTCCAGCACATCCTCTGTGTGGGCAGGAGACAGATTGGCCACCAAAACCGAGTCTGTCGATTCTACCTGTTCCAGAGTGACCTTTGCTCCATTTAGACTCTTCTTGGAAACTTCGTCACTGAGCATCTGAAAATCTGTGGAATCACGTACACAATGACAAAATATTTAAGACAGATTATTATTGTAAGTAATTAGTATTATACATTCATTGGTGAATTTATTTGAAATGGTTCTAGTTGTGTCACATGATCCTTGAGAAAACATATGCTTCAAATGATTTGGTTGCACTATATTTTACAGTACATATGCATGTATAGTGTACTTAATAGTAATGTAAGGTAACTACATGGGTAACGGTTAGAATTGGGGCTAAGTACAGGGTTAGTAACTAGCTATTACTCAGTTTCATTACTACAATAAGCACATGCAAAACAGGACCATAAAATAAAACACTGTCACTTTTGATTAATTGAATACATCCTTACTGAATAATTAATTCCTTTTCTTTTTAAATTTAAATTTTTTGAGACAATTAGATTCTTTTAAAACCGTTTTGATTGAAAAGTAGTCTGTGTTATATTTCTTTCCAATTGGCTTAATATTTTACTATCTAACAAAAAGACACATTTTAAGTGTGGCTAAAGCGTGCTGTACAACAACTACAAACCTTTAGGCAAAGGTCTTTTTAGGTGTACTAGAACCAGGTCCTTGTTTGGAGAAGGATACAAAGTGAAGTCTGTTTCAAAGGCCAATCTAGTAATGTTTTCCATAAAAAGTTCCACATGGTCCAGGGAAGTGTGTGGATTGAGCCCTTTTAGCAACAGTTTTCCAGGGTCTTTTGGTGGTTTCCTTCGCAGTGTCAGTGTGGTATTGAAGAGGACATGGGACTTGGAGAGAACTCTCACAGCAGCTGGTGTAAGAGAAACAAGATCTTAATATGTTTTACGTATACATGCCTGTAATACTTTAATTTTAGAGAATCCATACTGAGGACACACAATATCTAGAATGGTATGGTAATGATGTCTTACTCTCAGCATCTTCAAAAACTATGAACGCTTGGTTTCCATGTCTCTCCAATGAGACCAAGTTCCCTCCTCCAGAGCGTCGCTTGTTCTCAAAGTAGAGAGTGAGAAGGTCATCATCCATATCATCAGGAATATCAAGTACTTCCAAACTCCGCTCCTCCAGGCTATCAGCCATCCTAACATGAAACAACATAACATGAAGTATGAAGTTGAGCAAGTTGATAACTGACATTCCTGCCACAGTTACTAGCAAAACCTTATGTAATGTTACTGAAATAAAATAAATGAATTACAAGGTTAAAGGTTGCTGTGGTTGGGTTTATTTCGTTCCTTTTTGAGTGAAATGGGCAGATTTTGTGAGATTAACCTACCTATTGTATAATGTCTATTATTTGTATTGTTTTGTGGTTTTATTTATTGCTACAGTGTGTTTAGATAGACAGACAGACAGACAGACAGACAGACAGACAGACAGATAGATAGATAGATAGATAGATAGATAGATAGATAGATAGATAGATAGATAGATAGATAGATAGATAGATATCAATAGTTAATATTAGATTATTATACATAGTTGGTAATCGGATGTTATGGAAATTGGATAATGGAAATAATATGTCGCGTAAGCCCAATGCCAAGAAAGAGAAACTGAAAGGCAGACGCTGGAACATCGTACGGTAACTCTCAGAGTATAATACAATATGAATATAAAGTGTGCAAGAAAATGTTTGACCTTACGTACATAATAATAACACTGAATAATATATATTGACAGTTAAATTGAGTAGACTCACATAAAAACTGCACATTCACAGGCCAACTGCTCCGACTCACTAACGTTACTTCCTGCTTTGAGACAACACTGACACAACAAGTGACACTTGATAAAAAAAAAACACTTTAGAGATACAAATACAAAAATAAAAATTATAATAATAAAAAATACATTTCTATTTGTAAATAAATGTTTATCGGACTTTTGTCAAAAACAAAACACATTGAATGACAGTGATATAGACATATTCCTAAAAGTCAAATTTTCTACAAATTAATCAAGTTAAAAATACTTTATCAATATCTACACAAAATACGTACGGTTGCCGATTAATGGACTTTTATTGACGTCGCCGCGAGTTTTTCGCAGTGACATCGGGTATAAAATAAAAGTTTCCTGATAGACCAGTAGCTGCGTATAATAATAAGCCCCTCCTACTCGTGTGTGACGAGCCCAGCTCATAGGCCCAGCTCAGGCGTTCATTTTGTCAATAACCCACTTCAGCCAATAGGAGCGTGTGTTACTTTGATGTCGTTCTGTAAGTAATGCGCATGCGTGAACGCCAACAGCGTTTTGTAGCAAACCGAGGCTTCACGCGTGAAAGGTAATGCTTTTAAAATGTGTATTTTAAATAGTTGTAGATTCTGATAAACGAACTGAACACTGACATTTTTATATTCATTGAAGAATACATCTAGTTTTGTGTGTGATAGTTCTAGTACGTGTCCATACACACATTAGACAGTCCATCTGCACTGAATAGAATAAATCTCATAAGTGTTTTTTGGTAGACTATAGATCAAATAATTTATATATACGTAATATAGTAAACTAATTAATAACCAATTATATCTAAAAAAAAAAATTAATTGCATTTAATAGAAAAAAATGTAATAAGTAGTTGTGTATCTGTTTCAGGCAATGGATCCTCCGAAGGATATTCAACCTCCCAAACAGCAGCCAATGATCTATATTTGTGGAGGTAATTACACTCTTTCTGCATTAAGTTATGTCCGTCATGTGTTGTGTATTAGCTATTTTATAAATACAATCATGTCTTGTATAACTATGCAAACACAATTCCCATCATACAATGTCTCTGAGCAGTTGTGTGTTTTGCTCTTGTGTTTCAGAGTGTCACACAGAAAATGAGATCAAAGCTAGAGACCCCATCAGATGCAGAGAATGCGGTTACAGAATCATGTACAAGAAAAGGACCAAAAGATGTATCCTTTAAACTAAATAATGTTTAGAATTTGAATTGAATTGTTCACCCAAAAATGTCACTCACTCGCATGTTCAAAACATAATTGTCAAACATCAAATGTGGTTAAATATATTTTAAGTCAATATATTATATTTATTTTTTTGTGTTCTTGGTTTATGCCTGATGTTCTTTATATTTACCCTTGACTCCTGTTTCCAGTGGTCGTTTTCGATGCCCGATGAGATCCATCCTGCTGTTTTCCTGATCATAATTAGCCTTTTTTTTATCTTTGATGTAAATACATGTATACAATTTGAATAAAATTGTTATTTTGGGATCGATTCATGTGTACTGACTGAGTTGTTCTAATAAGATTTAGAATGGTTTAAGGTTTTTTCATTACAAATACAAATATTATGATCCATCATTAATAAGGTGTGATTACATTTGTGAAATATCCTGAGCCAATAGTAAGAAAGTTGCCAGTATTATAGAAATTATATGAAGCACAGAAGTCCCCTTCATATCAAGTAATTTTATGTTTCTTGTGACCAACAAATATTTGTGGGGAAATCCTGATCATGTGCAATCTTACTGAAATGACTGGATTTTGCCAAGAACGATAAATGTTATTGCACATTTATTGGATTGTAAAGTAAATTTGAACTAAAGAATGTAATAGTATTGTATTAATTTTAGTATATTCAACAAGTTTGTGTGAAATGTGATGATCAAGTGATTTTAGAAAAGAGTATCTTGTGCTTCAGTGGATATTTCGCAAAAACAATTGAGCACCTGTACAAATGAATTCAGATGATTAAAATAGCTAACATTTGGACAGGTAAATGTTTTGAAATCCAAGATTTTTTATTTACATGTTCTTAATGGGAAACATTTATTACAGTACGTTTACTAGCAACTACAATATAACAAAACTCATCTATCCAATGTAAACACACTAGCATTAAATCAAACCACAACAATACAAATAATAGACATTGCACAATAGGTAGGTAGGTTAGTCTCACAAAATCTGTCCATTTCAATAAAATAAAAACCCTGATTATTGGAGTGTTTTACAAAAAAAATACTATTTCAGTCTTTCTACTTCAGAATTACAGTGATAAAAATTTCACTGGCTCAACAGAATAACTGTCTTGTACTTGAAAACGACATTCTAGCAGGTCTACACAAAGTTCAATAAAGAGGGACAAAAAAGAAATTCAAGAAGATAAAAATGAATGAATAAAACAAAAACTTTCACAGAAGAGGAAACGATAACACCGATGTTTATAGATGCATATACTCGCATTTCTGCTCTCTCTTATGTGATAGTGAAATTTGTCTCAATCTTCCATCAAAAGTATTCAAATAAAAGTGATAGTTCACCCAAAAATGTTTGTAGTCATTGACGTTAACGTAATTTGAGAAAAGAGTATCTTGTGCTTCAGTGGACATGTCGCAAAAACAATTGATGTTTTAATCAATTCAGATGATTAAAATTGTTAACATCATCAAAACTAGTATTCAAATGAAAGTGATAGTTCACCCAAAAATGATTGTCGTCATTAACTGGTGCTCAAGTTGTTTTTCCAAAACGGTATGAGTTTCTTTCTTCTGTTGAACTGAAAAAGAAGATATTTTGAAGAATGTTGTAACCAGACAGTTGATGGAAACCATTGGCTTCCATACTATATAAGTCAACTGTCTAGATATACATCATTCTTCAAAATATCTTTTTTTCAGCTCAACAGAAGAAAGAAACTCGTACAGTTTCGGAACAACTTGAACGTCAGTAAATAATGAAAAAAAATATTGTTTTGGGGTGACCTATCCCTTAAAGTCTAACGAGTAAGTTATTTGTTTGCTGCTTCGGTGAGATACACATTTAGCTTTTGGATGACAGTATAAAGCACGATAAGAACATTCAGGAGCCATAAAATCAACACGAGTCTCCGAGAGCACGCGTTGGCCGAAGGTCTCTGCAGCTGATTTTCTGCACAGTGAAATCCAGCAGGGCCTTCTGAACTCCCCTGGCTGCTGTTTCACAGGACAACCACCCCCACTCTGCAGCAGCAGCAGCGCAGCCCCTCCCCCTCGGTGATGTCACAGCTCAGTGCACCCGGCAGGAGGTGTGTCTTCCTACTTCTGGCTTAGCCTGTACAGTTTGCGCAGGGAACAGGAAGAGAGGGAGTGTGTATGAGTGTTTGCGTGAGGACGAGAGCTCGCTTTACTCTGCTAGGGACTGAGGGCAGCCATGGGGAATTCACAGAAGAAGGCCCCCGGTCATGGAGAGGGAGGGGGGCCGCACTCTCAACCTGGGACCCCGGGGCGCAGGAGGAGCCATGGAAACAACACAGCCAACTCAAAGGAAGTCCAGGGGAAGAACACGGCAGTGAATGGCACCCTTCCAGCCGACAAGAGCCAGGATGAGCCTCAGGGCTCTAGTACTGCGTTCAGTGGTGGGAAGAGCTGTAATCTGGATGCCCCGTGTGGGGCCCTTCCTCCTCCACTAGCCAGGCTAAAAAACGAGGGCAATATGTTGTTCAAAAATGGACAGTTTGGGGACGCGCTGGAGAAATACACACAGGCCATCGATGGATGTATAGAAGCTGGTAGAGTACAAATATTCTCTTTTAGTATTTTAGTACATTTATTATGTGTTTATTATAGATATAACAGTCGTTTAATGTTAGCAAGATTATATACATGTTTTGGTATGTAAGGCGATTTTCTAGTATACAGACTTAAGATGTTTAATTACCTTGAAATGATACAGCCTATGCTTGTTAAAACAATATTTTTTAGCAGGTTTCGGTGTTAATAAACTGTAATTTATAGTACAGTGTAACTAAAGTACTGGATATTTCTAATAAACCTAAAGCACTTTGGTGGGGTATAGGTATTTATCTAAAAATAATATATGAGTGTGTGTGTGTGTGTGTTAAAAAAAAGCCTAAATTTAAAAAAAAATAGCATTAATTTGGCACGGTGACGTTATGTATTTTCATACATTTTTTTACAGTATACTGACATAAAAGTGCTGGACATTTCTATTTAATTAGCATATTTCAAAGATTCAGGTGGGGTAAAAGTATTTTGTACCTATGATGTCTGTTAAAATAGTATTTAACTTATTTTGATGTAACCAAGATTACATTTTTTGACCATTGTTTTTATAATATACTGTGTTTTTCCCAATTAACCAACATGTTTTAATGAATCTGGCATCCTACTTAAATATCTATTGGGAAATAATACATATTCTCTGCATGTTAAAATATTATATTATATGCCACTATTGGCAAGGTGACATTTTACAGCGTGTATTTTCATACTTTTTCATAGTTTTCGATATTTGGGGCGAAAAATCAACCAGCACATTTTAATTAGTCATTTTCTAGTGTGGACTACGAAAGCATCAAGTGCGCAAACATTGCATAGATCCTGTTCAGGGCTAGGTTTCCAAAGCCGGTTCGTAGAGAGGCTCAGCTGTTTACATTTCCAATGGAAAAGGTTTCGAGCTACTGCATTTTAGGGACAAGTGCTGCATTTTTATATTAGAAGTGAAAGTGTTTCACAAGAAACCTGCCAATTTCCGCCACATTGCATTGTGGGTGTGCCCGCTAAAGTTACGTAATGGGCCTTTTGAAAGACGGGATGTGCCTCAGCTTCCCCAGCGTGTTTTTTTTTTTCTATGACTAGTTGGGTTTGTAACATGATATTAGGTGACTAACCAAAATGAATGGCTGCCTGCACTATGAACCCTTCCTCCTACGTGTATCCATGCAGAACTAAAGCTGCTTTCTTGGTCTATTTTCAGTGCTGTGCTTGTACTTGCAGGTATTGACAGCCCAGAGGATCTCTGTGTGCTGTACTCCAATAGAGCTGCATGCTACCTCAAAGATGGAAACAGCACAGACTGCATTCAGGACTGCACCAGGTTAACCTCACATTTCTATGCACACACTGTTCAATGGCATTCACCAAATAACAAGAGCCACGATGCTGCGTTTAGCTTGGATTTATGTGTGAGGTAATGCTGCAAGTGCGTCCGATTGTCTCAGTAAGATTAACACCCAATGCAGTTAGTTGCACTGTAAGGAGCTTTACCAGCAGACTGGTTATACAGACTGTTACCATTTTCTGCTCTGTAAATAATACAGTTATTTTCATTCTGTCGATGAGTCTTGTAATCATCCACTGTCCTACTAAACGCCGTAGAGGAAAGACACAGGACAGTTTCAAATTGCTCAAAACACTCAAACACATGCAGCTTTATGAATGGCTAGCGTTAGAGAGTTAATTGTACGGCACAGGATCAGAGAGAGACCTTGATCCTCTGTGTCTCATCCTGTTTATTTATAGGTCCCTCGAGCTCCACCCCTTCTCCCTGAAGCCCCTCCTCCGGAGAGCTATGGCGTATGAATCTCTGGAGCGCTACAGGATGGCGTATGTGGATTACAAGACAGTACTGCAGATAGACATCAGCGTGCAGGCGGCTCACGACAGTGTGCACAGGTATAATGCAAAGCCCACGGGGATACTTACATTTTCTGGGCGTTTTAATGTTTAAAAATGCAGTTTATTAGTGTCATTCTGTAAAATTAAAATCTAAACATCCTTGAGAAGACACATTGCTTAAGAAGTTAAAGGAGTAGTTCACTTTTAAAAAAACTTTTGCTGATAATTTACTCACCCCCGTGTCATCCAAGATGTCCATGTCTTTCTTTCTTTAGTCGAAAAGAAATTTAGGTTTTTGATGAAAACATTCCAGGATTTTCTCCATATAATGGACTTCAATGGGAACCAAAAGGTTCAAGGTCCAAATGAGAGCTTCAGTGCAGCTTCAAAGGACTTTAAACGACACCAGACAATGAATAAGGGTCTTATCAATCAAAACGATTGCTCATTTAATAAATAAATAACAAAGTTTAAGTTTTATAAGCACAAATGCTCGGCTTGCTCTGTTCTGTGATGTGCGTTCGTGACTCTCCTATTCAAACTCGTTTATCAAAATGAACAAATCTTTTTTCGAGTCATGACTCGAAGGGTCCGACCCTTATTCGTCGTCTGGTGTCGTTTAAAGCCCTTTGAAGCTGCACTGAAACTCTCATTTGGACCTTGAACCGTTTGGTTCCCATTGAAGTCCATTATATGGAGAAATCCTGGAATGTTTTCATCAAAAACCTTAATTTCTTTTCGACTGAAGAGAGAAAGACGTGGACATCTTGGGTGACATGGGGATGAGTAAATTATCAGCAAAAGTTTTTTTTTTTAAAGTGAACTACTCTTTAAGACTACATTCTTAGAAGAAAAGGTTCTATATAGAACCTTAAAAGGTTCTAAACCGCTACGTATTTGGAACCCCTAAAATGCAATGCATGTGAATGATCACAAAATTCAAGATATGGTGGTTAAAAAATGTAATTAATTAATCACGCGAAGAATGCCATTTCAGTTTTTGTCCTCCAAAAATCTGCATGATTAAAATGTGATATTAAGTTACTATAACAGTTTATAATATATATGTATAATAATTTAATAACAACTACAAAATGTAATATATGAATGAATAATAGCTTTTAAAGAACCTTTGTGCCAAAGTGTTCTTTCTTGTCATTATTGAACCTTTTTTAGCATAAAATGTGCTTTGGAGTTGAGTAAAGAACCCTATGCTACGTATATAGAACCTTTTTTCTAAGAGGATTTGGAATGTTTATGCTTCCATTGATAGTTTTTTTCACTCTAACAACAAATTTTACTCGTTGATTTTACTCGTATTTTGCATTATGCATTATGTTGTGCTTTAGGGTTACATGAAATGTCTTTAAAATGAACATTGAATACATATTTTTTTTTCTTACATTGTTAAAAACAAAACAAAAACAAAATAGGATATCAACCATTAAGATGAAAAGTGAACTTTAAAGGGGTGATGAACTGAGAAATCAAATTTTCCTTGAGCTTTTGACATCTAAGAGGTCATCATATTATAAGAATATCCTGTAAGTTTCCGAACTGAAAACGTCCTTGTTAGTCCAATAAAAGCTTTTATTGACACCAGCCTCAGCAAACAACTTGTTTTTCAAAGTGGAGAACTATGACGTCAAAGAGGACAAAACACCACCCCCGCAGGTCATCAACGCCAACTTCAACACGGCTGTTAGCCCCGCCCACCAATTCGCGCATTACACGCATAGCTAAATAACATAGATGCCTACCTCGTGATGACAAACCGGATCGAGCTACCGAGCAATACAGAATATTGTGCAGCGCCTGGTTGTGGAAGAAGACAGTCACTGCATAAGTTTCCTCTGGATCCCAATAAAAACATTGTCAGGCTGTTCGCTTCATTTCACTGAGGATTGTTTTGTAAACAAGAGTGGATTTGCAGACCGATTGAGAGTAAAGAACGGTGCTGTGCCGTCTATATTGGATCTGACAGGAATTGTGCAACACATGGACTCTGGGTCGAATCATTCCGGTTGCCATTTTAAATTAATTAGACGTTTTCAAAACAATTTCCTCAAGTGCATCGACGGGTGAGTTGAAACTCATTATAATATGCAAAACTGTTCTCCACTCACAGCAGTGGGCGTTTACTTCCAAGTCTTCAGTACGAGACGCCCATAAAAACAGAGCGTTTTCAGCTAGGCTCAAAACTAGGGCAGAAAATAGCCTATCAATTATTCATTTTGATGTTTTTGAACGCAAAAACCAAGCGAACGTCATAAGTTTACCTCAGACAACAATATAATAAAATTTAAAAAGCCAGTTCATGACTCCTTTAATATTCAAGATGTATTGTCTGTAAATAAGTAGTTATATCTTTTTATAATTTTGTGTCCTCAAGTCAATAGATCTCATTTCAAGGATGTTTAGATATGTTTAAGTACTTAAAGCTACACTGTGTAACTCTTTTAGTTTATTCTTAGCTAAAAACACTTGGTTCTTTCAAAAATATATGTGCTCATTAATGTATATTTACTTCGTTCGAGTAATAAAGTATTCTCGTGAGTGTATAATATGCCATTGAAAATACATACGGGACGGGTAAGGGGTTCTAATGTCGGTCGCCATGTTGCATTGTACATTAGCCAAAGAGGGACATACCCGTTAATTCAAGCTTTGCCTTTCGCGTTTACGTTTGAGTTAACATTAATGGACGAGGTCGAACTGGAAGCCATGTTAATCTTGGACTACATTGGCCACCGTAGGAGTAAAAACGAAATCGGAATTGAGAGGAACAGAAACTAATATTCACTGGAATGTCATATACCTTTTCACCACTAGATGGGGGTAAAAATCACACAGTGTAGCTTTAAGAAATCTTCGGAGGTGAAATAGTAAAAATTCCAGTAATGTCTGTTCTGTGTTTGCTGTGTTCTCAGAATCACTAAAATGCTGATAGATCTGGACGGTCCTGACTGGCGAGAGAAGCTTCCAGAGATACCAAAGGTTCCGCTTTCTGCCCAGCAGCACCGTAAAGATGAACCCAGTGCAGAGGTTCTGCAGGCCCGCGCAGAGAGAGCAGAACAGGAGAAGGGTGAGTTAGACCACAACTCAATCAAAACCAACACTAAAAGATAACAGTGGCCAGACAGAACAGTTTTGTACTCAATAGTGATGCTTCTCTTGGAAAAACACAACCCTGCTGAAAGATCCAGGGAAAAGGTCACCAGCAAAAGGTATGGTTTGTATGCTGGGACCAGCTTGGGATGCTGGTGTGCTGGTCGACCAGCATATATTGTCTTTTGGAGGCTGCTATGATCCCAGCAAGACAACAACAAAACTTGTGTAAAAAAAATTTTTTAAATTTATTTATTAGTGTGTGTTCGTAGTTAAAGGGGTGGTTGATTATGATTTCACTTTTTTGAAATCTGGGAATTTAAAATTTGGCGGCTTCACAATAGAGCCAGACCGATATATCGGCCGGCCGATATTAGGCATTTTCCATTATATCGGTATCGGCAGTTATAATGGCCGATAAATGAATAATTAAAATATAAAATAAAAACGGACTGAACACGCTTTAATCATCTCTCCTTGGCCTGTTATATTGTAAATGTATGTTTTACAATTTGCAGTATGATGTTATCTATTGCTAAATTATGGCTCATCATAGACTAGCTAACCACAAAGCAAGCTAATGCCACTATCATCAGTGGAAGACCGCTAACGTTAACATTAATGAGCTTGGAAACCACAATGAACTTTTTCTGCCTAAATAAAGTAATGATTACTGTATTTATAACTAGCAGATCTCTAGTTACAGTCCCTGCATTGTAAAATGTAAGTTATACTTGTGAGGAGTGCACATTTAGACATAGAGAAAAAGTATCAAACGTATCTTGTGCAGAAAAGTTAGCTTTCCTTTTACACGTGTGTGAAATCCAACAATATTTAATAAAAAAAAAATATCGGCCGATATATCGGAATATCGGATTTTAAAACCCCAAAATATTTGTATCGGTATCAGCCTTCAAAATCCTTTATCGGTCGGGCTCTACTTCACAACCAGAAGCTCTGCAATGTTTTGGCACCATTGATTCTTACTGTGATTGACGACACGCTGACTGTTCCAAGATGGCGTTCGATGTGGATTTATCAAGCGGCAACATTCTAATCTGAAAGACCCGGAAGTGCGATAAACTGCAATACATCTCAAATCCGCTAGAGGGCGGTCCCAAAAGGGAGCAAATATCCATAGACGTCATGTTATAATGTCCGTTTTCACAGCATAAATTCATATGTTTACAAGTTGGTCCCATGGACTTTTATTGTAATCATCAATATGTTCCACGTGCCTGACAACTGAGAGGGGGTGAACTCGTTAGTTTAGATCATATTTAGATATAAAACCTATGACAAATAAGGGCGGTTAACTTTGATTGACAGCTGATAATGGGCTGCGCCGAGTGAATTTGACGTCTCGGCCATGATCTGACACAACACATCATACCACCTCTGTATCCTTTCTGAAACTTTTGTATTTTCCAAGATTTTCCAGTATGGCGCCACCCATAAACAGCTTCAAACGCGTTCTTCAGAGAGTCTATGGGTGACGTCACAGACGCTTTGTCCATATTTTTTACAGTCTATGGGATTTATATATCTATGTTTAATGGGTAATGTAGTATGTTAAACATGACTATTTAAAAGCTGAAAAAATGCAGGCTGACGGCTTCAGCAGAAGCAAATACCATGGATTACTAATCTCGTATATCACATTAGGTCTGTCTTTAAAGGTTTATAAGATACCGGTCAAAATCATTTTGAGTGTTTACTTCCTGAAGCCAACTGTTGCACTCTATTGCTTGAGGAATTTGCTGCACAACATGCTTTCAAGAATGTCATGAGACGAAACACTGTAAAGGAAAGGTTGTGCGGAAAACCTTTATTTTATATGGAGGTGTTTGGGAGTGTTTTACGCAAATTACTCTCCTGCAGTCACTCATTTAAAAAATGTAAATCCATTAGCATTACAATAACTTAAGAACAAGTTTATTTGCATAAATGGAAATTTTTCATGAGCCGTTCTCCTGTGCATATAAATATGAATAATCCATGCAATTGTTATTGAATGAGATGCACTGATTGGACTAGTACGGGTTGTAGCAAGCACGGTTTTAATAACTCACGCCAACCAGTATAAACTAGTCTCAACCTGCTAGGATATTCATGCTGAGGTTATGAAAGCTGGTTGCATGGATTAAACAATGCTTTTAAATGCCGGAACACCACAGAACTACAAATGCAGGCTGGTGCTGATAAATAATACAGTGTGACGCTGACAAAAATAAACCTGAACAATGATAATAATAGACATCTAATGGAAATCCTTTGCATGTGAGGTTTATATTTTTGCTGTCTCCATGTTTATAATAATTACGTAAGTTTCAGTCACGAGCAGAATCTAACAGCATTTGTCAGCATGTATGTACTGCACTAGATGGCAATCAATTATGCAAAGGAGTAACATAGTCAGCTTTCATCGTAATGGAACCAGACAGCTCCGGTTTCATTCTGAACTGAGAAAGGAAAACCCACATGATCACACAGCACACATCAGCAGCACCTGATCACATTAACAATGGGGCAACCTTTGCTCTGTTGTACTATGAGCCAGATGATGTCATAATAATGGGAGTATTCCCACAGCATTACTGGAAATGAGAAAAACTGCTACATACAGTAACATACTGTGTAGTGTAGTGCATCTCTTTAGTGTAACTCTAACGATAACTATGTTCAGGTCTCATTTTAACCTAAAACCGAAAGAAAAATTCCCAGTGTTGTTATTAATACTAAAACGAAATCTATTAAAAAAAGGATTTATGTAACTGAAATAAAATGAAAGACAAATATTAGATGAAAAACACGTAAACATAACTATAAATTTTGCAATGGGAACTAACTGAAATTTGACGTTTTAAACTGAATGTTTAAGTTTTAACTTTTAAGTTCTACTAAAACTAATTTTAAAATGCTATAATAATAAAATAATATAATAATAAAGCTAAAGACAAAAGCGCACACTAATATTAAAATGAAAACAAATTTATACAGATAAAAGCGCATTCAAAAATATCAATAAATACTGTAGTGCAATGGTATATAAATATTAATAAAGTAACACTGGAAATTAAACTTTTCATAAAGAAAAAATGAAGCCGATTTGTACGAGCCTTGAGATTGTATCTATGAATTCCGACATTATTTCCATGACAATTCTCACCTTAATACAATAACTATGATTTTTGATCTGTTTATTTCAATTATAAAAAAATTAAAAAAAATCTTGTTGCATTACGATAATGAGAATTTGACTGGGAAGTGTGCTTAAAAATCATGAAAATATTTTTTTTTAACTATTTTGAATTGATGGGTTTCGTTACATCCTATTTTGAATTGATACATTTCGTTACATTCGTTACATCAATGATAACTGATAAAAAATAAGGTGACGCCTCTCTGTCTTGGGACGGAAGTTTAATTCTACTGTATCTACTTTTTTCACAGCCAGAAAAGCAGAGGCTCGATTCACATTGATGAAACAAGAAGGAAATGAACTAGTGAAGAATAGCCAGTTTCAAAGTGCTGTGGATAAATACAGTGAGTGTCTGGCTATCAAATCTGACGAATGTGCCATCTACACCAACAGGTAAACATGCCCAATTGAGCAGGTGAAAACAGGCTTCTATTTAAAATGCTTTACAACTGTTTTTAGTGAACTGTGTTCAGAAAAAAAGCAAACCACATACTATTTCAGCAGTATGTCTATTGTACTGTGTGCAGTATGCATATTTTGGTATGCATGGAAAAGCCAAATTATTAATTAAATGACTTACTACTTGCCAAAATGTTAAAGGGATCATTCATTTTGAAATAAATTTTTGATATGTTTTAGCTTACCTCAAGGGCATCCAAGATGTAGGTGTCTTTGTTTCCGCAGTAGTTTCAATTTTGACATTGTTGTCTATCAGTCGTATAATGGAGGTCTATGGTCACCACCTCAAAGAGCATGCACAGAGAAGACCAAATTAAACATGATTGAATGACTTGAGGTAAGATAAACATATCAAAAATTAATTCCAAAGTGAACTATCCCTTTAAGTATATAACACAGCACACTGTGCAGAAAACTGTATCCCACAATCCAATGTGCATGAATCAACCTGACAAATATTCAGTCGGTGTGTTCAAGAATGGTCCAGTATGACGAATTATCAAATGAATGTTTCATTTTGAAAACGCTTAATTAAAAAAATGGAATGAACATAGATCATGTGAAAACCAGTGTTAATTAAAATTCAATTTGTTTTTGTTAAATTAACTAAAGCCGAAATATATAATCTGATAAATATCGGATGAGAAACTTAATGAAAGAAATGGGAAATGTTGCCTTGACAACAAGCTGAAATAAAATGTAAATTTTAAAATTGTCGCATGTAACAGAATTTGCGATAGTCATTTCTTCCCTATTGTGACGTATATCCGACACTGCTTCTCGAACAAGAAAAAATGTAGATTTTGACTTGATTCTGTTCATAGGGAATTGATTGGATCATTGTGGTTTTCTATTGCTATGATCTCATGTGATTGACAGGTTGTCCCATCTTCGTGCCAGTAAACACATAATGATGGAGAGGAAGTTATTTTTATGAAATATTATGAGGGCACATGACTTTTTTTTTTTTTAATGATGTGCACGGATAAATAATTTATAATAATAATTAAAAAAGATTTCTTAAATCTAAAATAAAAATTTAATAGAAAACTTGACAAAAAAATGACAACAAAACAAATGTAATAAAAACTTAAAATATATACTTAAAAATATAAAACAATACTATAATTGTTTAGAAATAATACTAAAATAGCACTGGTTAAAGCCATATGCACATGAATGTTTGAAATGTTGCATAATGCATACTGTCTGACATACTGTACGTGGGTTAGTATACACTGCGCAGTAAGAAGCAAGCCATACTCTAGTATTTACAGTCGCAGTTTGCTGCTTCGCAGTTCACATTAAATACTAGCAATGAATCCTGAATAGCTGTCCATGTTGTCCTGTCTCTTATTTGATCGAGCCTTCGAGAAAGTGCTGAGACTGGAGCTGCTCAGATGAAGCTATTCAGTCAGCAATCAGCTCGGACAAGCCAGGCCGCATTGCTGAATGAGAAATGTCTGTTGTGTTTTCCAGAGCTCTGTGCTATCTCAAGCTGGATCGCTTCGCAGAAGCCAAACAGGACTGTGATTCGGCACTTCAGATCGAGCCAAACAATAAGAAAGCATTTTACAGACGTGCACTGGCACACAAAGGCTTGAAGGTTTATATTTTGTCTTAACGGTGAAAAGGGAGTGTCTCTCCTTTATTTTTGTGCATTTTACCGTGGTTAATCAATCCATTTCAAACATTGTAAATATTTATTTTGTGTGCAGTAGAGAATAAACTGACTAGTAGTAGCACTACTGTAGAAAGAGTTTAGATGGTCTGTCTATATGTTTTCTCACAGGACTACCTGTCAGCCAGCACTGATTTACAGGAAGTACTGCAGTTGGATCCAAAAGTGCAGGAGGCCGAGCAGGAGCTGGAGCTGGTGACTAACCTTCTAAGAGAAAGTCTACTGGCTAATTCCCAAGGTAAACTCTCACTAGCCAATGAATCAAACACAGTTTAGACTATAGGAAATCAGTTCCTTGGTACAAAATTGTTTCCTAAATTGCGATGTGATGTTATTCCAGTGAAAAGCAGTTTGTATGGCTGTATCCAAAATCACTATAGAGCGCTGCAGTGATGACGTATTATTGTAGGACAACCCGGAAGTTCGCTTCACGCTTGTTCACTCGACAAAACCCAGTGGACTTTGGATTATAATAATATAGTCCTGTGCTAAAAGGCATTTTTTCAATTTTTTTTTGTTTTAACGGGCTCTGACATGACCCAGCACCCAAAATACTAGCGCAAAAAAATTGAAGAAAACAAAAATGCCGATTATCACCATTTTGCAAGATGTAAACAACACTGGTCCAGAAGCACTTCCTGTTTCAGTTTTTTAACACTACATAAAAGCTGGGATAAAATACAACCAATAGAACATTTAAAACTGAATAAAAAATTTAAACAAACATCTTTAAGATGTTTTCTTTACATGTGAAATACCGAAAACAGTTACAAACTAAAGCAGTTTCTGGACCAGTGTTGTTTACATCTTGCAAAATGGTCTATATTATCACAGGACCTCAGTGTTTGGTGAAATATGGTAACTTATGTCATTTGTGGCGAAATGTTTACTATACAAATTGTTACAGACATGGACGATTCGCAGACAACCTCCGCAGTGATAACAAATGACTAATGTTAGAGAGGTCACTGCTAGCGAATAGGGCTTTTGTCATGGAATAACCTTAGTTTACAAACTAAGAGTTAAAGTTTGAACGTTCTTGTTGCCTTATCATTTATTTTCTAGATCTGAGGTAAACCATTGTCGCTTATATTATGGCTGTTAAAGTTTAAACTAAAGCAAATATGACATTCAAATTCAAATTAAACCATTTTTGCGTAACTTACCTGAGATCATCGTTGAGCTGTAGAGTCACATCACAGAAAGAGAAACGATAACAAAAAAAGAATCATTGCGGCGTCTAAACAGTAAACGTTAGTCTGGTAATGTTGGTTAGCACGGTTAGCACATGGTACAGTTATTACTATTTTAGCCTACATGTTTATATTTAAGCAATATCACAACAGCACGTTAATACTGAGTAACTTAAGTTACATGTTACACACAGTCATTTCTCCTTTTACTATGTCTATTCTTATTTTTCACCAACAAAACAGCTGTGGCGCCATTTAATAAATCAGTAACGATACTTTTTGAACGAATCGGTTACTACCGCCACCTACTGGCGTAACAGCGTAACCTGCAGAAAGAGTCTCAGAAAAATCGCCACAACTAATATAATTAGTATAATATATATATATAAAAGCATCATAAATTATCATAAATTGAAAAACTCTCTCTCTCTCTTAAAAATCTCTTATAAAACTTCATGAGATAATGACAGGGATGTCATGTGAGTGACAGTCATCAGAGAAGAGAAGAGATGTCATTGGGGTCAGAGGAAGGGGAAGTTATAAGATTATGATTATGAGGGCACATGATGAAAATGATGTGCACTGGTATCATGGTGACTAGTTGTCTTTTAAAGGGGTCATGACATGTTTTTTTTTTTTTTACATGATGCTGACTATGATTGTTTCCTCTATGTAGGCTGACATCGAGACAATAAATAATGAAGTGAACAGAGAGCTACAGGAAGAACAGAGCCTCCTTCATTAAAGCCAGACACAGCGGATCCAGCGAGCCTGAGAGTCCCAGCTCTGAGATCCCACAGTCCCGCCAAGAGGCTCCATTCATCTTTGTGTAGACTGTCATGCGCCGCAACTAAAGTTTCCCTTCCAACAAACACTCATCTCACGTTCTTCTAGGAATATTGTGTCTGATGCAATGCTGACATGCAGCGCATGCAAACGGTTCATAATCTCTAACTCTGGCTTCAATAGGCACGTGTGAGCATGGCACGGCTGGGAAGCGTGTAACAAACGGGATTATGGAGTTGTACTAATAAGAGAATGTGCCTTTTATAAGAAGCTGTGGCTCACATATGGAGTGATTTAACACTCTCAGATGAAATTGTAAAGGAACGTTTAATTTGCTACATTTAAAATGTCTCATTTCTCAGGATTTAATATATTTTTAATAGCTATTCCATTGTTATGTAATTTAAGAATACATGTAGCTCATGTGGTGTATTTTTTTTTGTTTTGTTGACATCTTCCAGCCTTCAGCCCAACTATTGTCTCAATATGCATAAATAAAACTAGATCTCACAAGGTATGAATGTACAAAAATAACATGAGATGTAGTTTTTTCTTTGGGATGTCAGCAACAGAAATGTTTCAGTTAAACATATTTGCATCAGCTAAATAAATGGCTTTATAAACTTCTTAGGTGATGAATGTTTGCCATTTAGAAATTATGTCTTATAAAACAAATGTTTCATAATTGCAAAAGCAAAAAATCATTCCCGGTGATTTTGGATAATGCATCCAAATAATCGGACTATACACCGCCATTCAAAAGTTTGTAGTCTGAAAGTTTTTGTTAAATGTTTTTGAAAGAAGTTTATTAAAATAGTCCAAAAATACTGTAAAACTTGTAATAATAACAATTGAAATATTACAATTTTAAATAACGGTTTGCAAAGTGAATATATATATGAACATATAATTTATTCCCCTGGTGGCACAGCTGAATTTTCAGCATCATTAAAAAAAAAAAGCAAAATAAAAAATTAGAAATACATAATTTAGAAAATTTTTATATATGTCTTTAATACAGTCTTGCTACATATAAAATTCATAATATAAAAAAAATGTACATGATAGACATTTTTAAATTTAAATTCAGTAGCATTTAAGGTTTTATTTCTTTTTACTGTTTTTGAATTGTAAGATTTTATTAATTAAAAAAAAAAATATTTAAGACTTTTTCATATAAGGCATTTCAAATTATGTATAGGTCATTGATCAAATTTGAGACATTATGTACACAAAACGTGTACAAAAGTTTTGTTGATATCAACATAAGATTATAATATTAACCAAATTAATATTGATTTAATTTGAACCTTTCACTCAAATTATGCTAATATTTTACACCCCATATAATACATTATGCACCTCAATACTGAAGTTTTGAACAAACAGAAAATATCTGGATTCATGTTTTTATTTTCATTTATATATGCATTTACACGCATATTAAAAAGCAAATATACAAATACCAAGCTGTTCTGAACAAGTTAGAAATCAATCGGCCCTAGCCTCTGAAGTAATATTACAGATATGGGCAGGAAGGCTCAAAACATAAGAAGAAAAAACACTAAAGAAATAGAAGGAACAAAAAAACAAGCAGCTTGTGGCATTGGATCAGTCCCGAAAGATTAACGGAGCAGCACCAGAACGGCAGCGTGATAGACGAATAGAAATCAACTCTTGAACTAGACCCGTGCGCTCACGGCACGACCGTACACGCGGACCGTACTAGGATGAACAGTGCAAACACAAGGGTCAGAGCCTCGAGTCCGAGGAGGCGTCTGTTAACTGTGAGTGCGTCGAAGTGTGCAGGGGTCACAGGGGTGACGAGTCGTCGTCGGTGAGCCTGAGTGCTGTCTTTGGTAGGCGGTCGGTTGTGTAGTCCCTGACCGTTTAACAGGGACGATAGGAAACCATGCCACGCCGCCTCGCTAACATTCAATTCAGCCTCATCCAATACATCTGATTTCATAAGACACAAACCGGAGGAACAAACATAGTTTTTTGATGATCCAAAAGGCACCATGAGTCAATACAGATACAAAAAAAGATAAGAAAAAAAAAATCACTTAACTGGTTGAAGACCTAAATCATAGCCTTTACAATGCAATTCTTTTTTTAAACAGGATGCAAATTCGTCTGAATCATAGTTACAAACCATTTGCACCCATAACAGTTGTTTTATTGAGAATTATTAGTGGACTTGGCTTTGTAAGGACATTTTTTTTTTTTTAAACACACCAGACTTGCTTCTCGTCATAAATGGGTTTGGTCAAAGTTCCCCATCCTTACCAGCAGGGGGCACGACACAGCTTCATTCAGCTTCTCACTGGCTTTTCAACTCAGAAGCAGCACCCTGCACAGGGCTTGAACATCTTTTCCCAAAAATGGAAAATGAGCAGTGACACTAGATGAGAAAAATGAAGAAAAATCCCAAGAAAATTAAAAACACAATCATGTACAAGAATCATTGCTGTGAAAAGGGAAATCTACTATTGCCTGGTCCCTTATAGGCTCATCTTGTATGATGATCTCAAAGAGCATTAGATTCCCTCCTGACTTCCTTGGTGCCTTTGAATAGATGTAGACTCCTTCAACTAAAGCTATATGCTGGGTAACTGAGAATACATGAGTGTATATGTGTGGTGAAGGTGCCTGAATACACGGGTCAAACACGGGGAATCTGTCAAGAACAAGTCATGATCATATTCCATCCCAAAATCACAAAGTAAGGAATTATATTTAAAGAAAATGAAGCCAATTTAAAAATAAGATTAACATTTTGTTTTCATGAAAATTAAATGCATTTCTCCTTCTGAGCATTATAAAAAAATAAAATCCCATTCTTATTACTGCGATGCAAAAAATGGTATGCATTTAAATCACACTGCCTTTATGCATATTTAAATAAATCTTTACAGTAATACAGAAAAATACTGTGTGATAGTTATAAAAAATAAATTTAAAAAAGCTACATTTCAAGAAGCAGTACAATACAGGAAGGTGGATGTCCTTAAAGGGATAGTCCATCAAAAAACAATTCCCTTAATTTACTCAAATTCAAGTCGGTGCACGACTTTCTGAAGTGGATACAAAAGAAGATATTTTACAGAAGGGTTAGGAACCAAACAGTTCAATTAAAGGAGAACTCGGGCGCAAAACGAACCTTTGGTCGTTCTCTGAGATTTGTTTTCATGATAAAGAGTTTTATCTCTAAAAACTGTTTAGCGTATAATGCTAGTAATGGGGGCATATAACAAGTAAAAAGAAATCTCTAGTTTATACCACTAAACAGTTTTTAGAGATAAAACTCGATTATCAGGAAAACAAATCTCAAAGAACGGTCGACTAGGTACCGATGTTTAATTAGACCAAAGGTTCATTTTACGCGGGAGTCAATGGGAACCAAAACTTTTTGGTTACCAACAATTATTTCTTCAAAATATCTTTCATGTTCTGCATTAAAAAAAGTCATGCCGGTTGATAAGACGAGGGTGAGTAAATGACGACAATTTTCATTTTTAGCTGGACTATGCTTTTAAGTACCTTGAAATTGTCAATTTGGCCATTTTTGTTTGGATTAATACAAATTTATCCTAAACAGAGGCTTCATTTCATGTATGAAAGGACTGATTTGTTTTCCCCCGTTTTGATTCTTTTAATTTTGGGATGAATAATGAGCTAGACCCTTTTTGTAAGATTCAGCCATATACTCGTACCTCACTAGGGAGGTGGATTCATCGCGGTGACCCTGAACACTGAAATAGAGGCATCTACATCATCAATTGCCCTACATTCATCCACTGACCTTCTGAATCTCATCTGAGCTTTAGTCTAACCTGGGTTTGGTCTTTACATGACCTGCCAATCAAACGGTAACCTTCGGTCACGGCCAGCTCACTGAAACCTGCCCTCGACTAGTGTAAATCTCCAACATTCGAATCATCCCCCAAGCGGGACGTTAAACCTCCATGAAGCCCTCCATGAATTCAGTGTGCAATCCTTGGTAATAAAGTGGGTGTTGAGGTTAGCTGTGAAAGCATTTAGGTTAACTCAATCTGGTTATATCTCTGTTTGAATGCAGGCGTTGCGCACAGGACTAGCTGGCTGGGGAAAGTTGTTATTGTGTTCTTTAGGCGAGCTTCGGCCCGCGTCAGCCGCACAGATTAAACTCACGTTCTCCTCCGCAATATAGCACAGTGGACGCTCTGCTGCCCCGTCTGGGGTCAGAGGGGCGACCGCAGCTTGTGGGAGGGTCCCAGAGGCGGGGAAGTTTTCCAGCCGGTCGTTCTCGACCTCAGGAAGAGGGCTGACCGTTCCGCCTGCGTTGGGATGCCGGGTGTGAGACTCGTAGCAAGAGGGTCTGCAGGCATCCAGGTCGGAGCAGCTGAACTCGGAGAAGTGGCTGGAGTGCGAGTCGGCCACGGACGGCAGGCTGCCGCTCAGGGAGGGCGAGTCCAACTCGCTGGAATTGGTGCTGCGGCGCTCCAGCAGCTGGGCATCCATGTCTTCGCGCGTCTCGTTGATCTTGGTGCCACCGCTCTTTTTGCGCAGCTTTCCTTTACTCTTCTTCCCGGAGGAAGAGGACGAGGTGGAGGATGGCTCCTTGGCCCAGCGAGAAGACACGCACTTGCCCTCGTGCGGACAGCCAGAAGGGCAAACGCTGGCCCCGTGGCCTCCACTGCTGCCGTCGTCCATACTGCTGCTGCCGCTGTGGTGCCGGAGCTTCCCTCGTTTGGATTCCACGTCCACCTGCACCTCCATACTGTTCCCGTCTCTGCTCCACAACAACAGAAGACTGTTAATTACAGCTCCACTTCCTACAGGCCCTGATGGTACATCATTATTACTAGGGCTGCGTGTTGACACAAATTTCACAATTCGATTCGATTTCAATTTCGATTCAATATTGCTTATTTTCAATATCAGTTACAACTAACTCAGTTTAACTAATGCTGTAAACTATGGGAGTCTAGTTGTAGCCTATAGGCTTCATTAGCCTAATATGAAGGTAATAATGAACTGTTTTGTAGCTATACAAACACTTAAATTACACTTATTTATTTTTATAATAAAAGGATTATATTAAATATAAACATTTAAATGGTGGCTGTCATACAAACTTGCCAGATTTATTCAAATACACATTAAGATTATAATGCATATGTAATATGGTGTATATATTTAGCAAAATGCTCTATCTAGCTGACTAACGAGTTTATGTGGGTTTTCTGAGGTAAATATGACGATACATGACATTGATTACAAGCACGTCTTTCCACGGTTGAAACGCTGATTGAGCGAATCAATGTGACATGATACGGATTTGGATAAGTTGTACTCTATCTTTAACACACTTTCAGATGCTCATTCATGTTTATTTGGCGCTGTGACTGGTATTATTAAGCCGGAAGAGAGATCAGCGCTGCTGCTTCTCCAGAGCGATCTCACGCCACAGCGACAAAACGTTATTTATGTTTTTGAATTTCTAAAGAAAATGGACGTAATTTGAAAACTGAGACTTTGTTTCATATCAATAGTAACAAAGGACAAAGATTATTGCGTTTTTTTTGGATGCGCGCAGCCGCGATACAATGTCCCATTCATTCAAATGAAACAGGATGACTAATCGATTGTTGAGATTTAAGAATCGATATCGGTTAGTAAAAATGAGAATCGATTAATATCGAGAAATCGATATTTATTACCCAGCCCTAATTATTACACAAACAGATTTGTTGAGAAGTCTCAAAGTGCTTGTAAACTACAATTCTTTTACAGTAGACTTTTAGTACAAGACTTTTACAGTAGAATATAGCATACATGAATTAGCCGTAGCTGATCTATATAGGTGGAGCTGGGGAATATGGAGGGTTTCTGAAAGCACTGCTAAGGCAAATGCTAACCAAGTATTTGAAGGTTGAGCATGCCAGCTAACAAGCTACTGATACAGCTGGAGAAATATATAATTGCAAACATGTAAAACCTATTAGCCTGCACCATCTAGAGTTTCATTACAGAAATTTGTATTTAAATTCTATCAGTTATAGAAATACAGACCTGTCCAGAGGCAAGTAGGCATTGAGAATGGATCCAGCCATTGCTTTGGTACTAGCGTTGTCACTGATTGTCCCCAGACTGACGGTACCAGACTCCCCACTCAAACTGCAACGCTCCTTTTGAACATCAGCTTGAACCTCCAACCTGAGACAAACAAACAACAAATGAAAGGCTTGTTCACAGCAACCTTAATGTTTGGCATACATTTTTTGCACTTTACAATTGACTTTTGGATTATTGCAGATAATAGGCTTCATCACCAGCTAAAATGTATGATTCATCATGATAATATTCACAACAATGAATTTTGAAGTCTAAATAAAATCAGCAGTAGTAAATCGCTAAACGTAGGCTACAAACGAACTATGGCAAATCACTTGCTTCCATCTTTATAAAAACAAAAAAACGAAAACACAATGAGGCTGTGAAAGCAGACTAGTGAATAAATGAGAAAAAAAGTTGAGTAAATGTCCCAGAGAACGTCTGTACTCACATTCTTGCAGAGAACATGTATAAAATGGTCTTTTTGGACTGGGACTTCAATTCAAGAGACATGGCCCTTTAAGGTTTTTTTTTCTTTTGGCTAATAATTGTGCACATGACTTGACATGTAAACAAGGTGTCACTGACCTGTTAAAGCAGTTGACCATGGCACTTCCTGACAAGCTGCCAGTGATGCTGGCCCCAGCAAGTGCCATAGTGCTGGCGTTCTCACTCAGGTTGTCTCTCATTGCTCCAATGCGCTCCATATGGCTCCCGCTGGCACTCAGGCTGCCCGTCAGACCCCCTACACTGCCCTCGCCGATGCTGGGGTTATGCCTGGTCTCTGCTACTGAAGTGGTGTCTGTTGAGGTAGAAGGGGCAAACTTTTTAGGCTGTTTAGGCCCCTATGATTTCAGTGATGTGGAAAATGCAGACCTAATCGTAGGATCTAGCCATAAAAATAGAATTTAACTAATTTTGGATGAATAAATGTTGGGCTGTATTAGGGTTGGATAATAAATATTGATTTCTCGATATTCATCGATTCTCATTTTTACGAACCGACATCGATTCTTAAATCTCAAGAATCGATTAGTCATCCTGTTTCATTTGAATGAATGGAACATTGTATCGCGGCTGCGCGTATCCAAAAACAAAACAAAACAAAAAAAACGCAATAATCTTTGTGCTTTGTTACTATTGATATGAAACAAAGTCTCAATTTTCAAATTATATCCATTTTCTTTAGAAATTCAAAAACATAAATAATGTTTTGGCGCTGTGGCGTGAGATCGCTCTGGAGAAGCAGCAGCGCTGATCTCTCTTCCGGCTTAATAATACCAGTCACAGCGCCAAATAAACATGAATGAGCATCTGAAAGTGTGTTAAAGATAGAGTTCAACTTATCGAAATCCGTATCATGTCACATTGATTCGCTCAATCAGCGTTTCAACCGTGGAAAGACGTCAGTTAAACAGCTTGTAATCAATGTCATGTATCGTCATATTTACCTCAGAAAACCCACATAAACTCGTTAGTCAGCTACAAAAAATAACTCTAGAGAGGAAAATTTTGCTTAATATATACACCATATGCATTATAATCTTAATGTTCTTCAAAATTGAATGCATATTTGAATAAATCTGGCAAGTTTTTATGACAGTCACCATTTAAATGTTTATATTTCATATAATCTTTTTATTATAAAAATAAATAAAAGTGTAATTTAAGTGTTTGTATAGCTAGAAAACAGTTCATTATTACCTTCATATTAGGCTAATGAAGCCTAGTAGGCTACAACTAGACTCCCATAGTTTACAGCATTAGTTAAGAGATTTGATTCCTTGAGAAAATTTTGCCATTTTTTGTAACTGATATCCAAAATAAACTATATTGAATCGAATCGGAATCGCAAGCTTGTGAATCGAAATCGAATCGAACTGTGAAATTTGTGTCAATACCCAGCCCTAGGCTGTATACTTGAATCAACTGGACATGTCTGTGAAAACTCAAGCACAAACAGAATGCATGTTCTGCATGGCTCTTACTACATACAAACTTGAGCACACGTAACGCTCATGTTTTTTCAGCGTCTGTCGTCTCACCATATGAGCGAGGAGGACACAAGCTTCATTTTCAAAGCTGCTCTGAAAGTCACTTCATCAATATTTTACCATTTAATGTGATAAAACAGAAACTCAAAGGTCTGATTTACAACTCATTACAACTAGGGGTGTTGCAATATACCTGTGTTGATATTCAAAGCATGAAATATCGACATCGTGTTCATTTAGAGTGTGGCAATATACCGGTATTGGCGACAACGCAATTACTCCAACGCGAGTACCTGGTTGACCCGTCAGGTGGCTGTATTGCACCCGCTGCGGCAGACACTTATTAAAGACGACGCACCCCGGGCTATTCTTTCTATTGTTTGTAGCCCATAGGCTATGTCTTCATGTATGCATTATGTCTCACAGACAGAACTTTGGATTAAGATTGTTGAAGGGTGACATGCTGACATCGCTGCTGAAGGACTGCTACACTACAAACCTTCAATAAATTATTCTCCCCACAAGAACTCAGGTCAAGCTTACTTGTGTATTGGATAAATCGAATCCATTGGCGAGCCACCCAAACTACTGCTCGGCCAAATACAGCAAATTTAACACTATGACAGAAATATATTACTATTATCCAGTAAAATGTACTTCGCAAAATAATAATACGGTTCATTAACACATGATATTGTTTTTATATAATATCAGTTTTAAATTTAAACTAGTAATCAAATGAAATGTGAACAGTTCAGTTTTACAAAATTAATTCAATAGTTAAAGTTTTATGCATTCATTTGATTAAGTTTGATAATAAAATTGTATATATATCGATAATATAATCGGACAACACAGAATAAATGTATTAAAAATAAAAATATATATATATTATAAATTAGACTGATTATTAAAACTTACTTAAACAATTAATTAAAACAGAATGCAAAAAATGTCATGAAAATTTGAGAAACCTGATTGTAGCTTACACCGCTCATCAAGACAAAGGCTGTTTGTTCCCAGCGTTACTTGAGCTTCATGAGAATTATTTGGTGTTTGAGCAAAACTACAACAACTTGATCCTTGATTATCAGTTGTTGTGTTTGGAAAAGGATAAACCTCAAGGTCTCTAGATCTGGCTCACCTTCAATTCTAGTGGGACCCACTTTACCCGATAAACTGTACACATTTTTGCAAACCCCAGGAGGAGCACTTTAAACAACAACACATTTCACATATTTGTATTAAGCCTGAGCAACGAGTAGAGAAAGTGTGAAATGAGAGACAAATCCCGAGGGAGAGACGACCAAGACAGACACTGTAAATGAGAGAATAACAGAGAAGGCGAGATTCTGAAAGCTTTTCAACACGGTTAGCCTTCGGTGCACTCCGTTACAAAGGTGTAGTGAACAGCAGTGTGTTTGCCTCACCAGTCACAGCAGCTCCGGTGCCCACGTTCATATCGTTCTCATCATCAAACTCGATGCGCACACCTTTTCCATTCCCCGCAGACACGCCACAACCACCGCTGCGGCACAGAGAGATGGGCACCACACCGTAGACGTATGCCAACATGATGGGCACTCCGATCCCTATGCAGACACAAAATATGATGGTTACTCAACACTACTATACAAGCAGTACAGCCACCTTTAAACCAGATAGATTATCAATTAAATCTGGATTTATAAGAAGTAAAGTGTTAAGGGCCAAAGATAAGAACTATAAAGTCTTAATTATTGTTCTAATTCTGTGAGAATAAGGAAGGGCTACATAACAATAACAACGATACGATCCAACATACAGTCCCTGCATTGTAAAATGTAAGTTATACTTGTGAGGAGTGAACATTTAGACATAGAGAAAAAGTATCAAACGTATCTTGTGCAGCAAAGTTAGCTTTTCTTTTACACGTGTTTATAACAATATTTAAATCCAACAATATTTAATAAAAAAAAAATATATCGGAATATCGGATTTTAAAACCCAAAAATATTTGTATCGGTATCGGTCTTCAAAATCCTTTATCGGTCGGGCTCTAGCAGTTAGTGCTACTACAGTAAATCCAATGTTAAATGATGGCCATTTGTAGGTTGAAAAGCGTTCTGACTGTATCGTTGCCCACAGTATTGCTCAGCGTTGAGACGATCAGTGAGTAAACGCATCTGCTCTAGTAACTCGTACGGATAAATTGTCCATGTGGTGCAGTTCAAACGAGTAGCGCCATTTGATTCCGCTTTATATCAAACATTTATTAAACTCGATAATCGTTTTTCGAGAAAAAGTGTTTTGATAATCGTTCTTTAAAAATAGTGCAAATCAAACTGCTGTAAATCAAATCAAAATGACTCATTGGGGAGAAAAAAGAAAAGAAATTGAGTCTGCTTACCAACAGTGACAGCGGCAACCACTGGAGACACGATCACTGACAATGTCACCCCGCCGGCTATGACGAGGTTCCTCTTGTGCTTAGAGATGTCCTTTCCCTCATAACGATTATGAATCTGAAGTAGATGGATTCAAAGAGTGAGTGAACACTGCTCATCCACATTCATTATTCTCGATTAAATTACAACTTAATGCTCTAACAAATCTCTTGAAGATCAAACAAGGTGGATAAGTGTGTGAGAAGACATGTAGGTCATCATATTTCACAATGCACAGAATTCAGGTCAGATAAACAGACTGTTATGGAAATCCCTTCATAATGAAATTCAGATTGAACAGCACATTTCTGAAGTGCTATTAATCATTGTAAAAAGTAACCAGGTTGCAGTGGATTCATCTATTTCAGAGACGGGGGCTGCATATTAACTCAAACACGAAACCAAATCCTAAATGTAGGACACAAATTATACTTATTTGCTGGACATAAATCTCAAATCTATTAATACAGATGTAAGACTAGCGCTTGCCAAACTGGTTTCAACATGTTGGCACAATTCTAACTGGATTTATAATAAGCAACACTGTTTTTCTAGTCAGATAAAACGAAGGCCCTTTATTATCTTGTCGTCATGACAAAGGAATTTGGAGAAACTGCCTGCATTTTCATGACCGCTCATTTTTGCCAAATCCTCTGAAGTACATTTTTCCTTAATTTAACCCATACTATGTGCCAATTAGCTGACATTACAAGTTAAGGTTGATAATGCAGGAAATGTAAAGATTAATTACATAAGATTGTCCATGATTATCAGGACAGCTTAGAATTTATGAAAGGTTTGTTGAAAATATATGCAGGCTTTTTACACACAGGCAAAAAATATTACAACATACAATATGACTTTTAAATTTATAAAATAAAACCGTAAGGTTTAACTTTTAAAGAAATTAAAATGACTATTTTTACAGCTATACTATATTTTTATTAAACCCTTTTTTATTTTACAATAGAACAGCTTTATTAATTATTATTTAAACAAATTATTAATCTTTAAAAACGATTTTTGTATATTCTTTTGAATTGGTCAGAAACAGTAGGACTGTGGTCTATGAAAAATCTCATGTGGAAAGATATAACACTTGACTATGATTACTGAAAGAGGTCCCCCAAATTATTCAGCCTTAAAGCAACACCATGGAACCTTTCCTCTTTGGTCACCCTACAGGTTAGAAACAAAATTGTCCATTACGGCCGTCATAAATAATTTAGCCTAGCGTCGCACACACGCTCATTGTTTATCCAGCACCGGCTTTAGAATGAATGATGTCCACAGACAAGGTAGAGTATGTCACATGATGTCATGAAAGGATGATATATTGCGTCATCAGAAACGAAGAAAAAACAAAATAATGACTATTGTAATGCTTGACGTAAAGCAGTCGAATTTTGAACCATCTCGAACCATTAATTTCCGTAGTGCCAGTAAAAACGATACAGAAGTGCCTTTCACCCTGTTACGACTTGATGAACAAGTGATAAGATTTTGGAAACATTAGTTTAAGGTAAAATGTTACATGGTGTTGCTTTAACAGGATGGACCGCACTCAAAAACTTTTTTTTATATATATATATTTTTTCATCATATGTATTATACATATGCCCATCCCTACAAATTAACCCCTTTTTTTCTAGAATTATTCATTCTTTCCTAATTGAACTATTCAATTCAGTCTTTTGATATCCCAATATACTTTGCATAAAAAAAATACTGCAATGTCAGTTTTCAACATCAAGCATTTCTAATTGTTTTCTAATCCAAGTTACAAGTATGTAATGCCGCACTTACGTTTGTATTTCAAACACTAAATAAAGAGTAAAATTTTTGGCTTGAATTTATAAAGTTCATTTTCATTACGAGTTGAGTATCCTGCAGGATTATCATGATAGAGTAAACAGAGACAGACTGTTCAGTTCTCAGTCCTCCTATTCCACAATGACAGCTACTATCAGTGGTTGTAAAAGAAACTTTTGGCACCAGGCTGACAGTCACATTAGGGACTTTCACACCAGAGGAACCTTTTCATAGTTCTTGGAACTATTGGCAGAAGTACCCACTTTTTGGCTTAGTCACACTGTAGGAACCAGGAACGATTTTATTTTTAGGAACTACTGTTGGGGGAACTAAATTAGCTCCTAGTTCAGAGTAGGGTCTAACAAAGCACAATAGGAACTACCAGTGACACAAAAAGTCGTGTAAATATTTACTCCATGAATATGGAAAACAGCGATGACGCCATTTACTTTTCTCAGCCTCGATGATATGCAACACAGCAAGTTTTCATAGGAGATTTCGTCTCTTAGCCCCACTTTTTGTTCGTTCAGTCGTGTAAATTACATTACGCATTTACATTACATATCAGTTATCACGAAACCAGAACACAGACAGCTCCAATCATGCCATCCTCTATCCACCGGTTGTTGACGTTAATAAATGGCACGCTTAAAGACGCCTATGTCTGCCGCTTCTTAGCTCTTCCTGACGGTGTGAATGCAATCAGGAAAATGGCTGGCGGGGAATTAGTTCTCAGGGAACTATCATAGACAGTAAAAGAATTGGACAGAATTATCCTTGTGGCTAGTTCCTATAACCAAGTTCCTAGAACAACCCCGGTGTGTAAGCCCCTTATTACTATGGCAAACTATTTAGATAAAGCAAAAATATATATATATATATATATATATATATATATATATATATATATATATATATATATATTAAAAAAAATTTTGCGCTATCTAAATAGAAAAAGCAAAAATATATACTATTATTATTTATATATATATATATATATATATATATATATAAATAAAATAATAATAGTATATATTTATGTAAATATAATACCTTGCAAAAACCAATCACAATTGGGTACAGCAGAATTAAACTTTACTTTTCATTCTCAACATTCAGAGATTATTTGGAGTGGCCACCCACCTTTCTACCCACATACACAGGAATCCCAATGATCATTGCAGGTATAGCAATGCCAGCAATAAGTGCAATGCCAACCGGAGCACCCACAAGTGTCCCCAACTGCCACAGGATTTTCTTCTTCCTGCTCCAGGGCTTCTTACCCCAAAACGTGCATCCTGAAGGACTGTGATAGAAACAGAGAAATTAAACCTAGAAATGTAACCTTAGCACAAAAAGAAAAAGTTTCCACCACTCTTTGAGCTTCATCAGTTCTCACAGATTTACAGCATTATATTGTGAATGTTGCAGCGGTCTCCATACTGACCTTAAGTAGTGCAGGTCAGAGATCTCCTTCATACACAGCCAGCAGAACTCACAGCCACACACAGCACAGGTCATGTGATTACAGCTCCCATCGTTCATCTTAATGATGTAGGCCGCACAGCGGGGACATGGCTTTATGTCATCGGCTTTAGGGACACAAGACACAACAGTTAAAACCACTCCGCGCTGAAATATGAGATTTCAGACGTTTTCACACCAAGTTTGAGATACTCATTTCGTACAAATCACAGTATATCATTTTCTAAGGGAGAGATGCCATTTTCATTCTAGACAGCACTTGATTGCTCTAAAATCAATCAATCAGTTTAAACCAGTTTCATGAATGAAACTTCTGACTAGAGCCCGACCGCTAAAGGATTTTGAAGGCCGATACAAATATTTGTAGGTTTTAAAATCTGATATATCGGCCGATATTTTATTTATTTATCTTTTTAAACTGGAGATGATTAGTCACAAATTTTGTCATGCTTATTTGAGTTAAGAGAACTGATGAGGATGTTCTTTTAATTGTTATTTAAGCGATGTATGTATCGTGACCAACTCAACGAGTGTTGCCAACAGAGACGGTGTAGAGTGCCCTCTGGTGGACAAACTATACAACTCCAACACTCATGACATGGTTCAAGCGTATTTCGGCCATTTTTATTTTATTTTTGAAATATTAATTTATCGGCCATTATAACTCCCGATACCAATAGTTTGGAAAATGCCTAATATCGGCCGATAATATCGGTCTCCCGATACATCAATCTGGCTCTACTTCTGATATTAAAGATATACCACCAATAAAACGGACCACACTTTGATGTCAAGTGCCCATTGGTCTGCACTGTGCTAGTGTGAGTTTAGTGGGCTTACCAGCAGCGCCGCTCTCCTGGCTGTAGCTGAGTGACGATGATCTGAAGGGTCTCAGACGGAGACTCTGAGCTCTCTGCTGTCGGGCGGCGTCACAGGTCTGATTTGGGTGCCACAGCTGTTTACAGTGGTAACAGAACTCCGTTCCGCAGCCCTCACGACCACACGTGATCTTTGGACAGCTGGCACAACCGAAGGCGATGACTGCATACCTGTCAAATCAAACAGACAAATACTTTCACAGCTATACACGAACATAACAGAAAAGATGCATTCTCTCATACATATCTGAGGGCACTCATCTAGATGCTCACAGTAAACTAATAATTAGTAAACCAATCATTCATGTTTGTCCATTCTCCAAAACAAATATGCCATGTTACATAACTGCAGCAATCTCGAGTCTTTTTGACCCATCTAGATTCACAGCCCTGCTAATTCAAACTGATGGCATCATCAATTACCGCTGGCAATGGCCATCGTGACCCGATCTCTATTAATGAGAACCTATTAAATGATGCTTGTCTGCAGGGATAATGGTTGTTGGAAAGTCACAAGGGGGCAGACGGAATGATTGAGAGAAAACAGTGACAGGATCACTATGCTAACTGATCTGTGTGCTAGACAAAAGTTGCATAAGAGGCTACAACAGTCCTTGTAATGTGATAAAGCACTAGAAGCGTGAATGTGCGCTACAGGATCAGTCGGTTATTCCAGCAACAAAGAAGACATGATCTCAAACCTCATGAAAGAGTCTTATGTTTGCCTGTGTGGACTGACATAATTACACAATTTAATTTGATACAAAAGAAGCTACAACTCCTTGGTGCAATCCAGATGTCATTTGGTGAACTGTCGGTTTTCAGCCCGAGACATCTGCTTCCAAAAACAATGTGGCCTTTGTCATTAGAGTTTGCCAAATTTCTAGAGGAGTCCGAGTGTACGAGTTAACACAATGTTGGAGACATAAGGCACCCCCTTGCCTGCTGTACAATCAACCCTAAAAAAATAAAATAAAATAAATAGTAATCTCAAAATAAGGATAGTGACAGCAACAGAACAAAGATCACAGCATGAAACATGGCACACAGCCTTTCCACTAAACGGAAGACATGTTTTAAAAAAAAGTGTACATAAAGTGTTTCCCCTACCATTGTTTTAGGAAACGACCCCCCGCCCCCCCTAAAATGCTGACGAAATCCAGTCATAAAAAAGGATTTTACTGTATATTTGAGGAAAATGTTTTTATTTCAGTACACTTGAAATAAAAATCGCGATTTAGACTAGTGTGTGTGTGTGAATATTAAACCACAAATAGTATTTAAATACGAATCCTGTTTGTATGAATCGTATGTTCCGTGTGAATGAATAGTGCAGCCCAGAGCCGTTAAATATTAATATGTTTTTCGACGGCTCTGGTGCAGCCGACGCGCAGATTTATTTACCACACACACACACACACACACTGAAGACACACGTGTGACGCTTGCGCTGTTTTTTTGTCTACATGAAGACAGAAATGATTGAACTTCCTCTCCAGGCTCTAGATCCACTCTGAAAGTCACTTCGTGATCATTTAACCGCTTCATTTGTAAAACTATCATCATGATGATCATCATGACAAACCATAGACTGTTAGAGTGACAAACACACAGAAACTCCAAAGAGCTTCACGGCAACCCGTCAAAATAAAAGTTTGGTTTAACTTGACAGAAATATATTATTGTTGTACAGTTGAAATAGGAAATGTCCAGATGTAATAATACATTAACACTAATACGAATAAATTATGATTTTTTTAAACAAAACTGAATTTAAGGAATAATCCATGTTTTAATTTTAACACTAAAGCTCATTGTGCAGCACATTATTTGACAAAAAGTTTATGATAAAATTTGTGTTTTATGGCTTAATTTTATTACCAGCAAAAACACAGAATTAGTGTGATTTTTTTTCTCATATATCTATAGGTTTAAAAAAAATAATAATACATGATTTGAATTATTATACATTCTTTTTGATGTCTAATAATAAAAAAAAAAATTACATGCCCGCTCCGCTACAGTAGCAGGTAGTGTAGTGTACTTTCCTAGGGGAAACACTGAAAAAATCCTAGGGGAAACACTGACATATTTTCTAAAACATTAACCTTACCTAACCTTAGCCATCCCACAATGCAGAATCAATGCAACTCACTCCGTCTGCTATTCACAATATCTATGAACATGCTCTACTAAATGCCTGACAACCAGAAAGTGTCTGAAAACAAGTTTTATTTTTTAAAACCCATAATGTTTGCTTAAAGCACTCAACATTCCTTTAACTCAATATGAAGGTGGCTTGCTTTAACACTGTTATCTAATGCAGGGTTTTATAACCTGGGTCACCTGATTTCTCTGTAGCTCTTTTCCACCAGAATACTTTGTGTTCTCGGCCAGGCAAAATGGAGCCTGTTACGAACTGGCCGCATATTTCCACAGATTTGAGGAACAAACAGTGATGTAATGCTGTTATGTGTTGTTTACAAGACTAGAAAGAGTCTAAAATCAAACAGTGTGCATCTCAGTGTTTGTGACTTCTGTTTTGCTTTTCACACTAGCAGGAGTGATTCTAGCTTATCGGCAGAGTACAGTTGATTCACTTGTTCGCTCACACTCTTGCATGCACAGTTTTATATATCTAGATATAGAGAACAATTTTCTGGCCAGGAACAACAATTTCTGCAGCAGAAATACACAGAACAGATCAATAACGCACAAAATCCGGAAGTGCATCGTTGGAAAAATCTCTCTCTGATCACCCCTCAAAGCATACCACAGTATATATATATATATATATATATAACCTGCCATGACACATTGACTAGTTCTTTTCCTACATTATTGTTGGTGCTATGGCGTGTTAAAAAAAAAAACTAGAATACAATATACCTAATTAATCTAACTGGGAAGAGCTTTTTGCTAGACACAACAGACATCCTCTAGGCGACCCACTGTCCTGCTAAGTTTTTCCAACCTGCTTCTGTATTTAATAGGGCTGGGTAATAAATATCGATTTCTCGATATTAATCGATTCTCATTTTTACGAACCGATATCGATTCTTAAATCTCAAGAATCGATTAGTCATCCTGTTTCATTTGAATGAATGGATCATTGTATCGCGGCTGCGTGCATCCAAAAAAAAAAAATCGCAATAATCTTTGTCCTTTGTTACTATTGATATGAAACAAAGTCTCAATTTTCAAATTACGTCCATTTTCTTTAGAAATTCAAAAACATAAATAACGTTTTGTCGCTGTGGAGTGAGATCGCTCTGGAGAAGCAGCAGCGCTGATCTCTCTTCCGGCTTAATAATACCAGTCACAGCGCCAAATAAACATGAATGAGCATCTGAAAGTGTGTTAAAAGATAGAATACAACTTATCGAAATCCGGATCATGACACATTGATTCGCTCAATCATTGTTTCAACCGTGGAAAGACGTGCTTGTAATCAATGTCATGTATCGTCATATTTACCTCAGAAAACCCACATAAACTCGTTAGTCAGCTAGAGAAAATAACTCCAGAGAGGAGCATTTTGCTAAATATATACACCATATTACATATGCATTATAATCTTAATGTTCTTCAATATTTAATGCATATTTGAATAAATATGGCAAGTTTTTATGACAGCCACCATTTAAATGTTTATATTTCATATAATCTTCTTATTATAAAATAAATAAGTGTAATTTAAGTGTTTGTATAGCTACAAAACAGTTCATTATTACCTTCATATTAGGCTAATGAAGAACTATAGACTCCCATAGTTTACAGCATTTAAGAGATTTGATTCCCTTGAGAAAAATTGCCATTTATTGTAACTGATATCCAAAATAATCGATATCGAATCGAATTGTAATCGAAATCGAATCGAATTGCAAGCTTGTGAATCAAAATCGAATCGAATTGTGAAATTTGTCTCAATACCCAGCCCTAGTATTTAAGCGATCCTGAAGAGCTTGATTAGCAGCTTTAGGTGTGTTCAATTAGGGCTGGAAATAAACGTTGCAGGACAGTGGGTAGCCAGGAGCATGGGCGAAGACCTCAGCTCTATAACGACAGGTATAATAGTACCTACTGAGAAAATAAGTATAACCGATTATCAAAAAGGACAAGAAAAAAAATTCTGCTCAAATGTTGTGTTATTCAAACACAGGGCACAGCTGAGTGCTTAGCATGACAAGATACGCTGCCAGGCTCTCCAATGGCCTGATAAAGTCTCCATTCAAAGTGACAGGGTCACCAGTGTCAGGCCTTCAAAAGCGCTGATCACAACACAATACTGTGCCTTTGGCTTGTGTTAACTTCAAGATGACGACCCAGACAGCTCTGCCTCAGACTCCGAGTACAAGCCGATCAAAAAGAGAAAAGCTGAATCCCAGCACAATATCACAGCGCTCATCGTAATAAAGTCTCTGGGGCCTTTTTACTAAGAACATTTACACTAATGTTCAAAACATTGGGGTTAACACTTGTTTTGAATGTTCTATTCAAAGAATCCTAAAAAAAAAAAAAATGATCACGGGTTTCTACAAAAATATTAAGCAGCACAATTGTTTTCAACAATAATAAGAAATGTTTTTAGAGAAGCAAATCAGCATATTCATGAAGGATCATGTGACACTGAAGAATAATGGCTGCTTAAATTCAAACTGAAAAAATAAATTACATTTTAAAATATATTCAAATAGGAAACACTATTTTAAATTGTACTTATGAATAATAATAATAATAATACAAATATTACTGGTTCTGTATTTTTGATTAAATAAATGCAAGTCTTGATGAGCATAAGACGCTTCAAAAACAAAACAAAAATTCTTACTGAGCCCAAACATTTGAATGGTAGTTCACATTCATGTATACTTTGACAGAAAGATTAAGAATGTAGCTGAATTGGTGTAGCTTAGCTTGATTATAACTATCTATGCATGTAAACATACATATTGACACTTCTAAAGTCAATTTAGGTAAGAGGCTGTTTATAAATGCTTACACACACAAAATGACCTCTACACTCGCATATCAAAACAAACAGACCACAAATAAGCAAATACACACAACATGCAGTCATGGCAGCTGTGGCAACACAACGGCAGCTGTCGCAACATCACAGCCATGCAATGAAAACCAAAGCATTGATTTAGACCTAACCAGGAAAAAGAAATGTCATGAAAACCCCAACTCCCATCATGCTGCTATAGCAACAGGATGTTAGCAGCATTGTCAACGTTCCTTTTCAGGCAAATCCTTTCACTCGGCAGCCATCTTTGAAACGCCTCACAGGCAGCTATTTCGGTCATGCAAGTGCAGCTCCCCTCTCTTTGATTGGGGAACATCAAATTCTCATAATACATCGAAAATATAATGGATAGGGGTGATCAAAACAGAACTCACGATATTTAAACCCAAAATAAAGTTTTTATTTTTACTTTTTTATTATTATTATAATCAGGATCCACAAATATCCCCGCACTGCATAATTATAGCCAACATTGTGTCAACATTATTTATAATCATTTAAACAGTGCTTGCTATGTCCAGACTCTCCTGCTATTAATGCACTATACATATAAAAATAATCCATCTAATACTTGCAATAATCATACTAATAAAAAACTAAATGTAATATGGTGATTTAAATTATGTTTGCGCTTTAAAATCGTTGTGGTTTGAAACATAAGGGGTGGTACATCTAAACTTTTGGATGAATTATACCTTAGCCTTGGATAAAACTAACTCATATCGGGAATAATACCATTTACATCAACGATACATATTGCATTTTTAAAATCGCGGTATCTCAATATATAACAATGTATCTTTACACACCCCTAGTAATGTATTGATAAGTAATTTATTACAACTGAAATAGACACCAATTATAACATTGTTAAAATGTTTAAATGCATTTCTAATCCAAAATTCAATTCTTGACCAGGGTCATATTAATAAACTAATATGATATTGAAATTAAATAAAGCATTAACTGAAATGAAATGTAACATTAAAAACAAAAATAACTTAATTTCAGCCAGTTTCCAAGGAAACATCAAATTTTCATTTGGTTTAACTTGATGTAACAAAACAAAACAAAAAAACTAAAGATTTTTTTTTAAATGAAATGGAAAATATAAAATCAAAAATGGAAAGTATTAATGAGAAGTATAATAGTATCTAAAAGAGCACTGCTGATTTCATGCATGTCTGAGCTTGGACAGTTATGATCCGTCACAGGTCCATCCTACACATTTTTGTTAGCAGAAAGTCTGCACATACATTCAAAAGTTTTGGGTAAGTAAGTTACTTAAACAAGGTCACACTGGATTAAAAGTGAAAGACGTTTATAATGTTGAAAAAGATTTGCCTTATTTGTCTAAACGTGCACTTACCCGCAGTCCGGAGCAGGGCACCATCGGCAGTCAGGGTCTGCCACCAGCCAGCGGCGCAGCATGAACTCCTCGTACTTCTCCATGAGCACACGGTCATTGAGTATCATGCGGATGTCATGGGGGTTGAAGCGCTCGGAGCACTCTGGGCAGCTAATGTTGACCCTGCTCTCAGATATCTCTATGCGAAGATACTGTCGAAGGCAGTCGGCACATGAGCGGTGGTGACATGTCATGATGTCAGGGAAACGGTCTCTGGTGTGACGGAGCAGGCACAACGGGCACTCCAGCAGCTCAGAGGTGGAGGCAGAGGATGAGGAAGATGAAGATGAGGTGGAGGCCACACCGGGTGCGGAAAGTGCCGAGACGTGGTCCGGCTGCTGGCACATTTCTGAGTGCACGCTCTCCACACTAGCGATGCCATCCACTCCAGCGGCTAGAGCCCGTGATTTACGAGATTTGGGCTCCCCGCAGCGACGACGGAACAGTGAGCGCAGCGAGATGCGGCGTTTCTTAGGCGTCTTCCGTACAGAGGGCAAACTGACAGAGGAGGTGGCAGAGGGGAGGTCCCTCTCGGACCCTTGTTGCTGCTGATGCAGGCTCATTTCTCCAGAGGAGGCACTGTGGTTTCCAAAGGACTGGGAAGCTTCTACAGGGAGGGCAGGGAAAGAGGAGGAGGAGGGGGAGGGGGAGGGAGGGGAGAGAGAGGGAAAGGGGGACAGGGTTTTCAGAGGGGAGCGCGAAGTGTTAAGACATGGTGGTGAACTCTCTGCAAGTTGCTCCCTTGATCCAGGCAGCTGAAGTTGAGACACACGTGTCAGTTTGGAGTCACCAGGCTGGATCTCGACCTGATCTGTGACAGAAACAGAGACAGAAACTGAGTGAGACAAACTGTGGAAGACCTCATTTAACACTTTTTTTTTTTGCTGACGATTCTACATCATTTTCAGATGTCAAAGCATTAATAACTATAAACTAGGGCTGTCAGTTAAAAGAGTTATTAACGGTGCAATTTTAACGCAAAGCCATTTTAACGGCGTCATTTTTTTTTATCGCGTGATTAACGCATCTTTTTGGCCTAGCAAACTTTGTCGTTTTTTTTTTTCACATGCTTTTGCAACAGGACGCGGCGCTGCGCTATAGCCCCCTTTCCAAAAAAACATTTTGAGAGGCGGTTCGGAGCCGGTGCCTGCGCGTGAACCAGTTCTTTGTGTTTCGACAGCCAAAGAACCAGTTTGCGGCCGGGAAAACTGGTTCCAAAACGGCACCAACTCTTTGCTGGACTAGAACCGTTCTTTTACCACGTCACGTTTACATCTGGGGCTGGAGCGGGTTTATGTGTGTTCTAAACATATTTTCTGACCATCGCAAAGCCAGGAGAAACTGCAGAAACATGCAAGCGTTTTTATTTTTTTTTTTATTTGAAACATAAGCAAAGAAGAAAACAGTCACGATATAGAACAAATAAATGGAAAGAAAAAAGACACAAGACAGGGGTACATAACTTATCAGAAAAGATTACATATCAAACGAAAAGATTAAAAAAACGTACATATTTCAATTGTTTTTAAAGTTCTCTTGGTACACGAATTAGAGATAATCCCAAAGCAATGTACTTGCAAGCGTTTCTAGCAACGTGCACAGTGACGTAACGACGTCATTCCCTGGGCACTCTAGTCAGTGGAAAAACAAACAGGTTCTAAACGGGTTCACAAGTTGAACCAACTCCGAACCAGCACCAGTTCCGAACCAGTTCTTTTTTTGGTGAAAAAGGGGTATATGAAACCCATTCATTTCAATGGCTTGCGCCCATTGCACCGCGCGAGGACGTTTTGTTGCTCCGTCGACCAAAGCGCAAGCGGATCTAGCTAGACCAGAAACAAAACAACAGGCATGCCACACACACTTGTTTGGGTCTACGAGCCGGCCATGTTGATAAGAGCATTAAATTGAAAAAAATTAAATAATGGGACAAAAATAAATCAAGAGACATTTAGAACAGATTAATCACGAGTCAACTATGACATTAATGCGATTAAATATTTTAATCGTTTGACAGCACTTCTATAAACCTAATATAAAAATTGTAATTTAAAAATAAGTTGTATGGGGAAAGTTTACGTGGGAGTGAGGGAAGTAGGTAAAAGGAAGTGGCATGAAAGCAATAATCTGAAAATTAAATACATTTTCATCATTTACTCACAAAGACTTTCTTTAGTTTAACAAAAGGTTTTTTGAGAAAGTCAATGTGCACCAAATCTGTTTAGTTACAAACATTCTTCAAAATGTTGTTCCATGTTCCACAGAAGAACTAAAGTTTGGAACGACACGCACGTGAAACAATGACAAAAATTTTCCTTCAATGCTGCTTAACCATTTTTATAGAACGTCACTTTGGTAAAATTATTTGCTGTACATTGAGCAGTTGGAGTGACGTTCTTTACCCATAAATGAAATGCATTTAAGACTAGAGCCCGACCAATAAAGTATTTTGAAGGCCGATACCGATACAAATATTTGTTGGTTTTAAAATCCGATATTCCGATATATCGGCCGATATTATTTAATTATTTTTTTTTTATTTCAGAAACACGCAACAAAACATTAACAGATTTCCCTAACATTAGTTATTTATAGTTAAAAATTTTAACTAAAATAATATGATAATGCATTTTAAAAAGAATGCAGAATGTGTGGCGCGTAAGTGTTGCCAACAGGGACGTGTAGAGCACCCTCTGGTGGACAAACTATACAACTCAAACAGTCATGACATGGTTGAAGCGTGTTTCGGCCGTTTTTATTTTATTTTTGAAATATTCATTTATCTGCCATTATAACTGCCGATACCGATATTTAATATCGGTCTTGCTCTATTTAAGACATGTAATTCCAGCTTTAAATCTAGTAGAAATTAAATTGATTTGATACAGCAGCCAACTGACTAACGATAATAATTTTTTTTTCAAAAACAGCTTTGAGTATTGAAACACTAGTACACTGTGATTACACACATACTTATGCATAGCAATAGTTCAGTTCACAAATTTCATGTGAACAGCAAGTTTAAAGGTTGAAATTGATTCCTGCTGTCTGAAAACACATTAAAACACTGCCAAGATGAGAAGAACTGACTCAGTGGAAAAGTTGATGAAAGGCTGAACACAGTAAGTTCATAGTAATGAAACCATTACAAAAAGACTGGAGAACCACTTTAGAACAGGACGCGTCATCACTGATATTGTACGGGATAGAAGAAACTATTGCATGGGAGTGAAAGCCACAAACCATGTTAAGGAACCCGAGACAGAGCAGCAGAACAGAAGTGACCGGAGAAGAGAATGAGAATAATTCGTCATTCACAGAGAAGATCTTCTCGCCCTGCCTGCAGGCCTTTCACACTGTTGAATATGACATCTGCTCTGCCTCAAGAGTTCTGAGAGCTCACATTTCAGACCTCAACAGTAGTGATGAAGAGTATCAGTCTCAATTGATTAGCACAAAGACTCTTAAACCAAATGAGGAAGAGACACTCGACAGACATGAATCATCTAAACTTCCCAAAAATGCTGCAGTCTGTCACATGAGAGCTGAGAGGTCATATGAATAAAAGGACATTGTACGTAATGACTCTCAAAAATAAAAGGAGTTTTCCACACACTCTATTTGGCAGGATGAACCAGCTGTTTCTCTCTCTTATAATCCATGACTCTAAGAAGAAATACTTCAACCTCCTTGTGCAAATACTAGGGATGGGCATTTTTCAAAAATATTGAATTCGAATATTCAGGCTCATAAAAATAGAATATTCGTTTATTTAAATGACGTTTAACGAACATTTTATTTTTTTAAAGTTGAAATTTGTTTACGTTTCTACAAGCTTACAATTAGGCAATATACACAACATGCTTACAATATATAGTTGAAAACATTAAACAGTAGGCCTGTGTAAACAAAAGCATTAATAAGCACATACTCAAGCAGCGCAAACGGAAAAAATGCCTACTAGGGATGTCCCGATACCACTTTTTCACTTCCGATACCGATACCGATGCCGCACCTTTGGCTTTTGCCGATACCGATATTAGTCCGATATTTTTTTTTTCGTGGTCCGACGTGCCGTATACGGCCCACAGGGTGGTTTATAGGTTTAACTTTGTGAAAGACAAAACAAAACAAACACAAAAGTAAACATAATACATATCTTTGGAAAGCTGAGAAACTCGTGATTCGAACGACGTAAACCATTTTAAGATACAATCAACACAGCGGGCACAATCTGTCTCTTTGTCAGACCACCAACAGCCAAAACAAACCAACACAAACTGGAAGAAACTCACCAATTAGCCATCTGTTAGTCCACATTCCAACAAAAATGGTTTGGTTTCACTGTAAAGCGTCCATAGAATCCAATTTGAAGAAGTTTTTAGTCCAAAACAATTAGGGATGTCCCGATACCACTTTTTCACTTCCGATACCGATACCGATGCCGCACCTTTGGGTTTTGCCGATACCGATATTAGTCCGATATTTTTTTTTTCGTGGTCCGACGTGCCGTATACGGCCCACAGGGTGGTTTATAGGTTTAACTTTGTGAAAGACAAAACAAAACAAACACAAAAGTAAACATAATACATATCTTTGGAAAGCTGAGAAACTCGTGATTCGAACGACGTAAACCATTTTAAGATACAATCAACACAGCGGGCACAATCTGTCTCTTTGTCAGACCACCAACAGCCAAAACAAACCAACACAAACTGGAAGAAACTCACCAATTAGCCATCTGTTAGTCCACATTCCAACAAAAATGGTTTGGTTTCACTGTAAAGCGTCCATACAATCCAATTTGAAGAAGTTTTTAGTCCAAAACAATTGTATATATGAATAAACATCCATGGAATGTAAATAGTAGCATTTCGCGTTAGCCGACAGCGCTATCACAACTTCGACGCACTAATGCTACGTTCACACCGGACGCGAATAGGGCGTCAGGCGCGAATGATTTCAATGTTAAGTCAATGCAAGAAAAATTCCTGCGGCGCGAATGAGGCGTGGAGCGCGGCGCGGAAGACGCGAATCAAGTTGGCGCGAATGGCGCGAATTGAGCGTTGTGCATTCACGCGTTTGACGCGAATTCGCATCTGCCGCCCGAGTTGAACTGCTTGCTCACGTGGTGAAGTGTCTGGATGCTTCAATAAATTATTTTGTTAATATGACTAAATGCATGGTGGGATTATGCACAACAAAGCAAATGTTTCATCACTTAAAACATTATTTCTATATGGAGACATGTTCATTTTGTATTGAATGTTATTCATTCCATATCTAGAAATAGTGTTTTGTTGTAAAGACAGCCAAGTCTCCCGGAAGTTCCGGGAGTCTCCCGCACATTGATAGCGTCTCCCTGATGCCCGCAAATTAGTTCAAATCTCCCGGAATCTAGAGCGAGACATACTGCGCGCATAACATACATAGCGCGCTATATATATATATATCAACATATGTGCATACATTCGTATCTGGACGTGAGAGAGAGAAAAAAAATCACAGGACAGGTTAATAACTTTTGAAGGCTGGCTCTATTTATTATCAAAACAAAAATAAATGACAGCTAGATTAGATGGATGAGGGGCCGGGCGAGGGTGATCCTCGCTCAGATGCGGGACAACAGGTCATCAAACTGGGCGCGTGACAGGCGGAAGTACCGCTGACAGCGGCCGTCATCCAGCGCAGCTCCTGGAGCGAGCAAATGGTGAAACTCGCCAAACGGTTCGGCTCCGAAGGGTCCGGTGGACACAAATATACGGCGACGATGATCCCCACGCCGCTGTTCTGCTATCCATAGTAAATACAGAGCGGTAACTCTCTTGATGAATGCTCGGTCGACATAAAAACAATGACCGCCAACGGATTTTGATTCTGACGCGCGTCACGCGCGTAAATTTCGCTTCAAACTATACGCGCGCCAGTTTCGCTCTCTCTTTGAGTGACAGTTTATCTATCCAGTTGCAATAGAGAATGAAATGACGCTATTTTCTGATAGCCAATGAATTTCTGAGAAGACTGAAATGCAGCTTTTGTGGAATCATCCGATTACATTAGAATCCGTGCGCAAAAGCGAGAGTGATTCTCTGCACGCGTGTGCTTAAACACAACAATCATCACGTGACAGGCTGCGCCGCTAAACTGGATATCGCTCATATTTTTTTCTCCCCTCCGATCTCCGATCTAGCGTTCTGGGCCGGTATCGGCGCGATACCGATGCCGTGGATCGGATCGGGACATCCCTAAAAACAATTGTATGAATAAACATCCATGGAATGTAAATAGTAGCATTTCGCGTTAGCCGACAGCGCTATCACAACTTCGACGCACTAATGCTACGTTCACACCGGACGCGAATAGGGCGTCAGGCGCGAATGATTTCAATGTTAAGTCAATGCAAGAAAAATTCCTGCGGCGCGAATGAGGCGTGGAGCGCGGCGCGGAAGACGCGAATACGCCTCATTCGCGCGTCAAGTTGGCGCGAATGGCGCGAATTGAGCGTTGTGCATTCACGCGTTTGACGCGAATTCGCGTCTGCCGCCCGAGTTGAAAAATCTGAACTTTGGCGTGAATTCGCGCCGCGTTAACCAATCAGGAGCCTAGCTGCTTGCTCACGTGGTGAAGTGTCTGGATGCTTCAATAAATTATTTTGTTAATATGACTAAATGCATGGTGGGATTATGCACAACAAAGCAAATGTTTCATCATTTAAAACATTATTTCTATATGGAGACATGTTCATTTTGTATTGAATGTTATTCATTCCATATCTAGAAATAGTATTATGTTGTAAAGACAGACATCCCAAGTCTCCCGGAAGTTCCGGGACTCTCCCGCATATTGATAGCGTCTCCCTGATGCCCGCAAATTAGTTCAAATCTCCCGGAATCTAGAGCGAGACATACTGCGCGCATAACATACATAGCGCGCTATATATATATATCAACATATGTGCATGCATACATTCGTGTCTGGACGTGAGAGAGAGAAAAAAAAAATCACAGGACAGGTTAATAACTTTTGAAGGCTGGCTCTATTTATTATCAAAACAAAAATAAATGACAGCTAGATTAGATGGATGAGGAGCCGGGCGAGGGTGATCCTCGCTCAGATGCGGGACAACAGGTCATCAAACTGGGCGCGTGACAGGCGGAAGTACCGCTGACAGCGGCCGTCATCCAGCGCAGCTCCTGGAGCGAGCAAATGGTGAAACTCGCCAAACGGTTCGGCTCCGAAGGGTCCGGTGGACACAAATATACGGCGACGATGATCCCCACGCCGCTGTTCTGCTATCCAGAGTAAATACAGAGCGGTAACTCTCTTGATGAATGCTCGGTCGACATAAAAACAATGACCGCCAACGGATTTTAATTCTGACGCGCGTAAATTTCGCTTCAAACTTTACGCGCGCCAGTTTCGCTCTCTCTTTGAGTGACAGTTTATCTATCCAGTTGCAATAGAGAATGAAATGACGCTATTTTCTGATAGCCAATGAATTTCTGAAAAGACTGAAATGCAGCTTTTGTGGAATCATCCGATTATTACATTAGAATCCGTGCGCAAAAGCGAGAGTGATTCTCTGCGCGCGTGTGCTTAAACACAACAATCATCACGTGACAGGCTGCGCCGCTAAACTGGATATCGCTCATATTTTTTTCTCCCCTCCGATCTCCGATCTAGCGTTCTGGGCCGGTATCGGCGCGATACCGATGCCGTGGATCGGATCGGGACATCCCTAATGCCTACAGATTGCGCCAGATATCGTACAGAACGTACACACACACACACTCGAGTCAGCATATGATTATCGTGTTTATATTGTTTGACGTTTATATTGAGAAAAACACTAATATTCACATGCAGGGGCGCCGCCAGCAAATTATGCTCGAGTGTTCTTAAACCGGTCTGCCTCAACGAAACTTAAAGGAAGTATACGTCTCAAAATCATTTAAGTATTAGATAAGTTATCATCTCTGATCACTCGCGCTACAGCTGTGCTTACCTGCAGTCGTGATGCAGTGGTGGTCAGCTGTCTTTATTCATTCGACTGTTTGGATTTCATGTGATTTCTCATTGTGGTATTGATATTATAACTCAGATTAATTAATTCTTTTAATCAAAGGTAATTCCATTTAGTAAGATCATTTTCAAGTAATTCCAAACTTCACAAGGTTTTTATTTTATTTTATATTTTACACTAAAAAGTTAAATAAGCGTATCCGTTCCAGTACCGCATAACGAGTGTGGTCTCTATATCTTTTATCTACAGACGTTTTTAAATCTAAACTCTAAAAAGCAATGAAATAGTCGGACATCCAACTACAATCCAACATTTGGACAAACAACTGGAAATACAGCGCTGTTTGTTCTAGCCATACTCGACAACGACAGAATCCAATGGCGTGTATGGGGCGAAGGTATAATGCGCGTCTTAATTTGTATGAAATAATCCCGAAAAAAAAAGCACAAACACAGCTGAGGGTGATGCTAACAGACAGCAGACAAACAATGGCAAGTCACTCAGTCACTCAAGTGGCCACACCGTTAATTATGCAGAACTTTAAGGCTTAATATAATTTAAAAGGATGAGTTGTGAAAAAAAAAAAAAAAAAAAAAAAAAAAAACACCCCCCTCAGAGTCGCCATGAAGTGCAAAATTAGCAATATAGACCAAAAAAACTATTTGCCACCAGGCTGTAAACATTTTTTTCTGCTGTGAAGTTGGGCCTTTTAACATGAGGAAGATACAGATTTGACTCACTTTTGCCATCAGCCTCAAGTGGCCAGTCAATGAATTGCAGTTTAATTCACTTCCGTGTTTGTTTCAAGAGAAAGTCGGGGAGGTAGCCGCTTGCTTAAACCTTACATTTCACAACCAGGCAGCTGATGAGTCTTAACATTTAGTTAGTTGACCTCAGCAAGTTTTTGGGCTCATCATTATCAACAGATGCCAAGAGCGCTGTATGTTTACGTAATACAAGGAAACTGAGCTAGATGATTGTTTCTGAATAACAACTGAAGGAATAAAATACATTCAATACCACTCAAGTAACATATGTCAAAACACACGTAAAGACACGCATGAACCCTTAAGACAAATACCATGTCAAGCTGATAACATTCAAGAAAGATAAGATACCATTAACAGCCACAATGAAGATGCACCTTACACTCATTTGGGGTGCATCAAATTCCCAACACAAAACAAACACAGATAACATCTGCACTGTTCTGCTCAATGGGTTTAGTCTCGTCCTGATAACACTGGCTAGCAATGCGCAAACAGATCTTTTTATTCAACATTTGATGGTTGAGTTGCTAAAAAAAAAAACAACTAAGAGCACAGAATAAAATAGAACTGATTTAATAGCTGAAATGCAAAACGTCTGACGCCGTTGAACATTCCCACACACCTAGGCCAACATTGTCCAACCAGTTTGCATGCTGTTTAGATGCATCATATCAACATTACTCAAATGTTTCTAGTCTGCTTGAAATGCCCTGCTTGATTTCCCCTAAGGCTGAAACAACTGTAAATATATCTTGTTTAGATCTGGTTCATAAAAAAAAAAAAAATTACAATAAAACTACCTGGAATATTAAATTACACATTAGGACTCCAGGCATTGGTATGCCTATGGAAATGGCAATTAAAACATCAAAAGCATTAGCTTTTAATATTTTAGTACATGTGCTTTTATGAAGAAAACATTTTACAGCATTACAGTAAAAGAAAAAGTAGCGATGTTCCAGTGATGGGGTCTTTGTTTACAAAAGGGGTCTTGTGGAGTTCACGTAAACACTGGAGGAGTTAATTAGGCTACATCTGTAAGAGCTTGACAGAAATCCATTTACCAGAGACAACACACAAAAAATCCCACAGGACTCGCAAAACCACAATCTTTAACTACTCAAAATCTATTTATACCCGTCATAAAGGCCGCTAAATGGGTGGCTGACATACAACTAAGACGGTACCAAATTTTTATGTTGCGATAATTGCTGAAGCTTTTGTCATGACATATGATATCACAATATTTAAATAAGTTGCAAAAGTGTTTTCATACTAGAACAGCTTTAATCATTTTTCTTATAACAAAAAGAACTAAACATTTAAATAAACAAATGAATACATTAAACAGATTAAAGTAATAATCCGCTTCAAACACATTAAAGGTCAAAAGAATAATAGGCTGAATAACACATAACACGTAACACGTAAAGTCTTATTAGTTAACGTTAGTAGATGCATTAACATTACGCGGCTCTGTCTGTGGAATACTTGATTCTGATTGGTCGGTTGCACCATCCAACCGCTGAAAACAAATAACAAGCACACAACTGAAGTCAGCAGCGCTATATGCTAGCCAGAAACATTTTTTCTTCGTGGAAGTTTGGTGAGCTCATCAAATATTCAAACTAATATTAATATCAAGTCAATATTTTGAGCGCAGTTGTTAAATTAAGTCACTCTCGTTTAATTCAAACGCAGCTGGGACTATTGTTTTGTAAACTGTTTGGATTCAAGGTACAATCTTAAAACCCTTCCATCTAAATCAATATCTCTTATCCCCATATTTATTTATGTGGTGAAATGTTGTGTATTAAGTGGTATGACTGTGCCATATCCCTTAAATGTCCTAGTTAGAACTTTCCAAGCCAGCAACTGCTCTCTCCGCGGACTCTTTGGGCTTAAAAAGCAAATAAAGTATTTTAGACTATCAATATTTCATGTCTAATTATTTACTTATGTGCCAAGTAGCCATTTAATAAGCGTGATGATGTAGATTATTGTAGATATAGATTGCAGCAGGCTGATGCAAGACCCCTCTTCTGCTGAGCACCGTCAGGCTTTATTCTGAAATAACAACCGGCATGCCATGTACATTATCCTTTACTTAACCATGACCAATAGCTACATGTGTTACAGACGTTATTATTCTTTTTTAATGTTACAAAGAAAATACAACTGTTAGTTCATGTTAGCTCAAGTCTATTAAATAATACAGGTACAAGTTTTTATTTATTATGAAAAGCTGAAATTAAGATAAAAAAGGCCATAGAAGTATTGTTCATTGTCAGTTTATGTCAACTAATGATTTAACTATTAAATGGAGCCTTAATGTAAAGGCTTTTATTCTTTTATTTATTTTTAGTCTTTTATTCCACAGAAATAAAAGCTCGACTGGAGTTAACGTTAAAATAAAAGCTCACAGGTTTCTCTCTTGCATGGATAGAAATTAACAAAGACACCAATTATATAACGTATATATGTATAATAATATACGGTACAGTATTATGTAGTGTACTGTAGTCAGACACCGTGTCACAACTGAAAAGAGGTGCGAGTCCAGACACAAGTCAAAGCAGACTTTTTCTTTGTTCAATTTGAACACTGAACATGGGTTGGACCTCTTCAGTTTGAACTCTCAAAGTGCACAAGACAGATGAATTTTAAAGTGTACAACATTTTCTTCCCTTAAGAAATTTAGGGTAATTTTCTTCCGTATACCCTACGGAGCGAGGTCCACCCACAAAATCCTGTGGGAAACACTCCACAAGGAAGCCATTTAGCTCATATAAATTAGCAGCCAGCATCATAAAAGAGCAGCTCACATAAGCGAGACATTTAAAGATTTATAGGGCCACTACAGTAACGTCTGACTCCATGGAAGCATGTAAACCATTTAAGTTGCTAAGAATTACCCAAAGCAACTGAGAAAGAGCAGTCAAAGCAACAGCCAGGGCGGAGGACCAGCACAAAACATTCTACTCCTACCCTTCTTTTTTCCAGTCAGCTGAGGGCCGGGGCCCGGGAGGAAATGATGTCAGCAGCTAAGCATTTTGTGAGGCCAAGTTCATCTGGTCTCTGTTTGTGTGTTCCCAAAGATACCAAATAGGCTTTTCTTCATCAGCACAATTGCTGATTATGCCAGTAGAAGAGCGCTTGCCACTGTCCCAGCTGCTTCACACACTCACACACACATCTCTCTGACAGAGGCTGGCATCCTGTGTAGAGCCAGACCGATATATCAGCAGACCGATATTAGGCATTTTCCAAACTATCGGTATCAGCAGTTATAATGGCCGATAAATGAATATTTCAAAAATAAAATAAAAACGGACGAAACACGCTTGAACCATGTCATGAGTGTTGGAGTTTTATAGTTTGTCCACCAGAGGGCACTCTACACCGTTCCTGTTGGCAACACTCGCTGAGTTGGTCACGAGACATACATTGCTTGAGTAACAATTAAAGCATGACAAAATTTGTGACTATCATGTCCAGTTTAAAATAAATAAAATATCGGCCGATATATCGGATTTTAAAACCCAAAAAATATTTGTATCGGTATCGGCCTTCAAAATCCTTTATCGGTCGGGCTCTAATACTGTGTGTAGCTCAGGAGAAACAGGTATACATGTACAGAGTATGAAGTGGGATTTCTGTAATGAGCTTATTAACGCAATTTCATCGAACATTCTTCACTGAGGACAGACTTCCTCACATTCGGTCTACTCCTTACTTCTTGATCACTCACTATGTTTCACCTTGTATGATCACACTGATACTTATACTGGACACAGAGCTTTGATCAGATATTAAGCATGACACACCAAATCCAAAAGCCCTGAGCTTTCTAAACTGCTGTCAGCTGAGCAGCTAAAATAAAAGGCTTATTCAGGTTTGGTATAATCCGTCTCCATTCCAATCGAACCGTAGGAAGGATACTTAACACAGGATACTTAAGTATAGGAGCTTCAACTAGCAGTGTTCAATGGCCCTTATACAATATTTTCCAAGCAAAACGACCTCTGGTTAGCAGGTGGTGCTTGTGCCAAAAGACATAATAAAACCAAAATAGCTCAGTATCCTGTGCATACAGAACAGAACAAACAGTTAAACATCAATACGTTGTCTGGCAGTGTCGGGGAGTAATGATCCAACTAACTTGACTTTTCAGTAAAACTTTAAAACAGCTTTTCCAGTATTGTGATAAACGTGAGATTTCATCACACTTTATTGTGCAAACTGCTCATGAGACAAAATGAAGAAACAATCTAATGCCCTCCTAAAAAGTTCTCAAAAGGGCATTTGGAGGTACAATTCATTCAAACCCGGTTTACACGAGAACGCTCGCGGGTGAAAACGTAAAAATATTTTATCTGATGTGCCTTTCGTTTACACGGCGACGGCATTTTTAGGGCATAAAAACGCAAAAAAAGTGAAACCCCCCTCAAGAGTAGAAATTGGACAGTGGAAAACCACCCTCCACCGCTCCGCTGTTGCGTTCCCGTCTAAAGGGTAAAAATGCAAAAGTCTGCTAGACAGCGAAGGTTGTACGCAGGCACGCGGACTTGGTGTTGTGTGGCATAAAAAGTAGAGCAAGACCGATTTATCGGCAGGCCGATATTATCGGCCAATATTAGGCATTTTCCAAAATATCGTTATCAGCAGTTATAATGGCAGATGAATGAATATTTCAAAAATAAAATAAAAACAGACGAAACACGCTTCAACCATGTCATGAGTGTTGGAGTTCTATAGTTTGTCCACCAGAGGGCGCTGTTGGCCACACATCCTGCAATCTGCTGATCCAGGTTGCAGGTAGCTTATAAGGCAATGAAGGGACTAATTATTATTTTATTTATCAGAACACTTTAATATATTTTAATGTTCATCTGTTCTGTTGTGACAATAAAAGAAACAAGTTTCTTTTTAAAATGCATTATCATATTATTTTAGTTAAAACTCATAAATAACTACAAATGTTCCCTAATGTTAGGGAAATCTGTTAATGTTTTGTTACATGTGTCTGAAATAAAAAAAATTTAAATAATATCGGCCGATATATCGGAATATCGGATTTTAAAACCAACAAATATTTGTATCGGTATCGGCCTTATAAATCTTATATCCTTATATATCGGCTCTAATAAAAAGTGATAACTTTATCGTTAAACGTCATACAAATAAAAGCATATTCGTTTTTTATGAGCCTGAATATTCGAAAACGAGTAAATCGTGAGCTAATTTTCATTTTTGGGTAAACTATCCCTTTAAGGCTTGTACTCTAGGGACACAAACTTTTTGTGCCTGATATATCAGGCTCTGACTGCATCAAGATACTATCTGCAGAAATAGCTGCAATGTATTTTTAGTAGCTTGTTAGTAACGTATTAATCTATAAGAACAATGGCTTGACTTGTGAAACTTGCTTACAAACTGAAATTTTGTTTGGGAAAATCAAGCAGATTTCAAGCTTCTTCCCCAACATTGCCATCCTTTTATCATGAATGATACACAGCAAGACTAACAAACTCTGTTGAATGATAGTAATACTGCTGAAGGTTGAGAGGCTAATCTAAAAGGAGCTTCCCTCCCAGATCCTGAATGAAGGATGGAGATTAAGACGTCACCACCTGATCCAGACGCTGCAAGTTCAGCTGGCCTCCCCAGGTCATTCAGCAGTAAGATTTGGCTCCAATCGTGAGCTAAACAGAGACTTTCTATAAGAGGCTGCTGCACACAATGTCTGCTTGGGAAAGTGACGCTGAAAATATCAACTGTGTGCGAACATGAATGCAGAAGTTTAAAATTAAACTTTCACAGGCAACTATTACAAACTAATTGCCTCTGCATCAAAATAACTGCATTCATCGCCATCATGTTCCACTCATATCTGAATATAGAGCGCTCTTGTAAAAGTGAAAGTGATCGCGTCAGATTTATCTGTAGCTTTTAGGAAATTACAGCTGAGCTTTCATGCAAAATGACGTAAATTCTTACATAAAAAAGTTGACATAAATCAACAATATCAGTCGTATTTATTCTTCTACATGAACGCCACGTGATTCATGTCCGTTGTTCTTTTCAAAAGGGCAGATTCTGTTTACAGTACATATACTAGAGCCTTGCCAGATTAAAATTCATAGTAATGGAGTTACAGCCACTATTTACACACTTCCTTTAACAAACACACAT